>OY288108.1:78336188-78746712 GCA_958431115.1 Syrphus vitripennis | reverse complement strand
AAAATGAATGTGGGAAAATAAATGTAAAAGGATAGTAGCTGCTGATAGTGCAGTTTCGATGGGAATTCTATGAAAAGGTATGAAGCTGCTGATAGTGCAGTTTTGGTGAGAACCATATGAAAACGTATGGATAGTGATGTTCATATAATAATAAAGTGTTCTGGTTTTATAATAGGGTGATTGAAAATATAATATAATAGGGTGATTGAAAATATAAGTAGAACTTTAAACATCCTCCCCGGCATTGAGATCTCGGAGCTCAAATTCTATAGCTTGTGGGGATTGAGCATTCTTTATCTTCTGCTTTAGTAGTAGTAATAAGGTGGCCAGGACTATAATTCCGAAAATTGACAGGTATCCTATAGAGTATTGATGAATATCATGATGAGAAATTTTATTGGGTAACATTTCTTCAGATAAGATTTTCTTCTTTAGTGATGATAAGTCGTTTTCCCCTCGAAATGTTGTATATTTACTGCATTTGGCTGAGTGTTTTGTCCGAATGCGGTGCCTAGTACTAACAGGCAAACTTACCAACTAATTAAAGCGACAACATGTTAAAATAGAAAAAATGTAAGCGAATTTTGTATAATTTCGAGGCTATCGAATTTTTTTACCACAAAAATATTGATCTACTATGAAATAATTTTTTTTTCGGGAAAATCTCCTTAAGACGGCAGGAAATAACAATTTTTAAATTTTGAAAAATGTTATATGACTCAAAATGTTTAAGAATACGTTTTATAAAATATATCCTCATATATATATGTACATACATAGGTGTGCAACATACCTTCAAATTTATCAACAGCTCCCAACTAACAAAACAACAATCTTGTAGCACCGGAAAGTTACCAACTAATTAAAGCGACAACCTGTTAAAATAGAAATAATGTATGCGAGTTTTGTATAATTTCGAGGCTATCGAATTTTTTCATTACATTTTTCAAAATTGCTTAAAAAAATATTGATCTACTATGAAATAATTTTTTTTTCTGGAAAATCTCCTTAAGACGGCAGGAAATAACAATTTTTAAATTTTGAAAAATGTGATATGACTCAAAATGTTTAAGAATACGTTTTATAAAATATATCCTCATATATATATGTACATACATAAGTGTGCAACATACCTTCAAATTTATCAACAGCTCCCAACTAACAAAACAACAATCTTGTAGCACCGGAAAGTTACCAACTAATTAAAGCGACAACCTGTTACTGTTAAAATAGGTACAATTTAAGGGTATTTTGAAACATCAGCATTTTGATATATGTATGAATATTTGTTACCTCCTTAAAATGCATTAACATATCTGTTTTTAAAAAATTGACATCAAAACACAATATTTTAAATAAATTGTATTTTGTTTCGCATAATCTACTTTTGTGGAGCCCTAAATTCTGATTATCAAATTCAAACAAATTCTAAATGAAGTGAAATCAGCAAAAAATTCATACATATATGAATATCTGTTTTCAAAAAATTGACAACAAAACACAATATTTTAAATAAATTGTATTTTGTTTCGCATAATCTACTTTTGTGGATCCATAGACTCTGATTAGTTAATTCAAACAAATTCTAAATGAAGTGAAATCAGCAAACAATTGATATATGAATATCTGTTTTTAAAAAATTGACAACAAAACACAATATTTTAAATAAATTGTATTTTGTTTCGCATGATCTACTTTTTTGGAGCCCTAAATTCTGATTAGTTAATTCAAACAAATTCTAAATGAAGTGAAATCAGCAAAAAATTGATATAATGAATATCTGTTTTTAAAAAATTGACAACAAAACACAATATTTTAAATAAATTGTATTTTGTTTCGCATAATCTACTTTTTTGGAGCCCTAGATTCTGATTAGTTAATTCAAACAAATTCTAAATGAAGTGAAATCAGCAAAAAATTCATATATGAATATCTGTTTTTACAAAATTGATAACAAAACACAATATTTTAAATAAATTGTATTTTGTTTCGCATAATCTACTTTTGTGGAGCCATAGACTCTGATTAGTTAATTCAAACAAATTCTAAATGAAGTGAAATCAGCAAAAAATTGATATATGAATATCTGTTTTTAAAAAATTGACAACAAAACACAATGGGGCATATTCATAGTCGTGAGTCGTCTGACAAGTTGTTTCTTTGTCTCTTCTAAGCTAACCTGGAGCTTATGTTATTCATAGACAATTTGGACCCGGGTCCAAAAGATAAACTGGAGCTCAACTTTAAAAACGACTGACTCTTTGACTAAGTTGTTTTTTTCTATCTGTCAAAAAATGTATTGAATTTCAATGGATTGACGGGCAATACTACTAAAATTGTAGTAGATTTCTGTTTTTTACTAAACAGAGCTGCAGAATTCTCTATGAATAGCAGCTGTTTCTAACCTGTGTGTTAACTTTAGACTCGAGGCCAGTTGGACTCGGTTCTAAAATTTGACTATGAATATGCCCCAATATTTTACATAAATTGTATTTTGTTTCGCATAATCTACTTTTGTGGAGCCATAGATTCTGATTAGTTAATTTAAACAAATTCTAAATGAAGTGCAATCAGCAAAAAATTGATATATGAATATTTGTTACCTACTCAAAACGCATTAAAATATCTGTTTTCAAAAATTGATCACAAAACACAATATTTTGAATAAATTGTACTTTGTTTCGCATAATCTCCTTTTGTGGAGCCATAGATTCTGATTAGTTAATTCAAACAAATTCTAAATGAAGTGCAATCAGCAAAAAAATTGATATATGAATATTTGTTACCTACTTTAAATGCATAAAAAAAAAAATATTCGCAAAACAACTCACCTGAATATGTTGTTGGCACTTATTCTTCACAAAATTCCTTTTTTGTTTTCTTTTTATAATTTTAATTTAATTTTATTTAGATCACTTTAAATTTTAATTTTAACAAAGATGACGATCACGAACCGAACCACTTCAAACTCTTGACCAAATGCTACCGACTGAAAGACACGTTTTAACAAAATCACAAATAAAACGGTAAATTAGAAGAACCTGGAAAGAATTCGAGAGCGCGTCGTTAAAAGAACCGTAATTTCTTAATAATACATGCAGAATATGCACGTATTCTTAAAAAGCATGTATCCATACATAAACAATATGGCAATATTACATTAATTTTTACTTTCGGAGGGAAAATAAATGCTACGGAGGCAATTCATCAAATTGAAAATGAAATAATGAAGAAAATAGAAAGAAAAAAGAGATGGATGATTCTGTGAAGGCGTTCGTATTGTTTTTTGCTTATAAATTCTTAAGTGGCTATAAAACGCTACCTTTACCAAAGTGAAGGGAGCTGCTGTTAATCTGACGGACAGATCGTATTTAATGGCACTTTGAAAAATGTTCATGTATTTGCTTGCTTTCTTGCATTCACTTTAGAGCCCTTCTCCGAATATCATAGTTTTATACCTTGAATGATGAAAACAGCTCCTAATAAATCTAACTCATTTCCAATATTGTACTAGAAATAACATAGTTATGTATTTTCTTTAAAAAAAATATAATTTTTAAAAAGTATGTAAATTATATTTTCTTCTCATAATCTCGTTCACATTAATTTGTTGATAAAATTCATAGAAAATATGAAGCTATACAGATATCTTATGATTAAGCATTAAGGGTATGATTTTCTGAAGAATTCCATTTACGCATGATTTGTTTTATAATTAAGAAGAAACCTTACATATTCTGCTGTACGATTTACATATTTTTAGAAGTTTATAAAAGAGAAAAGTGAAATGGTATTTTTGATTTCTTTGATCTTTCTTGCATGAATCTTAGAACTAGAAAATTAAATTCATGTATAATTTGTATTTCATACATAAATCGAAAGATCGAGTACATACATTATATGAATGCTAAAAATATGCATTCAAGAAATAAATGTTTTTGATCGTTTAGTTTATGTATGAAATACATATTTTGCATGAATTTAATTTTCTAGTTCTAAGATACATGCACTATATGTATTTATTCCTACGATTTATGTATGAATTACCTACGAACAAGTCTGAAAAATAAGGCCTCTTTCACATGCACGTATTGTGGTGTGCAAATAAATGCTCCCCGAATAAACACCAAACGAAAAATCCCATAAAAAAAATGACAATGAAATCGTAAGAGAGCAATGAGGATTATTAGCGATGGTTAAAACGACTTACTATATTGGCCAAAAAAGTGAAAAAGTTCAAAAATGAAAATTTTCGCACTTATTTTGGGATATTGATTCTGACTTTAAAAGTTATAACAATGATAGAAAGCTTATATTTGGATTAAAAAATGAATATTTTTACTTTTGTAATTTAGAAAAAAGGGGCCAGTGTGGTAAAGGCTATACAATCGTGAAAAAAGCAAAACGTATTTACCTATTTTATAAAAATTAAACGAAAAGCAGTAACGCACTGATAAAATTTATAATTTATTGCATTTTGAGTCAGAACGTAAACAGACCTTTTGTTTGGTGAATTCACGTAAGCATGCATTTCATTTGGTGAAGTTTGTTGGGAGTGGTAAAACTAATAACAAAATAAATCATTTTTGTAGTTTTTAAAAATATGACTTATGTTTTTGTTCGCTTTAAATAAAAAAAAAACTATATGAGATAAAAAAAACGAAAAAAATATGACAGAAACAATCGAATGTTGTGTCCATTAGTATAATAAATTCAATTTCGGCATAGGTCGATTTATGTTGATATACCTTTTTGCCACAGAAATCATTTGTTCATAACAGTCGTATTTATGTATGTTTAGTGTGTTAATAAAGTCTTTTTTTTTTAATATACCTAAAATCGCTGCACTGCTTATGCTTTGTTATAAAGTAGAATGAAAGCACAATTGGTTGATTGAGATTGTGTTCATCCATATCCATACTAATATTATAAATGCGAAAGTGTGTTTGGAGAGTGACACAGGCTACTCTTTGTCTATCTCTTTCCAACCCCCCGCTTACCAAAAACGGTGGGTGGGAGTTTGTATGGAGCATTTCGCAATTTTCAAAGTAACAGGCTACAAATCGGCACTGGATTTTAGGCTTAGTTTCGTTAAGAAATGGAAAATTCATTGATTCATCATTTTTTAGAATCTCGATTCATAAAAAAATTGTACCCAAGAACAAGAGATTTATTTAATTTGTTTAAGTCTGGTGATCATAATTTTCATGAACGGTTCATGTTGCCGATTTCATGTATTTTATATTCATAGAACCTAGGAATAAGTATACAATATTCATAGAATTGGTGTGGGTGATTCATAAAATATAGGAATAGACATTAAATTCATGAATTTATGCATGTAAACATAAAATCCAAGTTTTATAAGAACTATCCTTAAAACCTAGGATTTTATTCCTAAATTATATGTATTATTCATAAGAAAGTGCAATTGTGAAAGCAGGAACTGTTCATACTCGTATGTATAAATACATGAAATCTATGACTAATGATTTTAAACGAAATTCTTCCATACAATTTTTTTTAGGAATGGAGATTCATAAAAACAACACCCATACATGAAATTTATGACCGTTTTTTCATAGATTTTCGGGAAAAAAGTGCCATTTTCCCTCTAAGAACGCCGTTCATAGATTTTAAGTACAATTTTTTTTCAGTGTACGCACAGATCATTTAAATAACTTAGAAAGATCTGAATTATTCAAAATTGTCAACCAACTGAATCAAGCTTTTTATAATAAAGGCGATGATTTGACATTTACCAATTATGTCAAACATAAAATACCAACTGACGATAATTCACCCATCTATACCAGAATTTATAGATACCCCGAGTTTCACAAACAAGAAGTTAATCGGCAAATTGAAGAAATGCTGGAACACAAAATTATTGAACCTTCAACATCCCCCTACAATGCTCCTATCTGGGTAATTCCTAAAAAGGAAGATCACACCGGAAACAAAGAATGGAGAATTGTCATCGACTACTGCAAGTTAAATCTCAAAACCAAAGAGGATAAATTTCCAATCCCAAACATTGAAGCAATACTCGACAAACTTGGGCATTGCAATTACTTCACTACTTTAGACTTGACAAAGGGCTTCTATCAAATCGAAGTAGAAGAAAACGACCGTAAAAAGACAGCATTCGGTACGCTTTCTGGACACTAGCAATTTTTACGAATGCCGTTCGGGCTTAAAAATGCGCCTGCCACCTTTCAACGACTAATGAACGAAGTCTTGAAAGATTACATTAGTAAATTCTGTTACGTATATTTAGATGACATACAGTAATCCCCGCTTAGTTGCACCTCGCTTAATTGAACATCCCGTTTAATTGACCGACAAAATTGCGTTCGAAAATTTCCCGTATTAGAAGCATAGCTTTTTAGATGGTTGAATTACTCGCTTAATTGATCATTAAAATATGCAGATGAAAAACTAAATATATGGAAATTTTTCGGATAATTGGACGCACAAAAAAATTATAATGAAACAAACCTAAAAATAAAATTCAGTTATTGGAAGCACTTAAATTGGCAACAGTGCTCGCTGAATAAAAAAAGACAGCTAGCTATTGTTTGTTTTTGTTTTTTTTTTTTTTTTGTGATACGAAATTTCAATGTTGGCTGCCGGCGGCGCGTTAATTTTGACAATAATAAACATAAATAAATGAAAATGAGTGAAAAATAGTACACAAGTTTATCAATTAAATAAAAACTAAAAATTATAAATGAATCGAGAGAAAAAAATAAGACTAAATTGTGTGCCAAATACAAATGTTCTCTCAGCACGCTGAATCTGTAGATTTTGAAGGTGCTGCCGATTTTTTAAATTCTATTCTCCCTAATCTAATATCAAATTATACTGCCAGTGATATTTTCAACGCCGATGAGTCAAGCCTCTTCTATAAAGCCAACATCAACTCTAACAAAAACAGGAGCCGATGTCCGATATTTTATCTTTTAGTTGACCGACTCGTGCAATTATACGGGTTTTGCTTAATTGAACAGGTCAGTCAATTAAGTGGGATTTCGTTAATTGAACCACCCGGATAATTGACCGAAAAATCTGACAAAATGGTCAGTGAAATTAAGCGGGGAATACTGTAATTATTTTCTCTACAAATTTGCAAAAATATAGTCAACATATTCAATTAATATTAAACGTTTTAAGAAAAGCTAATCTGAAAGTATCTCTCAATAAATCAGAATTTATGAGACATGAAACCGAATTCCTTGGTCATATTATTTCTCCTAATGGTATTAAACCTAATCCCAAAAAGATAGAAACAATTCAAAATTTTCCAATACCCACTACAGTGAAGGAATTTCAATCATTTCTGGGCCTTACGGGGTATTACCGAAAATTTATTCAGGACTATGCTAGAATCATAAAACCCTTTACACTCTGTTTAAAGAAAAATGCTAAAATAAATATAAACGAGGAAAGTTACAAGAACGCGTTCTTAAAATTAAAAACTATGATGACCGACAATATTATAAATAGACACCCTGACTTTTCAAAAGATTTTATCTTGACTACTATGCATCAAATTTTGCCATAGGCGCGGTTCTTAGCCAAACATATGGACCGTTATGTTTTGCATCAAGAACATTAAATATACATGAGCAACGCTACTTCACAAATGAGAAGGAGCTATTAGCCATTGTCTGGGCAACAACCCAGTTCCGACATTATTTGTACGGAAGGAAGTTCTTAATTAGAACCGACAACAGGCCATTAGTATGGCTTAGTACTTTAAAAGAACCCAATTCCAAACTACAACGTTGGAAAATTAAACTTGAAGAATATGACTTCAAAATAGAATACATTCAGGGCAAAGAAAATAAAGTGGCAGATGCCCTTTCTAGAATCAAATTTAGTGAACCAAAAGTAAATATATTAGAAGAAGAAGATTTAAGAACCAATCACAGTGCAGAAAAAGATAATTCTCTTTTTATACCAATAAGCGAAAAGCCTCTCAAATATTTCAAGAGACAAATTGTTCTTGAATACAATGTAAATGGAGATCAAACAATTTTATTCCCGCATGTTGGTAAAAGACGAATAACATTTAAATGTTCAAACCCAAAAGAAGAATTATATTTACAAATAATAAGTGAAGTTCACACAAATATCACAAATGCTATATACATTGAAAACGATGAACAATTTAATGAATTTCAGGAAGTATAGATCCAAGAAAATAAAACGAAAAAGAATATATTATTTAGAAGTACAAAGTTTTTAAAAGACTTAAATATAAAAGACGCGTATGAAACTATACTTAAAACACATAAAAACTTTAATCATATAGAACTCTATCTAGAACTTATCAGAGAATATTATATCCCAAATTTTAAAAGATTAATTAATAAAATAATAAACCAATGTAACTTTTGTATGACGAAAATAGAAAGACATCCAATAAAATTACCTTATGAAAAGACGGAAACACCCAAAAGTCCACATGAACACTACCAACTAGATATATGGTATCGAGATAAGAATAGAAAATACCTTACGTGTATTGACAAATTCTCAAAATATGTAGCAGTTGAACGAATCAAAAATAAAACCTACATTGATATTATTAATGCCATGACTAAAATATTCTCGTATATGACTAAACCAAGGATAGTAACTTTAGATAATGAAAACGCCTTTGTAGCAGAGACATTAAAAAACTTTTTGTCTAATAACAACATAGAAGTACATTACAGTACAGCCAACAGACATACCGGTAATTCGGATATAGAGAGATTTCATAGCACCTTAAACGAAAACCTCAGAATTTTAACTCAAGTAGAAAAAACAGATGATCCTTTCCCATTAGTAGATCAAGTTATAAAAACTCTTTCAATTTATAATACGACAATTCACTTAACCACGAAGGAAAAACCCATCGACATTCATTTAAATAAATTAAATAACGAAATCATCTACAAACAAATAGAAAAAACGGAAGAAAAAGTATTGAATAAAATAATATTTTTATTTCTTTCGTTATTTTTATTAATTGTTTTGTGTCTTTGCACATTATGCAGTGTATGAAAAATATGTTTAATTTTTCTTTCGTTGTGGTCAATGACACATTTTGCACACTCTGCACATTTCAAATGTTATTACTATTATTATTGATTTTTGATTATATGTTAAATATTGACCTAGTATAGTAAATTGTAGAATAAGCTATTAAATAGTATACAAGACCATTACTTTGAGGAATAAAAGCATTCACTTTCAAACCACATTAGAGTTTACTTTTACTTCCTTCATCATTACGACTTCCCCCCACCAGCGGTTGTAATAATTCAATCCAGAACTCAACAAGAAGCCTTTGTCAGTTCTACCCAAAAACACGTCATTAATTGAGATCTTCTGGTTCATGTACCAGAAGCATTTTACGTCGTCAAGGTGACATCACTTTGGTCGACAACGTTCGTTTACTCCGGTACTTCAGATTATACCCTTATTTTTGAATTTATAATTTTCACTTTACTTTCCTAATATCCAAAGAGGAGATAATTTGCCTACACTCCGGTGCTGATAAATAGAGCCATTTTTTATTTAATACAAATAATTAAAGGTTAAAAATAATAAATAATTTTATTAATTTCCTTGATGTTCTTATTACTTTAAAGTTAACGTAGAATCAAATCAAGACAGATTTAAATGAATTTTATAATAAAATGATATGTGAATGGAAAGTATATTTCTTTTGTTTTATGGATTTTCTGGTAGGTCATTAATTGAATATGATGTGTAATATGATGTGCTAGATATCTTAAATGGTGTGTGAAGGCTAGATGAGAGGAGATAAGCGAAGTACAATTAAACAATGACATGACTCACATAACTCTTACGACATGACTATACTTACCCACGAAATATTTACTTACCTTGCTGACAGGGGCGAATGCAGATAGGGGTTTTGGGGGTTAAACCCCCCCCCCCCCGAAACATCTGGAATAAAAAAAAATAAAGATTCATTTTCTTAAAGAAAAAAAAAATACAAAGTTTTATTTTCGTGTCATATATTCTTCCATATCTGTTAAAAAAAGGTTCCATAATTCAATATTATTAGCGTATCGTCCAAGAAAAGGAGTTCGCAAACATTTGAAGTTTTGGTCAGTACTTGTTCTTACCCAAACAGGGATATTAAATAAATTATAAAGTAGGAACAGAATTAAACAACTTTATTTATAATCACCCGTATTACGATTGTCGTTTTAAATAAAACGACAGTAAAACAACAGTGCCTAGAAGCCATATTTGAGGTTTAATTCAAATTCAAACTTCAACATTCTCTCGGTACTTCACATATCGCATGCTTAAATACTGGCCCATTAGAAGTTAGGTCAAAATTGAGTTACGTACATCGTACAGGTACAGGCTTTTACAAGAATAAAAGTAAAAAATTAAGAATACCAGTATTCATGATTAATATGATTAATTCATGAATTAGTTTTAATTTTATCCGTCAACAAATAGGACACATCCTCATAGAAAGATCTTTTTTTTGCAACTTCCCAAAAATCGTTTTTTCGAGTTAGGTCAGTATTCCATTAAGCATGCGATATCTTCCCTTTACAGCGATAGGCGTTTTACTGACACGTCAAATGTCGCTTCTAGAGGGAGTCATTTTAGTCAAAACGACTATCGTAATAGGGGTAAATCACTATCATACTCCAATTTCTTTAAATATCTAGTAAGGTAGGCAATAAGTAACTATGAAGGAGGTCCAGAAGAATACTTCCGTCGGTCCATCTTTGTTCCTTTTTTAGACCACTTATCAATGCAGCTAAATACCAGATTTCTTGACCATCGTGAGCTACTTTCAAAAATTCAAAACATTCTGCCGCAAAAGTGTTCTGAGCTGGATACAGAAGAAATACGTACAACTGTTGCTACTTTTGCAAAAGAATGGCCAAATGACATCATAGGATCTACTGATGATTTTATAGCTGAGATGATGATGTGGCGCCGGTAACAATTTATTTACGTTTTCTGAATATTTTTTAAGACTTTAAATTAATTTTGGTTAAAGGCATTGCTAAAGTATTTCGATGGATAGACGTCCAAAAACATTTATTGACGCTCTCAACTGTTGCGATGCTACATTATATATACATTACAATACATCGCTTTATGCAGATCGCTGCGACTCTTCCCGTGTCTGTAGCTTCAAGCGAGCGGTCTTTCTCTTGTCTTCGCAGATTAAAAACGTATCTGCGAAACAAGACTGGCGAGGAGCGATTAAATGGGTTGATATTGCTTAACATATATAGAGATATTGAGGTTGATTATGAAGAGGTCCTTGATTTAATGGCGAAAGTTCCAAGGCGTATGGATATACCTTTGTAAAATGTCATGCAATAATGCATATGTATCCCAACACTAGTTCCTTTAATACTGTAATAAAATAATATATTTATGCAAATCTCATATTTTTTCAAAACCCCCCCCGAAATTTTTTTCTGCGTCCGCCCCTGCTTGCTGACTATGCATACTTACTTACCGACAACGCCATACTTAATATTACTGACTATACTTACCTACCGTTAATACTACATACTTACCAAACTTACTCAAGAACGAACCTTGGGACCTATTTAACTTATACAATACTTACCTTAACATGATCTGACCTAGACAATAATTAAACTTGTGACTGGAAGTAAACGCTAGGGGCTACCTCCAAAATACTGGCCAAGGAGATAGCGATGGTTGTATCCTCGATACAAGGGTGGACAGGCCAACTTTTGCCATCAACACCAGGCAAGGCCTTTGATGACGTGGCCAACCACTGTGTTGGTGCAACAGTGGGGCCGATGTTTATTTTTGGTGGACAAAAAACTGAAAAAATATTTTTAGGTTTAGTTAGATTTAGTGATTTAGTATTAAGGAATTATATATCATTGATATAAATATAAGATTTTCGGGTTTAGTTTTTTAGATTGGGGGTTTTTGGTTAAGCAAATAAATTTTTTTATTGAATTTTGGCCCATTAAGGATTTTACTGAAGCTTCACCCTTGCACCAATACAGTGGCACCATATTTCCACACCTTTTCCACTATTCCAATCCTCATCCTTTAACTCCGGCATATTTTATTTTGTTTGCTGAGTCCGAAGAGTTTTGGAAGAGGGCAAGAACTGCCCCAATCTGACGAGCTTAGGCGAGCTAGTGCAAGCATGCCATAGCCCTCTTCCAACTGCTACAGACATGTCCCCGTGATACCCTTGACTCAACAGTTTGAGATTTTAGAAGAACATCTAGTGCCAACCTGCAAATGACGGATGAGGAAAAACGTGAGGCTAGAGCATATTTTTACAAAAAATGTAAGATCCCTGGCATGGTTATGTGTATTGATGGCACACACATCAAAATATATAAACCCACTGTGCACTGGTGACAAAGCTCACCTATTTTTGAACCTTAAAGGATTTTTAGCCTCAATGCCATCTAAATCTTACATTTTTTTATTTTACTTTTTTTTCATTCCAAAATCTCTTTAAATGGTGAACCTAAGGCATTGAGATCATTTTGGACTCTCTACCAAATCTTTTGGTTTTCCTCGGGAGATTTTTTTGTAAGGTTTTTCGCTATGTCCGATAGAGTCTTCATAAATTCAACCATTTCTCTAAATTGACCCCTATTAGTTGTTAGTTTTTCGATAAAAAATGTTGAATAAATACCAAAGCATTCATTATATTGTTGCACTTAGAAAATGCGACTTTAAACTTAGGATGAACGAATTATTTACTTCGCGACGCTGGATATTGGAATCCAGGAAAATAAATTTAACAAAACGAAAAAAATAAGAAAAATATGCACGAACGGTGTGCCGCGATGGAAAAATTTCGATTGAATGAAAATTTCCGAAAAATGGCGATCTGTCAGATCGAAAGTTCGCGTTCAAAGTTTATTGCAACTCGACAGCGATTCAAGTGCTACCACCGACTTCGTTCAGCGAGGGGGTGGGTGCGTTCGTGGGTAATTTTATTAATCGAACGCCCAATCTGCGTTCGATTAATAAACTAAAAATTATCAATTAAAAAAAAATATAATTCAACAATATAAAGTACAGGAGCGTACTTTTACTTACTTTGGGCGCCAGGAATTTTTTCACACTCGTGGATTAAAACTTGCCAAAACCAAATATGAACCAGAAAATAATTTCCAACTGAATTAAGAACACCAAAATTGAATTTTAAAAGGAAGTTAATTATTTTATAAGGGAAACCTTTATAAATATAGGTAGAAAACCCTGAATTTTTTCAACGATAAAAATTTACAAATGATGGTTATTTTGCAAAAAAAAAACAAAATCAGAAATAGCAAAAAAAAAACAATATTTAAATGAAAATTTGAAAAAGAAAAGCAAATTGTGTCTCAACGGTAAATGAAACAAAGGTGACTTTGGGAAGATTACAAATCACAAAAGAACAATGAAACGGGGTTATGGATATCCCATAATTTCGGAAAAACTGTTTTTTTTTCACAAAATGGCAAACAATAAAAACGGTTCTCACAAAAAATTAATACAAGATATACTTATCTTTTTCAAGAAATTAAATGAATCCTCTAGAGTCCTTCTGGCCCACCTGGCCCTAACTCTCTAAGTTGCTCTCACTTTCGAATTTTTCTCCTCACAAGACAACACTGAGTTTCCCTACTCTGGAAACCTTTTTTTTCACAAATCTCGAAAAAATTATTCAAAAAAATTCGATTTTAAAATTCCTTTCGTTTACCAGACACTCTTATGTTGAGCACTCGGCCATTCTATTTCGTTGGGCATTTTGGCCGTTTTTGGACGATGAACTTTAATGACATGTTATGACCGTCTGTCATATGTCCCATCTTGGATGTCGTTGGACAATGGACCGTCTGTCACATGTCTCATACATGTGAACCACCTGTCAAATCTCTGGCGTTGGACAAGGACCTTCTGTCACAAGTCTTTTAATTTAAGGTTATGATTCGGATGGAATCTTTTCGTGAACCCTCTGTCAGACGTTTATTGTTAAATAACTGTTTTTGTTACTTTTCCAAGATGCTTTAAGAGCAGGCCTCTGACTGATGGTCCAGGTTCGCTCTATAATCTGCCAGCATTTTGGAGCAGCAACCGAAAAGGAATTATTACAAAGGAGAAAGGAAAGCGAATAGGCTAGTGAAACTTGTTGTGGTAAATTTTACCGCAACAATATGATAAACTTTTAACTTACATTTTTGCGCTTTCCATTGTTTAAATTTGTTTAATTAAAAATCCGCTTGCTTAATTCGTCTCGAAATTGGCGAGAATAATAGATCATTGAAATTGTACGGAGTGCGAATTTAATGCGGTTTCAATAATACCAGTTAAATTGAACAAAATATCGGTGGTGCAAGGAATGTCACCGACATTCGTTCAACTTTCTTTCGTCGGATTTGGTAATACCAAATGTTTCGAAAATAATTGAAACTGTCACTTTAGCTCATTCGCCGAGTTCTGTAATAGGGGTGATTATTTACTAACACATAAAGTGGTATTCTTCTTCAAATAAAATCATTGTTTTTCATCATTCAATCAATCCGATTTCTCTTTAGAAATATGTACACATGTATCCTATTTATTGTTTTGTTGATTTTAATACGATTTTATAGTAAATTAGTTAAATACTCGTATGTATGTGGAATACTCTTGGAGAGATCGTGAATTTTAAGCAGCACGTGGAAAAAAAACATTTCATTCTACATTTTTTAGATGAAGTTAAACTTCACCCTTTGACGTGACAGTCCTACACACTACACACCATGCAGCCACGTACAAATATTAAATTTTGATTAAAACAAGACAACAGCAACTATGCGTTATAATAAATAGTAATATACAAATCAATTAAGTAAAATATAAATCAAATTATTATTTGTGAAATCTTAATGTAGTTTTGAAATCAAAGTTCACTAGATTTCAGTATTTCAATTATAATAATTACCTTCTTAGGCATATGAGTTTGTTGTTTCTATTTTTCACCTTAAAAATGTTAATATTTTTATTAATTGCAAATCCATTCCCATATACATATGTATCTAGCTTACGTATTTTCTTTATTTGTTTATAAATGTGTTTTACTCCCATATTTTTTTTATGGGTTACATATATCCGTTTATGTTCTCAAAATGGGGTACGATAATCGGGACGCCGGGAAATGATAACCGATTTTTGTAGAACACGGCAATACATGTATTTTTTACTATTGGAGGGTTGGTCTATCTCCCTCCGTTTAGGCGGGAGGCGCAATTTAAAAAAATATGTACGTTAAATGGAAAAAAATAATTAAAAAATTACGGTAATACTTACAACTAAGTTTTATACATTTTTTTAAAGCCAACACTTTTGTCTATTAGCTTGGTTTTAAATCAAGTCAAAACTATGCACAGTTTTTGAAAAAATTGTTTTAAACTCAAAATTTGGGCAAAAAAAGTTAAACAAAAGGTTTAAAGTGTAATTTTTCAAAACTTTAAGATTATTTACTATTAATTTTTTTTTTAAATTCATTGCTTTTATTTGTTTTTGATCAAAAACTAAAAACTAGATGATTTTATGTCTTCTGATTCTTGAGAAAATTGAAAATTACCAAAAAAAATATTTAAATTAAATTATTTTTTCCTTGCTTAAGTATTTATGTACGTAGTCTTATTTCGATAGTAATAATCGAATATGGATTAAGATTACCTAGGGTAAATTAATTTTTTTTAAATCCAGCTAATTTAAATGCAAAAGAAACTTAGTGAGCTTAAGCAAGGGGGTTGCACCACCCATACACTACACACCCCACTTTGCATACACCCTAACTCGCACCTACCATTATTTTATTACAATCAAAATAAGACCAGTTTTTCAGTTTTTGATTTAAAATTAATAAGAGCATTACGGTTTTGAAATATTGAAATTGAAATTTTTGTTTAGCTTTTTTTTACTCAAATTTTGAATTTAAAATTAATTTTTTCAAAAACGATGCATATTTTTGACTTGATTTAAAAACTGGCTAATAGACAAAAGTGTTGGTTTTAAAAAAATGTATAAAACTTAGTTGTAACTACATATTACCGTTATTTTTTAATTAATTTTTTTTTCATTTAACGTACATATTTTTTAAATTGCCCCTACCGCCTAAACGAGGGAAGATAGAACCCCCTAACCCCCCATAGTAAGAAATGCTTGTATTGCTTGTACGAGTTCTACAAAAAACCGTTATCATTTCTCGGCGCCCCGGTTATCATACTCTTGCCCAAAATGGATTTTAAAGTGCATTATAAATTTGATGAACTTTGTCTGGGAATGTTTAAAGTTCCATTCACCTGCTGCGTTACCCAATGAATTGAGAATAAAACTATTGATAATTTGTGCCTCAGTGTTTTTTATTTAGATACTAAGCTTTCTAATTATCATATTGAATTACAATTTTCGATTTACGTAGCACATTGTATTTGGTTGAAGGAGGATCTTATTATTGCAAAGTCTGCAGCTCAATTATGCAAGCATCATCAGTTTTTTGTGTCAAAGTATAAGGTCGATGCTAGTAATGACAAAGAGGAAGTTGTTAAGAATAGTACGATATCGAAATATTCTAGATAGGTTAAGTTTATAACGATATAAACGAGATTTATAGCTTCAGAAATTTTGTGGCTTTTGCTTGCACAAGGATATTTTGCCTTGATTTATTTAAAGGATTTTGTGAAAATACCAGCATTTGCTTTGGACATTTTTGAACCTACAATCTCAGTTGACTTTTGAGGTGTTCAATTGGGATGAAACTTAACGATGCTGTAGGTTATAGGCGATCTATTATTTACATATATTTAAAAAAAAATGGGGAGATGGACGCACGACACTTCTCCAGTATAGAGGATGTCTGAACATTGCGAGGAGCCAACATTGACTCTGACCACTAACTAGTTGTAGCTAAGGGACGACTGCGGATATCCCAACCTAAGCCAAAACAAGGAAATACCCTGAGAAAATTCGACGTTGGACTGCTACAATCGCTTTGTTTATTTTTTTTTCCAAGTCCTTTTCCGATTGAGTTTCTTACAACCTTTAAGAAGTCTTATGCCACCAGCATCAAGTATAGAGCACAGCACTGGCAATCAGCCATCAGAGATGCCGCTTAGGAAGTACTAGGTTTTGCGTGACCACCACAACAAAACCCCTGGTTTGACGATGAATGCTGCAGCTAAACAGGAAGCATACAAAGCGGCGCACAGTGGTTTGGTTTGTATGGGAGCGCGGAAATAAATCGATAAAACCTGTAATATAAGTTGGAGAGAAATGAAATTTGGCACACATGTGTGGGTTAGGGAAACACACATTTCCCCAAAATTTGGATTAAAAATAACAATTAGAAGATGAGTTATTGAGATTTTTCTAAATTTTGGGGTTTATTGTTCATAAAAAAAAATAACAATTTATGTTTTGTAACACTTTTTGCTTTAATATGTAAAATCTTTGTTTGGTCTACCAAGAGTAGAATCAGATAAAATGTCTGTGTTATTATTATTAGTTTGTAATATAACCACAAATTCACTATTTAACCAGTCCATATATCTTTCAAAAAATTTGGTTTGGTTATAACTAACCAACATGTATCTCCGTTTAAAATGAGAAAAGAATCTTTTTTTAATTTCTGATGTTATTAAAAAAATATCATTTTCGCTCAAGTGAGGATACTCTTCGTATAGAAACGGTTCTACAAAATGTAACTGTAAATGTAAATGTAACAAAATGTAACAAAGTGTAACTTAAAACAAACTGTGACATGTTAATTTCTTTTTATTTATTGATAACACCTTGCACAATGAACAATAGCTTAATAATGACTTATTATTCCATTTTTTTGTCATCTTTATATATTAGTGACAACCAAACTATTCTTATTAGGTCTTACCTATCCTGAAAGGGTTTTCCGGAAAATGGTCGTAAAAAGTTGTGCAACACATAAAAGCAATTAATCAATTGAACTTAGCTAAGAAATAGTTTGTTTTCCATTCATATAACAGGTATCAATTCATATACCTAACATCAAGTATTAGGAAAAACCCATATACAGGTAAAACCACAAAAAGCACCTTTTTTTATTTTACCTGACCCTATTTTTTGCGTAATGTCATACAAAATTTAAAGAATTTACCTGACTTCTGTTCATATTTTATTTAGGTACTTACATATAGTTTAATACATCATAATTTTTTTATTTTAATTGTAATTTTTAAATAAAAGTTAGAGAACAATTGGAAAATAAGTCAGGCAAAAAAAAAGTTTTGCGCTAAAAATTGAATGTCTCACAGGTTAGTCAATGGATTAATTTTATTTTATTTTTTAAAGAAAGGTACATATTTTTTATAAAAATTAAGCTCTTATCTAGTTACCATGACAAGTATTTTTGAAGACATTGTAATTTTTCGGGATATATCGTCGTCAAAACCGTGTTTTTTAAGACCTGATTCAGGTGAACAAAATTGAACATAAGTCACAGGGTTGGATTCAGACGGATTTCATTCTTTTTGGGCTAGGTAGGTGAGTATTGTAGCTTTCAAGTGAATGTAGTCAGAGCGTGTAGGCAAGTGTAGCTAAAATTGTAGCTCTAAGGAAAAAACAATAAAATTTTAATTTTAGAGCTCTCTGCTCTGACTTATCTAAAATATACATATATACATATATATATATATGCATATGTTTTTTTTTTAAGCTTAAAGTACATGTTTTTGAAATAAAAATAAAAATTCTGACTTAAAGTTTTATAAACGCTATTTTTCGTGCCAAGAAGTTAGTGCAAGAAAATATAGGAATTTCAAAATTGAAAAAAAGGGTAACTTTGGAGCCCTTTATCTTCAATACTTATGAACAAAAATTGCTCAAATTTTCAAAAATCATAGACCAACTATATAACTATAATAAAATAAAAAAACTAACTTCATACTAACACTTTCATTTTTTTGATTTATTTCCGCATTTTAACCACTGTGCGGCGCTGCACAACAATACTATAGAAATGCTCGCAAGCTCTACGAGCAGAAAAGGAGAAACGAACCGGCTCCTTAGACGGTAAAAGAGAGAGCATGAGAATCACGGGATCGAGGAGATAGAAGAGTTCCACAACAGGAATAAGGTTCGGAAGTCTTACCAAAAAGGTAAAAACAACAACCTCGGGTTATAAGCCCCGAGCTGAAGATGATTGATAATTTTTGGTCCCGTCTGCATAGATGAAAAGTGGAGAAGAATATTTACCCATTAATTGTACAGGCTTTACAGTGACACTGCCCTGATCAGACGAGTCAAGTTCCAGCAGCTTATATGGCTGGGTCATGAGAGCGAAACCAATCCCGAGGGAAGGCGCAGTTGAGGAAGACCGCGATTCAGGTAGCAAACGCAGGTAGGTGAGGACCTCAACCAATATTATTTCAATATTTTTTCTAAAATTTGTGTTTTTTTTCTAGGGCAGGCCACAAAGCCTAGCTTTTTATATTTTTCTCTTTAATGTAATTTTTGTTTTTGTATTTTTTTTTTTGTTGATTCTAAAATAGTTTAGCATAGGAAAAAATTCGTGCGATCCAGTCCCGCATTTTATTTGTTCATGGACCGATAGCAGTTTATTTGAAAAATTTGTTGAACTTTTAATAACTGAAAACTTCCTTATTCTTAAATATTTAAACTCTCGAAAAAATCTTCTTACATTCGAAGGCCTCTCCCCTATAAAAACAGATAATAAAAGGAAAAACTTGTTTTCGTTTAAGTCACTGGGTAATGAAACTACGAAGGTCATCATTAGATATGTATGTCTCTAATTCTTATTCATTTGACCTGTTCAAGATATAGTAGGACGTAAAAGATAAGACCCAATTAGAATTAGCAAACTAATATTATATTCAAAGTAAATTAACATGGTATAGTAACATACTGCGTAATATCTACATAAGTTAATAAGAATTGTACATACAGGTACAACCCTGACGTTTTATTCTTTAATATTATTCCACCGCAAAATTTATTTATGGATTTGTTTGTTAAAGAAAATGCTGCCATAGACAGAAAGCAAACTTCTTATTTCACATAAATTTATTCCCACCATTCTTATATTCGATGAATATTACATCATAGGGCTCAAATTATCATTTTCCCGAAAACAAATTCGCTATCATGATCATAAATTTTTGTTTGTCTCCTGTCGAAAGGTATATTTGTTAACATGGTCATGTCCCTATTCACTTTAACCTTAGAGCCAAAATCATAGATACATACCTCGACATACCTCGTAGTCTGCTTCATAGTCTTTGGTGGTACAGAGCAAAATTGTGAACAATCTCATCTTTTGGCTGGAATATTCCATTTACCTAATCTAATTTTATTCCCAGATCATCGTAAATTGATTTGATATAAAAAAAAACTAAGTGGGAAACTGAGTAAAGAAAATTTGTGGACATTTTTCTCTTTATCCTTTGAAAGTGTGTACAAGGATGTAGCAAGTACTTTATCTATCACAACAAACTCCACTTGTTATATACATAATTTAAATGCTGTACTATTTGGGCGCTTAAAACGGCCCCATTAAGTTTTACCAGGTTAATTAGTTCATCAGCCATCTAATTAATTCAAATTAACCGCTTAAATTAATTAATTAGTTAACCGGTTAAATTAATTAAACGGTTAACTAATTAATCGGTTAAATGGTTAATCTGTGAAAAAAAAATGCATGCCTTAAGCGCTAGCGTAGAAGTATGATCTACTCTCGACTAAAAATGAAAAAAAAAACTGGGTTCCGTCAGTGTTTCTTTTTCAATAAATTAGCGAGAAAATTTGATTTTTTTTTAACCTACTAACCACTTTTTGTAATAATTTTAGAATCTTCTGAATTAGTTGCGGTTATTGGCAAGTCGAAATTCACCCAGAAAATCGGAAAAAGAAGGCGTTCTCCACAGGAAACGGTCTGTGGCAGTTTAATGTGATGAACTTGTAAATCTTGCCTGGTCTACTTGGACGATGAAATCGTATACGGAAAAACATTTGACGAACATTGTGAAAACCTTAAAGCCGTATTCAGAGGCTTCGAGAAGCACACCTAAAGTTAAATGCTAAGAAATGTACGCTTTTTTGTAGGAAACCGCACCTTTATATATTCGTATATAATAAAAATTTTATAAAACAATAAAATGATTAACTTTAAAATACAGTGTCCCTGGCTTTTATGCATTTTTGGTGACCGCTTAAGTTCACCTCCAAAAAAAAAATTGTAAATAAAAAAGAAAAAACAGAAAAAAACACCTGGAATAAACTATACAAAAATGAAAAATTAACGATACGATAAGTTGTGTTTAAAAGTGTAAGATCTGTGTCCCGCCTCCTGCTTTCCAAATCCAACGTTATAAATTAGTATAAGAAAAAAAAAACTTATTGCATATACATATGTAAATACCTTGAAAAAAATAGTAAAATGTAATACATATAATTTTTTTTGCAAATATACCTACATACCTAATTTAACGACAAAAAGAAAAAGAAATTTATTAATACCTACCCTGAAAAAAAATAATAAAAAGGAAAAACAAAATTACAAAAAAACTGTTTACTTACATATACAGGGTGAGTCATGAGCAATGCGACAAAATGCTAGGGCGTGTAGGTTGCGTTGAGACAAGAAAAAAATCGTATGGGAGGGGGGGTCTATTCCCCACCGTTCAGCCGGGAGGGGCAATTTTCGAAAAAATTGACTTAAAATGGAAAAAAAATTATTTAAAATCAACGGCTTCATTCAAAATGCTATGCAATACCTTTTTGAAAAGCTAAAAACTTTTTCTTTCATTCTGTTTTTAAATAAATCTATTCTAAGAAATAGTTTTTGAAATATTAATTTTCAAAGTCAAAATTTTGAAAAAAAAGTGGAAAAAAAATATTCAAATTAATTTTTTTCAAAATTTTACGTAATTAAGTGCTAATTTTAATTTCAAAATTAAGTGCTGTTATTAATTCTAATTCAAAATCAG
Organism: Syrphus vitripennis; assembly: GCA_958431115.1. Classification (NCBI taxonomy): domain Eukaryota; kingdom Metazoa; phylum Arthropoda; class Insecta; order Diptera; family Syrphidae; genus Syrphus; species Syrphus vitripennis. The sequence goes on along the minus strand of OY288108.1, from coordinate 78,724,687 downwards.
AAAACCGGATGCAAAAAATTTATGTCGTTCTCAAGAAATTAAAAGAATTCTAAAGCTAAAAATAAAAAATTAATGATCGCTAAACTTTTTAAAACAAGAAAATGATGATTTGCTTTAAAAAATCCTTTTATTTTTACTATATTTTTTATTGGAAGGACTTATAAATAAAGCAAATCATCATTTTCTTGTTTTAAAAAGTTTAGCGATCATTAATTTTTTATTTTTAGCTTTAGAATTCTTTTAATTTCTTGAGAACGACATAAATTTTTTGCATCCGGTTTTCTGATTTTAAATTAGAATTAATAACAGCACTTAATTTTGAAATTAAAATTAGCAGTTAATTACGTAAAATTTTGAAAAAAATTAATTTGAATTTTTTTTTCCACTTTTTTTTCAAAATTTTGACTCTGAAAATTAATATTTCAAAAACTATTTCTTAGAATAGATTTATTTAAACACAGAATGAAAGAAAAAGTTTTTAGCTTTTCAAAAAGGTATCGCATAGCATTTTGAATGAAGCCGTTGATTTTAAATAATTTTTTTTTCCATTTTAAGTCAATTTTTTCGAAAATTGCCCCTCCCGGCTAAACGGGGGGGAATAGACCCCCCCCTCCCATACGATTTTTTTCTTGTCTCAACGCAACCTACACGCCCTAGCATTTTGTCGCATTGCTCATGACTCACCCTGTATAAAAGAACTAGTGATACTTACCTGCAGAAAGATAATAAAAATAAAAAGAAAACAAAAAAAAATTAATATGAACAATACCTACCTACTTTCTTACCGGTGATCAGGACCCCCATCCCTGTCGAATCTTTTGGTACCTTGTATTTGCCTTGTCCGACGGCGACGTGGTGTTTATGTGTAAATTACAAAATTTAATAAAAAAAGGGAGAAATTATAAAAAGATAGTGTAGGTTTTATAAATAACTAGCAAAACCCGGCGAACTCCGTTTCGCCACCAGATGGCTTCGTTTTTTGTAAGATTTCGTTTGGTGATTAAAAGATAAAGACAAATTATTTTTTTGTTTTATATTTGAAAAGGAAAATTTTTATTTCATTTCACAACAGTAATGAATTCATTTCGATTACAAAAATGAAGTGTATTTTAGTTGAACTTCTCTAAGTAAAAAATGAAAGTGAATCCAAAGTTAATACTGAATCGAAACGTTATACGTGTCATCAAATTATCGGTTTCATTGAAGTGCTCTTTGGTAAACCACATTTTTTGTTTTTTGGTCTGACGTTAACACAAACAAAGCGGACGGTTTCCAAACTCGTGAACACGCAACGTATAGCTGCCCATGTGAAAAACAATGATTTTCTAAATTTATCCCGCAAACACTAAGCGATTGGCCTTGCGATTTGTTAATTGTCATTGCGAACGCAAGGCGAACCGGAAATTGCAATCGTTTGAAGTCAAACGGAAGATCAGTCAGAATCATTGGTATTCGAGGAATACATAAATTTTCACCTGCGTACATTCCGTTAATTATGGTTCCCTCAATCAAATCCGTCATAAGTCTTTTCACCGTAAGTCGAGTACCGTTGCAAGGTCGCGGTGGATTCAAACTACGCAATATCATAATAACTGAACTAACTTTGAGTTGTAAGTTATTTGGTGGAAATCCTGATAACTCCAGAGAGTTCAAAAACTCCGTTGGATAATTTACTACATCATCGGGATTTGTTATGGAATCAACAAATTTGTATGTCACCAAATCGCGATGGATTTCAGTGCATGTACATCATTATTCTTTGTTGCGATAATTGCTCGTTGACTTAATCAAGCATAATTCTGATAATTCTCACTAATGTTTGGGAAAACACATTCAATAAGAGCTAATTGAGAGTCTACAAATCGGCAAAAGTCGTTGGTAAGAATAATTAATCCAGTTGTCGTATCAACTGGGACTTTTCCATTTCCAACAGCTAACAATTGTTTGAAAAATTGTGCAGCACTTTGATCATTTTGAAGTTTAACTCTCGTATTAGTGGTTAGCGATAATGTTTTTACGTTATTCCACAAAGGTAATGCCTTCAGAAAAGCATTCATTTCATCTGCAGGTGTTCCACGGGGAATTACTGGCAACGTCTGCCTGAAATCGCCTGCCAACATTATCATCAAGCCGCCAAAGATGTTGTTACACAATACTGCTTTGAAGTTAGTGTTTGAAAGAACGTGCGCATAATAAATGTCACATGAAATTAACTGAGCAGAGTACAATGAGTAGCTGTCAAACAATGTTTCACGCACCGGCGCCATCTACATAAAATGAAACGTACTTATTTTTGTGAAGGATACCCACACACCACGTACTGGCACCGTTGTAGTACATGCTATGTATCAGAGATGGCGCTTTATGTGAAAAATTTTCCCTGTTTTCCTGCTTTTCTCTTGAAATTGTTCCTGAATTTTCTTTGCTATAAACCTCACGGACCCCGAGACCTTTCCAACGAATGCAAAACCGTGGAAATTGGTTCGTGCGTTATGAAGGAAAACCCGACTTAATTTATATAATAAGAAGAAGATAATAAAAAAAAACTCTTCAGTCACCGACTATCTCTCGAGCCGTTAACATCGTTTCGATCGTTTTTTCATCTGCTCTATCTAAAGTTGGTGTTTTTTTTCCTCTCACGTTCGCGCGTGCCATTCCCACTCTATTTTTTTTTTTTTTTTTTTCATAATTGTGTGCCAATAATTTGTGTAAGTCAATCGCATCAAGTGGTAATCAATTCAACTATGACCTCTGGGCCAACCGTGCTGTCAGGCAATCGGTTTGATGAATTCAATCATCATTCCGATCGTCTAAGTAAAAGAAAGAAAAAATATAATACTGTTTTACCTATAAAAAATACATTTAATCTCCCAATCTTCTCCTCTCACCTTAACTCCAAAAATCCCAGATTCATAACTATATCTCCTGCCGACCCTTCTAAAAAACTCACTTCTTTAAGCGTTTTCCTGCTAAAAAAAGCGATAGATGGTATAAGTAAATCTTATGAATATATTACCCAATTTCGCTATGGTAATATATTGATTCTTGTAAAATCACAACAAATTGCAAATTTATTCTTGGCACAAAAAACTCTCGCTAATCTTTGCCCAATTACGGTGTCTCTTCATCAAAGGGTACCGTGTTCGCATCTTGTTTAATAAATGTGTGTGAAAAAGAAATTGTCGAGGAAATGAGAGACCAAGGAGTTATAGACGTTCACAAAAAAAAATGTAGACTTAAACGACAGCGAAATTTCTAATAATAAAGCTACAGCAGTCCCATCTGGCGTCATGCTTTGTACTTTCGATCTTTCCCCCCCCCCCCCCACTTCTATTAATGTTGGCAAAAATTGCCAAATTCTCGGACATACTGCTAAAAGATGTACCCGCAGTCCAACTTGTGCTACCTGCAACCTTCCCCCCAACGCCCAAACTAAATGCACTCGTATTTATTGCGCTAATTGTGCAGAGGAACACCCTGCATCCTCCAAACTTTTCCAAAAGTTTATGCAAGCCAAAGAAACGCTTAAAATAAAAACAATAAATAAATGTAGCTTGGCAGAAGCTGAGCAAAATCCAATTCAATCATCTTCCCACTCTTCTCTGTCTTCTGTCTTATTCAGCTGTTGTTAACAAAGCATTACAGTCCATTCCACCTGTTCCTCCAAGAAATATTATTATTATTATTATCTTTTATTAACAGGTAATTAAAATTACATGGTAATATTAAAATTAATGAGCCTAGCTGCAAAGACTATTAGCTCTATTATAAAGAAATACTTATATACTAATGTTAGCAATGGATATAAATTCATTAATTTTTTCTATATTTTTTGTATTAGGTGTTTTTAGAATGTCATAAATATTTGTATTTTTAAATAAATTGAGTAAGATTGGTTTAAATGCTGCACAGTTTTCAAAAATATGAGGTAAGTCGAGTATTACGTTACAGGTATAGCAAATCGGTGGGCTGTTTTTTGTTAGCAGGTGTTGGTGGGTAACATTGGTGTTACCTAGTCGAAGTCGAACAAAGTTTGATATTTTAGCTTTTGTGATGTTGGTGGGATATTTTGGGAGGCATCTGTCAGTGTTAACTTTACTGTAGTGGTGGTGATAGGAGCTCCATTCAAGGAGATGATCAGATTTGATGATTTTCTTAATCGAGTTATGCATATCTGCTTTCGTGTAGATGTTGAATCGAAGAAGTGGAGCGTTTTGAGCTAAGTTAGCTTCATGGTCGGCGTATTCATTTCCCTGGATACAAGCGTGACCAGGAACCCACATTAACTTCAATTTATTTGGTGATTTGATTAATTTGTTTCGAATGTCGATGATAAGGTCGGAGTTGTTGTTTGGGTTGTTGACCGCTTTAAGGACTGAGCTACTATCGGAACATATGATATATTTTCCACGACGGTTTTGGGCTTCTTTTGTAGCTTGCAAAATGGCGAATGCTTCGGCTGTAAAGATGGATACAAATTCGGGAAGGATTCAAACACATAGGATGGTACCCTTTTCAAGTTTGACAGCGAATGTTGTATTTTCTGTCGTTTTTGATCCATCGGTAAATATTAGCTTCCAGCCATCCGATCGAAGGTCGGAGGAGATGCTGGAGAACAACGTACGGTATGTAACATTATTGGTGTTAGATTTTTTAAAATCCGCTAGTGCCATTATGGTTGATTGTGGCCTTATGAGCCAGGAAGGATAGGTTGATGTCACGTTGTGTGCCCGATTGATTGGCAGATCCATCTGTGTAGCTTTTTCGAGGATGTTACTTATTGCAGATGGAATTCGTTTTTTTAATTTGTGGGTTTTGCATTGCAAAATATCCTTATCAATTACCGAGTTTTTGGAAAAAGCTAGCTTAGCGGTGAGCATTAAAATAATTGCATCTCTTCTTTCTTCAATAGTCGGTAGTCCTGCTTCTGCTAAGATGTTTTTTATCGGGGTTGTAGGAAAGGCGTTGATGCTTCTCCTAGCAGCTTGATGATATGTTGGTTTGATGATATTTAAAGTTGTTTTTGGGCAATTACCGTATATAGACAAGCCATAATCAATTTTACTTAAGACTAACATTTTTGTGATTGATGATAGAGTATTTATATGAGTACTACTTTTCTTACTTCCTAAATACTTAATGATGTTAGTTCTTGCAGCTAGGGACTTCTTAAGGTCTAAAAAGTGTTGTTTCCAGTTATATTTTTTATTAAATATAAGACCAAGTATGCTTAAATTATCAACATTTACAATTTGTATATTATTAATATTTAAAATTAATTGTGGACAGTCAAGTTTACGGCATACATGAAGTGTTTTACATTTATTTATTGAGAGTTTTGCTCCAGAAAGAATTGACCAATCTAGGATATCATTTAAAGCATTTATGAAAAAGTTTTTGCATTTATTTAAGTCGTTGATCTTGGAGAGGATGTAGATATCGTCTGCATACAAGCAGTAATCTAAATGCTTGTGTTTTATAAGAATTGTGGAAATATCATCAAAAGCTATAATAAAAAGGACTACAGATAAAGGCGATCCTTGTGGGATGCCGTTGTATAAGGGTTGTTGATTGGAGTAACAATTATTTATTTTCGTGTAGAACTTTCTATTAGTAAGGTAGGACCTTACATAGCCATACATTTTTTTACCGACACCCCATTGTTTTAGTTTTTTCAAGACAATGTGTATACCGATTCTGTCAAATGCTTTTTCAAAGTCCAAGGAAAGAATTGAGACGTGATTCCTTGCAGATAGTGCTTTCGAGATATAGTAATCGATATGAAGATGTGCATCGATACATCCTCTATTGGTTTTGAAGGCTATTTGGTTGGGTGAGACCAGTTTCTTTGTTTCGACAAACCAGAGAAGGCGTTTAGCTACTATTTTTTCCAATATTTTCGACATACATGGGATCAAGGAAATTGGTCGGTAACTTTCAACTAAACTTTTGTCCTTGTTTGGTTTTGGGATGGGAAGTAATGTGGCTGTTTTCCAGAATTGTGGAATAATTGCAAAGTCAAATATATTATTATATAATTTGATAAGTCTTGTTTTGGTTTCGCTTGACAGGTTTTTTAACATTGGAAAGGAAACTCGGTCCCTACCCGGCGTTTTGCCTTTGACTATACTAAGACAGCTTTCAAATTCGATAAAGGATATCGGTTCCTCGATTCTCCTAGCAGTAGGATTAGTTGCATGTTGCGGTACGAAATTATTGAGAATGTCAAGCTTAGAATTAATGAAGTTGGGATGAAAGTTTGAATCGTTTGAAAACTGCGACCAAGTTTCAGCAAAGAAGTTACAAATTTTAACTGGGTCTGTGATTAGGCTGTCTGGTGATCTAATATTTTTTATGTTTAAACCTGTAGAATGTCCAGTCAAGCAACGTTTATTTTGCCAGATTTTGGCAGGGGATGTGTTTGGGTTTATAGTGGCTGTAAATGTGGAAAAACTTTTTGCTTTACTGTCTTTAAGCAACCTGCGAAATTTTGCATTTGATTTTTTATATTGTATTAGGTTGCTTTGAGTTGGTCTCTTTTGGAATTCTTTTAGGGTTAACATTTTAACTTTGCGGAGAGAAGAAAGTTCAGGAGTCCACCAAGGAACAACTCGCTTGATATTTTCATTAATTGTAGGGTGTGTTTGTGGGATTGAATAGTTTGCAGCTGTTCTAATTGCTTTTTGTATCAATGCGGCTTCCTTATTAATGTTTGTGGTATGCGGTTTGTCTGACAGGTATTCATTTATTTTGATATTGAATAAAGGCCAATCGGCATAGTCGGTTTTAAATTTTGAATGGGGAATGTTTTGTGCGATTTCATGTCCAATGTTATAGGATGTTATAATAGGGAAGTGATCGCTGTTATGGAGATCGCCTAACGTCTTCCAGGTTGTTTTTGGGATAAGTTCGGGGGAGCAACATGTTATGTCTATGTGGGTGAGTGTGTTGTGTGTTGAAAGATGGGTTGGTGAGCCATCGTTTAATAAAATAAGGTTAGAGTTAAGTAGGAAGTCTTCAAAGATAGCACCCCTAGGGTTTGTGACCGGAGACCCCCAGAGTACACTCCAAGGATTGACGTCGCCACCAAAAATTAAAGGGTAGTCGGTTTGATTTATGATGTTATCTAGATCGTTCTTTTGGAAATTTACATGTGGTGGAAGGTAAACACCAATATAAGTTAGTATTACATTGAGTTGAAGTTCACAAGCCAGTACTTGAAAGTTTGAGTTTAGAGGCAGTATTTTATGTGGAATGTCTTTTTTTATTAGAATACCTATGCCTTGTTTAGATGTTATGTTATTGGGAATATATTTAAAAGAGCCAACGTAATTTTTAGGAATAATTGGGATAGAGTTAAATGGGCAATGTGTTTCTTGTAACGAAATTATGTTTGGATTGTGCTCTTTGATCAAAATATTAAGTTCATCAAAGTTATTTATGAAACCTTTTATATTCCATTGTAGAATACTGAGAGCTATATTTTGTTTAGGCTGTCTGCACGAGCTTTTATTGCGTGAAGCAATAAGAGTGTGATGACTTGAGTTTGAGTTATTATATTTTGTAAGAGTTGGTGTTGAGTTGTTTAAATTTTGTTGCCTGATTATTGGGTTTGAGATGGTAGGGTTGTTCAGATTTTGACTCCGCTGCCCTGATGTTGAATCATCAATGCTCGCTGACGAGCATGGACGATTCAATTCCAGACCAGCAGAGTCGGTCAAATGGTGATCAGAATTAATTTTACATATCGACATCTTCATTTATGTCTTTATGAGTGTCATTTTCATTTTGAGTGAGTGATTTGTTATCATTATTTGATAAAGGTAGTTCTTTGTGTGATGTGCGGTAGTTGATGATGTTTGAGTGGGGTGGATGTATTTCAGTGTTTTTATTTGAGAGCGGGGTATGTGTTTGAGTGTTTGTGTTTGAGTTTGATGTCGAGCTTTGAGAGTCAGATTTATTTGTTTGTTTTGCGTTTGAGATGGTGGGAGGTTTATGTAATAAGTTATTGTTGTTAGTTTCTTTAGATTTCTCTGAAGTTGAGTAATTTGCTAATGAGTTGGTTATGTTGGATGGTAATCCAGTAGCTTGTTTGGATAGAGGGGGGTTCGGGTTAGACACTTTGGGTCCAGATTTTATAATTGAATTATTATTTTGCGTTGGTACATTGTTTTTGACTGATTCTGAAAATGAGCCAAGGGAGGTAGATGGGAGGGATGGATTGCGTTCTCTATAAATTCGCTTTGCTTCTCCAGCCGAGCATTTATTAAGAGTTTGAATTGAGAGAATATCCTTGGCTTGTTTATAGCTAGGACAAGTTTTGGATGATGAGGGATGTGGTGAGGAACAGTTTGCGCACATGGTGCGGGTGCAATCTTCTGGGGAGTGAGGAGGCAAGTTACATGTATCACATTTGGTGTTGCCGTTGCAACGTTTAGTAGTGTGACCAAGAAGTTGGCAATTACGACACCTCATGGGGTTTGGAATGTATTCCGAGACTTTGGCATTATAAAAACCTATTTCAATTGTTTTAGGCAGAGAGAAAAGGTCGAAGGTGAATAACATAAGACCATTTGGTTTTGGCTTACCTTTGTCATCTTTCTTTGTAAATTTGTATACGTTTGTGACACCTTGAACTTTCATCTCTGTAACTATCTCTTGTTCGGATACATTGATTAAGCATGGAGCGTAAACAATTCCTTTGGATTCGTTCAAGCGATCATGGAATTTCACTTCGACAGGACACACATTTGCTAAGGAGTTTACTTTAAGGAATTTTTCGGCAATTTTTTGAGTCTTTGTTTTTATTAAAAGATTCCCATCTCGTAGTAGGGATATTTGGTCGTATTCGGTACTTATGTTGTCTATTGCTTTTTTAAGTAGGAAGGGACTGATAGATGATATGAGGATTTTTGTAGTAGGAACAATTATAATAAATTTAGGATTATAACAGTTGGATTTTGTTGGTAATGGAGGGAAATTGAGCAGAGAGGAGGCATTACTTGTTTTTAGTTTTTTATTTGGTTGGATATCGAAACTAGGATCTACAGCGAGATCACTATATCGATTCAATCTGTCCGGCCCGTAGGCCATTTTTGCGCGAAAGCAAGGCACTGGCTAACAGAAAAAAAAATTCACTTCAAACAAAAGAGAGGAAATTTGTGATTAAGAAAACTAGTGGTACAACGGGAGGTACCGGTTTGCTCACTTGGGCAAAAAAATCAATACACACAATATTCCGCGAAAGAAGTGATCTGTTCAGAGGTTAGTCGGTGACTGTCCAAGAAATAATAACACCGCCCACCCCGCAAACACCTCTTATAACTTTATACAAACAGCATCTCTGAATTCCACTTCCCAATCATCAAACCCGGCTATTCCCTCTTCTCTTCCAACAAATCCTATTCAATCAGTCACAACTTCGAACGACCCATCAAATACAACGCAAATAGTTTCAAGCGAACATCTTAGCACATCATCTTCAATCAAACCATAGAGAAATTACTTACCTAGAGAACCGACCGGTACCCCTCTTGCTTCTTAAACCCGCAAATTTTATTTGAGGAGAATAAGAGAAAACTCTCTTAATTCTCCTATCGGTGTGTACATGTGAGTTGTGAAAAAAAAACTAAATGTTAGATTGGACTACAAAAACAACTAATGGACTTTTTGTTATTTGTCAAAAATGACAGACTTGCTGAGGTTTGTATTTTCTGCATTTTGTTTTAATATTTTTACAAATTGTTATAATTAATTTATTATTCAACCAATTCATCAGGTTCATCAACAAAAAGATATCAAAATCAACAACAACAGCAACAAAAGCAAACATCTGTCTCCAATTACCAAAACAAGCATATTGTTACGATAGGGCCGAGCGTTCCTGCAGGAAATACACCAGATTCCTCGCCAGCTTTATCGGCTGCTGGTTCGGAGGTACCGAGTCCATTTGGCGACCGAAAATCAAATGTGATAAAGAATACAACCCAAGAGACCCAAGTAAGTTTGATTATTTTCATATTCTCGCATTTTATAATGTTTTAAATCACATACATATTTCTCTTTCTTAGCACATAATTCCACAAAAAGTTGTCCAATTCAATCCGAAACTTAATCCTGTAACATCACTTTCAGAATATTGTGTTGTAAGGCGGTGTGCGCAACCTGAATACACTTTCTTCAAATCGAAATTCTCCAAGTTGTTGCAGTGTCATGTACTATTCAATGAAAGTGTTTACTCTACGTATCCAAATGAAAATTTGGCTAAATTCTCTTGTGCCAGTTTGGCCACTGATGAAATAAAAATACAAGACAGTCGTCGTCATTTGCCTGTGTTCCCTGACACCGATCAAGAGTTGACGGCTACTTAGCCGGCAAAGCAGAGGGTAGTATGATTAATATACAGGTTGTGCTGTATGATACATCTTCGCAGGAGGATGTTAATTTAAATCCCTTGGTTCTGCATCAAATCTGTGATGATACTCCCCCACCGGAAATTAAACGAACTGGTCTAACAACTGTTCTTATAACCCACATTACAGATTGTCTGTAGATGTTGGAGATGTTTTTTTGCAGGTCAAGAAATCTGAGTTGCAATATGTTCAGGTTTGTATCTATATAAACTCTGTTCCAAAGAAACATTCATAATACATAATTACTTTTTTTTCTCTTTTTAGAAACTCATAAATCAACTTATAGAGTCTAAATTCAAGAAAGACCAGCATAAAGTGACCCTAGCTGATATTCAAACTTCGAATGTTTTTAATTTGTGATAAAACCACAAATCGGTGGCATCGTGGAGTATTGGCTAATCCAAATAATCAACAAGACAACAACTAAAAGAAGATGAATTTGATTCACACAGGTAATGACTAAATTCCAACTGCCACTAACATTAACAAATTAGTTAGACATTAATTTGTTTGTCCTTTTGCAAAATCGTTACCTACTAAAGAATTTCATTTTATTTTACAGGTGAAAAGCCCTACGCATGTTCGGTGTGTCCTAAAGCCTTTATTCAACGTGTTGTACTTAGGGAACACATACGCTCCCATCATTCTGGACTGGATTTTAAAAGGCAGACATATTACTGCTCTGTATGCCCCAGTATCCTGCCAACATCAAATGAATTGATTCAGCACTTATTTTTTTAGACAAACAAATAATGTAACACGTTTATTATTATGTATACATTGTACATAAGTAAAGATGTAAGAAAAACGAGGCTTTTTTTGTAAAATATATTCCAAATATAAAATATAATTGCAAATAAAAGAAACATGATATATTTATGAATTTCATCCTTGATAAACAGGTTTTGCTATAATGGTAATGCTTAGCACTGACGAGGTAGATCTGGTCATATTTTTGAATAAAAAAAGTCTCAGAAACGAGTGAACAATGTCTGTCCATATTGTCAGAAACTTTATTCGAATTGAGATCAAGTGTTGGCGGTAAATTTAAAAATATTTTTTGTAAACACCCTAGTGTATGTGCTAGGATTCCATCTTACTGCATCTGAATTTAAATGAGAAGCAAATAAAAAAGACAACAAATTGTAACCTGGTAAGCGTAGTGCTTTTCCAAATTAAAACTTTTAAGTAAAAGATTTAAATGCTACTTGTAACAACATCAAGTGCTGATTCCAAAAGGTATCATTCATATCTGTACGATTTACCGTTGGCCAGATACACTGCAAAACGTTTTCCAACATCCTTACTTTTTTCTATCAAGAAGAAAAATCAAAACCATTTTCGAGTGTATCTTAGCACCAGTAAGCCTTAAGGAGATGGTTAATACCTTTTTGGAATCAGTAATTAACCCTTCAAAAATGAGTACACAAATTAGTTGAAAAAAAATCACCATTAAAAAAATTCACTTTTGGGACTCACATAGAGGAACCTGTATGCGTAGTTTGAGGGTGCTTTTTCGTATTAGAATTTTTATATAAGCAATAATTTACTTTATTAAATACTTTTATTAAAAAAAAAAACAAACTAATTCACATGCAAAAAATCATAAAGAGCAAAAACACGTCTTGTTTCATCGAGAGCTTTATTACAAGTGATTTTTCTTAAGCAAACATATTAAAGCCTAATCGCTTAAAACTAACAGTTAACATATTATATTATAACATTAAAATAAGTCATGAGATTGTACAGCTAGAGAGCAAAAAGATGAGAAGTTAAAATGATCTGAAAACATATATTATTTTATGTATGAATAGGTAGATCGATTTAGTACTAAATAGAATAGGGTGTTCAATATTACAAGTTTGTTCATATTTAGCACATTGCAAATGAATATCTCTTACAACTCGACCATCCTGAATACAAATCGTCCTCGATTTACATTTTCATTTAATGATATCAAAAGAATTATAATATTATAACATATTATGTACATGAATATGATTATATAAAAAAACATTATTTTCGAATACTAAAAGTCAATTCTTTGTGATTTAGTAATAAAATAAACATAAAGTTATAATTTAATTATTGTAATGATATGAATCGTTATTAATACATAAAACGAAATTTGAAATTTATTTTCAAACAATTTAAATATTGAGCATTTTATATGTAGGTATTATAATAAAAGGAATAAATGATGGTCTTGTTAAATAATACGATTAGGATTATTAATGAAACTAAGTATTGATACATCCGAATAATTTAAAACTTATATTTAAGTCGAGACATATGGTTTCATATTTTCGGGACATGCAACACCCTCATAAGGAATTCGAGAAATTTGAAGATTTTCTAGATCCTTGATTAAATAACGATCATTTTGTAGTTTTTTCACTATCTCAAAAGGACCTTTGAACTTAGCAAGAAGTTTTTTGTTTACACCTGGATTAGTTACTACATTTTTCACCATAACAAAATCTCCAACATTGTAGACATGCGGTTTTTTATGGTGTTTATCAAAATACTGTTTATTTGGTTCCTGACTTTGAACAGTTTTTTTACTTGCTTGTTCCCTTAACGATTGCAAATCTCGGGGTTCATCCACTATGATGTTTTCATTTAAGTATTCTCTAATTTTGTCGTTAACAATCCCCTTTTGCTCAACACCGAAAAGCAAAACACTCGGGCAAAAACCCGTGCTCTTGTTAATAGTATTATTCATCGCAAATTCCACTTTAGCTAAATATTTCGTCCAGTCCCCTGGTTCAACCTCGCTCTCCTTAGCTAACATCGGAGTAAGACACCTGTTGATACGTTCAACCTGGCCATTCGATTGAGGTGAACTAGTGGCGATTTTTATATGCTTAATACAATGATCTCCACAAAATAAAGCAAATTCCTCAGAAGTAAAGCAGCTGCCTCTATCCGAAATTAAACGGTTTGGTCTACTATAGGTAGAAAAATAAGTTTTTAGACATTGAACTACCTCCTTGGAACTTGTACTTTTAACTGCAAATAGCTTTGTGTATTTCGAAAACCCATCCACTATGAGAAAGATGTGTTTTTTGGAATTTCGTACGGAACATGGCAATGGACCATAGTGGTCAACATGAATAGTGTCGAAAGGCTTATCAACTTTCGGAATACTATGTAAAATCGCTTCTTTTTTACCGTATGGTGGAGAAAAGTGTACACATTTTAGGCAGTTGCTGATATAATTCTTTATTTTAGTTTTCATGGCAGGAAACCAGTAGGTTTTCCGCAGAAAATTATAACACTTTTCAACTCCGACATGACACAATGCGTCGTGATGTGTTTGTATAACACTTCTCTCCATCTGAGATGGAACATAAAAATAAACCTTCTTAGCAATTTTACGATAAACTAAACCGTTGACTAATTCGTAGACAGGACTTTCTCTTTCTTCCAACATTCTAACTATGTTTCTTACTACAGAATCTTTTTGTTGCGATGCTGCAAGCACATGCTCAAAGGAGTCTGACTCGACGATTAAAATATTGTGGCAGCGGCTAAGAGCGTCAACATGCTGCATCCTCTGACCATCTCTATGCTCAATGATGTAGTCGTAGTCTTGGAGCTCAAGAGCCCATCTTGATATTCGAGGATTTAACATTTTTTTATTAAGTGTAAGGGTCAGAGACTTACAGTCCGTAACTATTTTAAATTTTATACCGGTGAGGTAGATTCTAAATCTCCTAAGAGCGGACACTATGGCTAACGTTTCCAACTCGTATGAGTGATATTTTGATTCTTGAGATGTTGTTCGTTTTGAGTAGAAGAAAATAGGATGGAAGTGCTTATCTTCCTGACGCTGCAACAGCACTGCACCAAATCCCAAGCTACTTGCATCGCAGTGCAATTCGGTTTCAGCATGAGGGTTGTAAATACTTAGAATTGGAGCATTCAACAACTTCTGCTTCAACAATTCAAAAATTTCTAACTCGTTTTGACCAAAAACAAATTTCACATCTTTTTTGAGCAGGTCATATAATGGTTTAGCTATGGTGGAAAAGTCTTTTATAAACTTCCTAAAATAAGAAGTTAAACCCAAAAAAGAATGAACATTTTTGACATTTGAAGGAACAGGAAACTCTGCAACGGCCTTCAAACCATTGATGTTCGGTCCTATGCCATTAGCAGAAATTTCGTACCCTAAATAAGTTATCTTATCAAACATCAAAAGACACTTGTCATACCGCAATTGTAAGTTATGTTTCATGATAACATCCATAACATCTTTTAAAATTTTAAAATGCTCCTCTTTAGATTCGGTTGCAACAAGCAAGTCGTCGATGTAAACAAGTATTTTTCCTGCGCTTATAAGGTCTTTAAAAAGCGAATTGATGTAACGCTGAAAAACAGATGGCGCATTTTTTAAGCCAAAAGGCATGCGCAAGTATTCGTACTGTCCTAATGGTGTTATAAATGAGGTGAACTTCACAGACTCTTCAGACATTTTAACGTGATGAAATCCACTTTTCAAGTCCAGCAATGTAAAATACTTTTTGCCGCGTAACCTGTCCAAGTGATCCTCTATAAGAGGGATTGGAAAATTATCTTTTACTGTCAGTTTATTCAACTGACGAAAGTCTATGCAGAGACGCAACTCGCCAGATTTTTTCTTTGCCAACACGATGGGTGAAGCATAAGGGGAATTGCTTTCCCGAATAACTTTGTTTTTTAATAACTCATCAAGAATTTTTTGAAGTTCAAGCTTATGAGCGTATGGCAATCGTCGGGGAACACAATTAAAAACACTATTACTATTCGTCAAAACGATTTTCATTTCAAAATCATCTGTAAAAATTGTGTTCTCAGAATTATTTTGCGTAACTAAACTTCTTACTAAATTTTGGTCATTGTAATCTAAGTCTTCATTAATTTTTAAGCAACCCGATTTTTCATTATCCTCTGATATATCAATACTCAAAATTTCCTTAAAAGATCCTTCACATAAAGAGTCATTTAAATTATTTTTTCCAATTAAATCGATATTTTCATCTTTTAAAACAAGTTTAGCATTATTCTTTTGTAAAAAATCTCGTCCTAACACTATCGCATTTTGCATGGTTTCATTTTTAACAACTAATATACACAAATTAACAAAATTACTTTTAACTTTGACGTTACATATAACGCTACCCAATAAAATAAGTTTGGAATTATTAATACCTACAAAATCTTTCCAAAGAGATGGTACCGATGTCATCAGAAATGGTGGAACATAACGCTGCTGCACAAAGCTTATGGGGCTTCCCGTGTCAATCAATGTCATCGCACGCATTGTAAAACGCACGGAACCAGAGTCATCGTTGAAGAATTCGTACTCGAACACATCATGAAAGTCCCCCACATAGGAACACGTAGAAATGTGAGTTTCTTTTTGTAACTCAGGGTTTTGGACAACAAGAACTGACGATGGTTGTGGACAGTCCTTAACGACATGGCCTTTGTGACCACAGCGAAAACAGGAACCTTTTTCTCTCCTGGGCTTTTGGCAATTGGTGGATATATGCCCAGCTTCATTACAGTTAAAGCACTTTGCAACGAATTTTGTACTCGAGCTTGGTGAAGATTTTGGATTTGGTGTCAGTTTGTGATACACAGAGGTAGAGGATTGCTGCTCATATTTCATTTTCTCATATTTTCTTAATATGATTTTCAGCTCGCCGATGTTATTCGCAGTCAACAAAATTTGCTTATTAAAAATAGAGTCAGGAATACCCTTAATGATATAGCTTATAACATCCTGCTCTTCTATGTCAACTTGAGATGCTATTTCTTGCATGTTTAGCAAGTACTGTTGAAAAGTTTCGTCTTTGCGTTTTTTACGTCCTCGCAACATATTATGAACATCTGTAGTTGACGCATGGTTATGGAACTCAGCCAACAAAGCCTTTTTTAACCCATCCCAAGAACGACACGAGGTTGATCTCAAAAACAACTTCGCAGTACCATGAAGCAATCTTTTAGCATATACAAAACTTTCGGACTCGGATAATTTGTAGAGCAGTCTTGCATCCTCAAAACTACTGATCCACCTCTTCACGTGATAATTATCATCACCAGAAAACGTTGTCATCGTGTCTTCTATATCACGAAATGTGTACGATGGTGAATGTACATCTCTGCGATGGTTACCTAACTCGGCTAACCTTTGTTCTAATGAAGCAATCTCTTCCTTCTTTTTTAGAATTTCACGCAAACTCTCTAACCTCTGTGAAACAGCCCTGTCTTCCTCAACTAAATCTGGCTCACTCTCATCACCATCCACATCACCATTTAGATCATCATTTGAGAACAGCTCCTCTAATCGACCATCATCGAGAAGGGCTATTCCTTCCTCCAAACGTGACTTCAACGTGGCTTTCAATCCCAACGAGGACAAACCCATCTCGACAAGTTTAGCTTTTAGTTTTGGGACAGTCGCGCTTTGCACAAACATAGCGGCACGAGCACATGCATCCATTATAAAAAAATTTTTTTTTCAATAGAAATATCAAAATTTAAGCGTAATCTAATTTTTAAGCATGCACAAACTACGCAGATTTTTTATTCCACTTCTGAATAATTATAAGCAATAATTTACTTTATTAAATACTTTTATTAAAAAAAAAACAAACTAATTCACATGCAAAAAATCATAAAGAGCAAAAACACGTCTTGTTTCATCGAGAGCTTTATTACAAGTGATTTTTCTTAAGCAAACATATTAAAGCCTAATCGCTTAAAACTAACAGTTAACGTATTATATTATAACATTAAAATAAGTCATGAGATTGTACAGCTAGAGAGCAAAAAGATGAGAAGTTAAAATGATCTGAAAACATATATTATTTTATGTATGAATAGGTAGATCGATTTAGTACTAAATAGAATAGGGTGTTCAATATTACAAGTTTGTTCATATTTAGCACATTGCAAATGAATATCTCTTACATTTAAGTAATATATTTTAATTTAACTTGTAACAACATCAAGTGCTGATTCCGAAAAGGTATCATTCATCTCTCTACGACTTACCGTTGGCCAGATACACTGCAAAACGTTTTCCAACTTTCTCACTTTTTGCCATCATGAAGAAAAATCAAAAACATTTTGCAGGGTAGCTGGCCAACCGTAAATTGTACAGACGTGAATGATACCTTTTAGGAATCAGCACTTAATGCTGTTACAAGTAGCCTTTAAATCTTTTACTCAAAAGTTTCAGTGTGGAAAAGAACCCTTAAACCATATCCCATACATTCTAAATTCACCAGATTTATGGTAAAATGCATCAGTCTTTGAACAAAAATATTCAACAAAATTTCATTTAAATTTAGTTTTATTTCTCGTCATTTTAACTAAACAAAAATATGCCTATTCAACTTACAAACAAAGAAATTTAAAAAACAGTGCTTGGCTGGAATCGCAAAATAACCGCACAAAATATCTAAAAAAAACACAATCGATCAAACTGTTGTCTTGAGGCTTTGGCATGTTGGTATTGTCGTGCTTGCCCTGGTTGTCTAGGCGTAGCCGGATATTCAAACATACTCTGTAAATGTTGTGATAACATTTAACTTAAATCACTTCGCATAGGATCGGATAAAAGCTTATCTATCCAATCTCATCCATGTGACTCCTTTACATATGGACGCATTTCCATTTCGATCGCCCAACAATGGGTTTGTGTTCGTTCTTTGAAATGCTAAATCCACGCGCCACACCTCATCAGCGAGTTCTTTGTTATGAATACATTTGCAGCTTCCATATCGCAATGCAATATCTGAAATTATTGAAACAAATTTTAACATTTTTACTATGCAGTCTCATTGTCAGAACTTACCTTTTTACTGTGAATGTAATGCAATCCATTTAAAAGCTGTTGCCTGACTTTCCTGATCTCTCACAGACTGAATAGAATGTGGACCTATATTTGGTTATGATGAGTCGCCTGTGTTCTGCAGATTTCTATAAGAATCATGACATTCTCGTGTTTTAGGAGTTGCAAAAACTAGAAAACGGATATAATATTAATAGGAACATTACATGAGTTATTTTTACAATACACTTTACTTACACCATCTTTTTCATTGTCCATGAGGACTTTCTTCATGGCCAAAAATTACTTGTTGCTCTTCTTTTCCCGAGATATATGTAAGCACTTCACTAGGAATATAAGTTGCAATGAATTTTTATTCTGATTTCAGTTGTAGAATATTGAAGCACTTACCCAAATGTTCCTTGGCCAATTCTGGCAATCTTTCCGTGTTTTCCAGATTCACCGCAAACTTCTATGTAATTTCGTTTTTCGGCCAGAGTTAGTTTTTATGATTGTAGATAATCTTCTCGGCCACATGAAGACATTTTTTATGGAATGTTTTTTTTTCACTTGATTGTAATCCATATAATTTTTTTTTTATTTAAAAACAAATTATTCACTATATAATTTATAAAAACTGAAAAGGAAAACTTGAATTGATTTTGATTCTGATTGTAAACTGATGTACATATGTATACAATAATAATAATAGTCAAATTTTTTTTTACTTTTTTGATCTGTCACCAAAACTTCAAAACTCGGAACCAACTCAAAAGAAGTTCGGCGCGTACGCACTATCTACATTTAGGACGCGCTTATACTTTTTAATTGAATTTACTTTTTTTTCAGCGAAAACAATTATAAAACTATAGAATTTGAATGCCAAAAGCCACAAAAGGTTATATTTAGACCAATATACACTGAAAGTGAGTCGAAACAGGCATTTTTATACAAAAAATCTATATTTGTTTTCAATTTTTGAATTCAACGGATTTTTTTTTTTGAAAAGTGAGCCAAAACCCTTAAGGGGACTGAGCAATTAGCTCAATTTGATCTAAAGCAACAACTAATACATCCATAAATGCTTCATCCCATAAGAAATGCATTGGACCACTAACGCACACCTCTATTGCCTTAAGCAGCTTGTAGGGTGGAAGAGAACGAACGGTTCTCTAGGTAAGTAATTTCTCTATGAATCAAACCTCACACTTCGAACACCACCACCACATTTGTCAAATACTATCCCTGATAACATGAATACACAATCACACACCTCACCTAATCGTCATTCAAACTCAAAAGAACCTCTCTTAACCACACCAAACCTAATTTCTCACAACTCTTCTCTTAACACAAACACACAATCAAATTTAAACGAAAATCTCTTCAATAATTCATCCATGCCAATGTCAGTAGTCAATACCCACACACAATACGATAAAATATCCGATAATGATGATGATGACGACATATAATCCTACAATATGTACCCAAAACAATGACTCCGTCGTTCTGAGGTCGAGCTATTCAAACTCCATGTTGAGTTTGGATGGCTCGCCCTCTGGGTGACGGAGTCCTATCAATCAACCAATAATCTCACCACCCTCTGATTTTTCGCAGTATAGCTTAAATTATACTGCTCAAAAGTCTCACAATACAACAAGCTCACTCCTTAGGGTTCTGCAGTGGAACCTTAACGGATACATTAACAATTATCACGAGCTTGAAATCTTAATAAAAGAAAACAACCCTCACATAATTTCTCTACAAGAAACCCATATCCCAGTTAACACTATAGTCAAAGCTCCAAAGCAATACGAACCATATTTTCACAATCTTAACACCACCACAACTTCCAAGCAAGGTGTATGCCTTCTGATCCACAAATCCATCCCACATAAAATCCATCAAATAAATTCTAATATTTCTGCAATAGCTGTTGAAATTCAACTCAATATGAAACTCACGATCCTATCTCTCTACATCCACCCATCCCAACCGTTCTCGGCAATAGACCTGGAAAATATAGTAGGTACACTTAGCTCACCTGTAGTTGTGACAGGGGATTTTAACTCATGGAGTCCTCTTTGGGGCTCTCCTAAGGTTAACGCAAGAGGAAATCCTTTTTATCTAACACCGATTTGTCCATTTTAAACGACGTCAGCCCAACTCATTTCTCGACGCATAATACCTTAACCCACGTCGACTTATCCCTTATCTCTCCTCAGTTGTTACCTTACTCAAACTGGAATAGAATGGATTCACTTCACGGAGCTGACCACTTTCCTATCATTACTAGCATCTGCCTCGGTCGCCAAAACAATAACTCAACTTTAACCCCCAAATTCCAAACCGATCGCGCTGATTGGAACCTCTTCCAAACAAAGACGATTGAATTTTTCAATAAAAACCCTCCAACTTTAAATGTTAATCAGGAGGCAGCAACACTTAGCAAAGGTTTTCGATTTGCCGCCAATTTATCCATTCCACAAACTAAACACAAACCCTTAAAAGCAATAGTACCGTGGTGGACTCCAGAACTTGCGATCTTGCGTAAAAACAAACAAACTCTATGGAGAAAATTTTTAAAATTTCCTAATGATTATAATTTGATAAATTATCGAAAAGCTAACGCACTGTTTCGTAGAAAAGCTAAAGAATCGAAGAGAAGAGTTTTCAAAATTTCACCTCCAATCTAAACCCCAATACACCCATTAAAAAGATTTGGTCTGATATTAAAACTCTTACAGGAAATTATGTCCCTTCATCGATAAAAGTCATAATAACCGATTCTGAACCGCTCACCAATTCAATTCAAATAGCTGACCACTTTGCTAAATGCTGGTCAAACTATTCTAGGGACAGTAATTTTTCTCATGAATTCCGCGAATCTAAACACGAATAACATTAAACAGGGACTACACAGCTCATGAAGTATCTTCCTCCGCCAAATTCATAGAAATGCCAATCAACTATCTGGAACTTGAAAGTTGTCTCAGCTCTGTAAAAGGGAAAACACCTGGGTACGATCGTATCTCGTATCCTATGCTCAAGAACGCACCTCAGCAAGTTAAAACGCGAATTATGGCACTGTTCAATCAAATTTTTTCGCAAGGTATCATACCTCAGACATGGAAAACTGCTACTACTATTCCAATACCTAAACCAAAAAAACAACTTACTGATAGTACCGGTTATAGACCTATATCTCTATTGCCTTGCACCAGCAAAATCTTAGAAAAAATTATTTCTAAAAGATTGTTATGGTATATCGAAACGCACAGACGCATAAATTCAAATCAAGATAGATAGATATATTTATTTCGTAATTAATTTTTTCAAACAAAGCCTATGACCGCACGTTTTACATTTCAGAGATATGACAAATTTTATCTTGCTTCTGAGACATTATCTTATATTTTGATGAAGAATTTAAAGACATTTATAAGTTTTATTCGAAGGAAAATACGACAAAAACCTCCATTTGAATAAGAAAAAAAAAAAAAGTATTTATAATAATTGAAAAAGTTAAATAGTTTATGTTTACTAAATAGATTTATACATAACATGAAAAATTGTTGCAAAGAAAAAAAAGAAGATATATATATATATTTATAATAAACATGTATATATACAAAAAAAAAAACAAATAAATAATTAAATAAATAAATAAATAAATATATGTATAAAAGCATAAATAAATAAATAAATTAATGATTGAATAAATAAATAATTTAATAAGTAACTGAATTAATATGAATAAATAAAAAGGTGTTAGTGGACGAATACATGTGTTAATAATAAGAAATAAACATAAATAAATAAATTAAATTAAAGAAATTAAACTAGTTAATAAATTAACAAATAACAGTAAACAAAAAGATAACAAATAAATAAATAAATAAATAAATAAATAAATAAATAAATAAATAAATAAATAAATAAATAAATAAATAAATAAATAAATAAATAAATAAATAAATAAATAAATAAATAAATAAATAAAAAAATAAATACATAAATAAATAAAGAATAACTTAATAAAAATATGGAATAAAGCAGACGAAATAAATTGACTTGAAATATTGGAAAAATAACGTAGGTTATCACAGTAAGAAAAGTTGGTTTATGAGCGGATTCTCAGCAATATCACAGGTATTTTTAAAATTATTGGTGAGTTTTTGAATCCTTTCGGATATCAATTCAACATTCGCTATCCTGTGCAGATCAGAAGTTGAATGATGCCAAAGAAGATTAAGCATCATTTTCAAAATTTTATTTTGCGAAATTTGCAATTTTTTGATATGACTTTTAGCAGCATTTCCCCATACTGGAGACACATATAATAAAATTGATTGGAAAATCACCTTATGTATTAAAATTTTATTATCATTTGATAGCGAAGATCTTCTATTAGTAAACGGATACAGCATGTTGATAGCAGTACTTATTTTCTTCAATGTATTACTTACGTGCGAGGCGAATGTTAGTTTAGAGTCAAGATGAACTCCTAGATATTTAACGGATTGTTCCCACGTTATAACAATTCCATTGACTTGAAGCTGACTGCTGGGAAGATAGCAAGCTTTTCTTTTTCGAGAGAAAAAAATGGCTTGCAACTTTCCAGTGTTCAGCTTAATCTTCCATTTATAATAATATTTTTCTAATATTTCAATTGCATGTCTTAGATTGTTCTCAATGTTGAGAGCAAACTCATGCGATGAAAGAATTGCTGTGTCATCAGCAAAAATAGCAGATTGGCAATACGGAAGATTTGGAAAATCTGATGTGTATAGATTATACAAGATTGGCCCAAGAACTGATCCTTGGGGTACACCATAGTCAAAACATAATAAGCTAGAAATACCAGAATTAACATGAACTTGAAAACACCTACCAAACAAGAAACTTTGTATTATTTTACACAAATAAGACGGAAACTCAAACGTTAATATTTTATAAACAATTCCATCGTGCCAGACAGAATCAAACGCTTTCTCTATGTCTAGTAAAATCATTCCTGTAGACTGTCCTTGATGCGATCGATTTTTAACAACATGGTTACAAATCCGTTTGATCTGATGAGATGTGCTGTGAAAGGGTCTAAACCCAAATTGTTCATTAGGAAAAATGTGTTCATTAGCAACAATTTTTAAAATCTGTTCCTTTATAACCTTTTCATAAATTTTGCTGATGTTGCTAAGCAAACTTATTGGCCTATAACTTGAGGACATTTGCGGTGGTTTTCCCGCTTTAAGTATTGCAACAACCTTTTGAATTGTATTTATCACCAGATCATTCGTTTGTCTGTCGCCCAAGTTTTGTGATACTAAATGATTAATTGAGAAATTCCTAGCTAATTCTATTGCTTTTTCGTCGTCTGAGAGGAAAGTTGTTGAAGAGTTTTTTAAGAATGGAATCTTCCTGTTTTTGTTTTTAACAATCTTAACGATATTCCAAAATGGTTTTCCATTCTTATCAAGTACGCTAAGCTTTTTATTCCAATCTTCATTACGATAGATTTGTAACTGGTTTGAAATAAGTTTATTGAAGTGAGAAACCATATTTCGTGAAAAAGGTTGACGATATCTTTGCCAATTCCTTCTATGCAAATTTCTAACTTTAATCAATTCCACAATTGTAGGGGGAGCTGTTTATAGGAATCTGTCTTAACTCTTTTAGGGACGCTTTCATTTATAGAAGAGAGAATAGTTTCCGTAAAATCTTGCACAATCGAGTCCACGTCATTTTTACAAGAAATTCTTTCAAGGTCAGTTGGAAACTCTTGAAGTTTTATATTTATTTTTGTTTTATAAGATTTCCAATTTGCATTTTTCAAACCTTGAAAATATTGCACTTTTTTCTCACCCGACCATAAAAGATCACAGAAAACAGGATTATGATCCGAACTCAAAGCACTAACAGATACTGGTTGTGTTACAAGACTAGAGACATTAGACACAAATAGACCAAGCACAGAAGGACTACCACGAGAACCTGTAGGAAAATACGTTGGACAAGGTGGGTACAAGATGCTAATAGGTAATGTCAGTGGGAGGACTGCCAATATATTTCCCCAAGCATTTGCTCTTAAACAACCCCAATCTCTATGACGGCAGTTAAAATCACCGCCTAACAAAAAATCACCATTAATTCTGAAAAGTTTTATAAAATCTTGTTTCAGATGTTTCCTCTTAATATCTGAAGAAGAACCACCAGGGAAATAAACAGAATATATTTTAACCGTCTTCTGATTTAACAACATAACTTCAATACCTATATTCTCCACAATACGCGTTGATATAACAGGTAAAAGCGAATGTCGAATTGATTTCCTAATAAGAATCGCAACCCCGCCACCAATTTGACCAAATCTATCCATACGATAGCATTTAAAAACAGAATATTGAAGCCTAATTTCAGGCGTTAGCCAAGTTTCCGTAACCAAAGCAACATCAATGTTGTTGCTATATAAATAATTTAAAAATTCAAAAATTTTATTTCGTATACCTTTAGCATTCCAAGTTATAATTTTTAGATGAGTGTCTGCCATTTTACTTATCATTAGACTTTGAATACAAAAACTTAGTAGCTAAACGTGCGATCACTTCAAATTGATCTAATTTAGTTTTACAAACAAACAAACTTGTAATCATCTTCATGCACAGGGAGTTCAGTTCCTCGATGGAGAAGAGTGAAGAGTTGTTGTTAGGAACATTGAGGTTGTTATCAGCAGTAGTATACATACTATTTATCCATGCATTACTTGTCGAAGCTGAATTTTGCACTTTCATGCTTGAATTTTGTTTGCACGGTGCATTGACCTTTCGCTGCTGCCGTTGCGGTAGCGATGGAAAGTCAATCATCGAAGCAACAGAAACCGGTTTTTGTGGAGTATTCCAAGAAGTAGAAGCTTGTACAGATGGAGCAAACGAAACTTTTGGGAGTGTATCAGATCTTCTCCCATATGACCTCTCTTTAATTTCGATGTACCTTGCTCTGCTAGTGCATGTCGGGTCAGTAGCTTTGTGATTTCCACTGCAGTTCGCACATTTATGTGCAGAGGCATTATTGCATTCGGCCGTATTGTGAGAGCCAGCGCAAATAGCACAATCAATCAAGTGGCTTTCAAATTTGGTCGTAGCACAATTGACTCACTACTGCACATTGATGAGTTCATTTCTTCAGCTCTTTCATCAAAAAACCATGTCTCATTAGTTTCGATTGATTTAGAGAAAGCTTTTGATCGCATAGGCATACATGTAATTCTGAATACATTATCGAAATGGAAAATTGGACCTAAAATGAATAATTTCATAAAATCATTCTTAACTAACAGAAAATTTAGGTGTAAAGTAAACAACACCCTCTCAGATATACATGACTTGAGTAACGGCATACCTCAAGGATCACCTCTTTCGGTAGTCCTCTTCATCTTAGCATATAACGAGTTAAGCGATATATTAATTAAATTCAAAAATATGGATCATTCACTATATGCAGATGACTTATATGTAATGTCTAAATGTAACGATACTAACCAATCTGTTCAATTATTTAATGAAGTTCTTAATGAAATAAGTAACTGGTGTATCCGATCAGGAACAATTATATCCTCTGACAAAAACAAACATCTTCATATATGTAGGATTAAGTAATATAATTATACCAAATGTTAATAATTTAAGTATTCTAGGTGTAATTTTCGATTTTAAATTTACTTTTAAGTATCATTGTTTAGAATTAAAAAAGAAACTTGTTTCCAGACTAAATGTTATAAGATATTTATCATCTAAAAATAGTTATGTTCATACAAACACTTTAATTCATATCACAAAAACTATTCTTTTGTCTAAGATTGATTATGGGCTAGTTATATATGGCAAGTGCGCGAAAACATACCTTAAAACTCTGAAATCCCCATACCATGCTGCAATAAGGACATCGTTAAAAGCTTTTAGGACTTCTCCAATTAAAACATCCTTGCCGAAGGAGGCTTCTCAACCATTGAAGAGCGTATAGAGATTTTAACATCCCGGCTCATTCCAAAAATCTGTGAATCATACTGTTCTCCAATTCTCGCTGATTCATCTAAAATTTTGAAAAGAAAAAAGGTGCCGAAACAATTTCTACACTTTACAAAGCAATAACTTTTGCTAATTGTTAGGATCCTCTTTGGCTAGATTTCGAATTTAAGAATTAGAGTAGGAATTAAAAGAATAAGACTATTCTCGTTGACAATCAGCAATCGACTGCCTGAAAAATATGTATTTATTCTTAAGTTTGTCTACAGTAAGGTTTTTTGTTACACATTTTATAGTTCTCAGAATTAATAGTACATTACATTCCAGTATTGGTTTCATATTCTTAGAGTTAATAGTTTTATTCAGATTACAATTTAATTCTTAGAACTAATAGTTTTATTCAAATTACAAATTTATTTCTTAGAATTAATAGTTTTATTAAAGTTACAATTTATTTCTTAGAATTAATAGCATATAATGATAGGATTGTTATGTATGGTTCTATGGTTCCTAACACCTTCCCCCTTAAAAAAAAAAAATTGATTTTAATCGAAACAAAATCAATTTGAAAGATTAAAACCAGAACCCAGACCTGAGGTTTGAGACAAAATATGCCTCACAATTTCCTTTAAGGGAAAGTATGGACAAACCTACGATTGTGAGATCATTAATGCGATCTTCTTTTTCGCAAATTATAGTTAAATGTTTATTTTCGGATGTGATAAGTATCCATTTATTATTTTGTAGTTTATGTATAATATCTAAAACTCCGTTAAAGATTTTAGTATCGCAATTTTTTGGTATAATTTTTGTTCTTCCAGTTAATAACGTAACTTCACAGTTAGCGTTCATAGTAGTAGAATAATAAACGTCTTGTTGACAAATGAAGTCAAATTGAGAAATTTTCTTACAAGAGTTTAATTCTTGTAGCTTAACGTACTTTTGGTTATTTTCGGAAATACCTAAGAAGTTAAAACTTGGTTGTATATAAGCATATCTTTGAGTATTTTCTTTATACGGTATTGGCAACGGTATGCATCTATAAAGGGTAAAAACAGCTGGATCCGTTAAAGGAATGTTTATAATAAACATGAGTTTATTATTTATATAGAAGACTCGGAGGTCGACAATATCCATAAAAGTATGAACGTTTTCGATATTAGGAAATAAAGGAAAATTCAGTCCGGATTTGAGAAGGTAGTTATTGTTACTAAGTTCAGTAATGAGCTGAATAGGTGTAAGTACTGAAGGATGTAGTACATTGCGTTTTGCGAATAAGATTGAGTTTATTATATTATCTAATTCTTCATTTAATTCGTTAGTCAAATATGTAAGGAGATTTACATGCTGAGATGCAAGCTCAGCTAATTCTATTTTATTTATTTTGCTTGAAGCTGATGCCATAAATACATTACTTTTTTTTATATTTTCATTCAAAGTATTTTCGGAAAACTTTAGATTATTTATTGATTCGTTGAAATTGGCAATAGTTGTTTTTACGACATGGACTTGTTCTTTCATAAAGTTTATTATTTCACTATCATCCTTTTTTACGTCATTAATAGTTTTTCAAAATATTCGGCATCCTCATAGTCAAGGGTACCAAATATAGTTTTAAAAACTGTTCCGATTCCATTGAAAAGACCTCTTTTTTTTCTAACTTCATTTTTTCCTATAAGGTTTTCAATTGATTGATATTTTGAGTATGTGTAAGGAATTTTGAATTTTAGATAATTGAGAGACTGTTGGCAAAAATAAAAATATACATGGTCAAGGTTTTTAAACTTGCATAAGGACAATGATCTAGAATAAGTACTATTTATGAGATAAAATTTCTCATGATATATTGAGATGTTGGTGTAAGTTACCATTTTCCACCTTGTGGAAGAAACTTTAAGATGTCCCAGATTCTCGAAATATATGCCGCTTCCGTTGGTTATGCTGTCGATTTCGAACATTTGTGCTTTAGATTTGATAGTTAAGCAAGCAATCAGTAATAACCTGAAATTAAGAAGCTGGTTTCAATCGATTTACATGTACTTTTATTGGTTTTCTATTAATTTTGATTGTTATGTTTTGATTATCGTTAATGTTAACGATTTCATATGGTCCTTTATATTTTGGGGATAACCCTTTGTTTTTTCGAATACTATTATTTTGTAAATATACCTTATCGCCTATATTATAAGAAGAAATTTTCGCATTTTTGTCATAATATGATTTTGATCGCTCCTTTGAACTCAGAATATTTTCCTTAGCTATTTCGTGTGATTTATTTAACCTGTATTTTAATTGATCTAAATAGTCATCATACGTGTATTTGAATTCTGGATCTTGGGTTAAAGAAGATGGAAGGATCGGTTTATGTCCGAATACTAACTCATATGGAGTGAACTTTGTTGTACTATACACTGAATTATTATATGAAAATATTGCAGTTGGAAGCCAAGAATCCCAGTTATCTTGGTAATCATTTATATAGTGTTTCAAATAGTCTTTGATTGTCGAATGACATCGTTCTAAAGCTCCATTACTCTGCGGATGATATGCAGTGGTATGGATTTGTTTCATGTGAAAGAATTTTGAAAACTCTTTAAGTAGATTTGACATGAAATCTGATCCTTGATCAGTAAGCAACGTTTTTGGGATTCCATAATGACTTATAAATTTGAGTAAATTTTCTGCAACTGTTTCAGCTGTATGATCTTTAATAGCGTATGCTTGTGTAAATTTCGTAAGATCATCTTGCATTGTTAATATGAAGCGGTTTTCACCTAATGTTATTGGCAATGGGCCAACTATATCTAAACTTAGTCTATCAAACGGTTGATTTGATGTTGACGTTATTTCCATTGGAGCCTTATAAGTTTTCCTTATTACTTTATTTCTTTGACAGCTTTCGCATGATTTTATATAATCTTTAATATGTTTTTTCATTTTATGCCAATGGTAACGACTTTTGATTCTATTATAAGTTTTTCGAAACCCTGAATGTCCAGATTGGGGATCGTCGTGATTTTCTTTGAGTACCAAAGGTATCTCATCCTTATTTGGCGTAATTATTACGTCTTTAAATATAGTGATTTTAATTTTGGAATTTCTGAATATGAATTGAATTATGTGTC
This sequence comes from Syrphus vitripennis, assembly GCA_958431115.1. Taxonomy (NCBI): domain Eukaryota; kingdom Metazoa; phylum Arthropoda; class Insecta; order Diptera; family Syrphidae; genus Syrphus; species Syrphus vitripennis. The sequence goes on along the minus strand of OY288108.1, from coordinate 78,695,298 downwards.
GAATTTTTTCATATTTAAACTGATTAAATTTGTCTTCGAAAGTAGGTAACGAAATGCTTTCTATATTGTCTTTTTCGAGTTTATTTTTAAGATTTTGAATCGTATAAAAGAAGTCTTGATAGCTTGCTTTTTCCCAACTATTTCTTTTTATGAAGCAATGATAAATTCTTTTTTGTGTTTTTGTGTTTGCTGAGGAAATGACGCTATATAATTCATGAGGGTGATTTCTTAATTGACAAAAATTGTCAGAAATTTCAGAAATGTTAGTGGCGTATTTATTGTCATCACCGAGGTCTATACTATTTAAATAAGCTATATTATCTTTTGAATTTAGTAAATAAGAATTTTGATCTGAATAGTCAAACACTTTTAATTCTAAAGAGGAATAATAAAACTTTAAATAGTTGTCATAAGTTTCTTGTGTTATTAAAAAGATTTCATGATCTTCATTATCGGCATTATGTTTAATTCTTGACAAACAATCCGCATTGAGATTAATTTTGCCTTGCTTATAAACTATATTGTATTCATATTCTTCCAATTTGAGTCGCCATCTCAAAAGTTTTGAACCTGGATCTTTGCATGAAAAAAGCCATTGTAATGGACGATGATCTGTTATAAATGGTTTACGGCCCACACTATAGCAAGAAGTTCTCTTTCAATAGTGCTATAGTTGGACTCTGACCGATTTAATGTTCGAGACGCAAAACATATTGGTAAATCATTGCCTATTTCTCCTTGAGATAATATGGCTCCGATTGCGAAATTCGATGCGTCGGTTGTTACAAGAAATTCTTTTGTAAAATCTGGATATTGAAGTATTGGTTCTATTAAGAGTTTATTTTTCAATTGTTCAAAAGCATTATCTTGCGCTATATTCCAATCGAACTTAATATCTTTTTTTAATAAACAAGTAAGGGGTTTAGATATTTTGCTAAAATTTTCGATAAAGCGACGATAGTAACCGACCAATCCCAGAAATGATCGAACATCATCGGGATTTTTAGGTTTTGGAAATTCTTTGATTACATCAACCTTCGAGGGGTTGGGTTTTACTCCATTCTCGGAGATCATGTGTCCAAGGTATGCGACTTCTTTTCGAAGAAATTCGCATTTATCAGTTTGAAGCTTAAGATTATTACGCTCTAATCTCTGGAAGATTTCAGTCAGTTTCTTTTCATGGTCCTGAAGAGAGGATGCATAAATAACCACGTCATCAAGGTAAACAAAACACTTTTCACCTGTTAGTCCGGCAAGAACGTGATTCATTGCACGTTGGAACGTAGCGGGTGCGTTTTTTAAGCCAAATGGCATACGACAAAACTCGTAGTGACCATTTGCTGTAGAAAACGCGGTCTTCGACCTGTCTTCCTCTTTTACATTGATTTGGTGAAACCCGGAGGCCAGGTCCAGGGTTGTAAAATATTAACTATGACCCAATTGGTCTAATATTTCACATATGTTGGGTAATGGAAAGGAATCTCCTATAGTAACTTCGTTGAGTTTACGATAGTCTACGACTATCCTCCATTTTTTAATACCCGAAGCATCGGTCTTCTTTGGAACCACCCACAAGGGTGCGGACCACGGAGAATTAGAAGGTCTAATAATTTTTTGATCTAGCATACTTGAAATCTGTTTCGAGACTTCATCTTTATGAATTTCCGGATACCTATAAGTTTTACAATTTATCGGTCTTTTGTCTTCTAAGTGAATTTCATGTTCCACAGATTTCATTGCTGAAAGTTTATCTCCTTTCAGGAAAAATATATTTGAGTATTGACTACATATGTTTAAGAGGCTTTCTTTTTCCTCTGAATTAAGATGTTCTGTTCTTATTTCTTTGTGTAAGAGATCTAGTCGATGTTTAATTTGATTATTTCCATTTTGAAATTGAAAAGATTCTGATGTTAAAGGGATTAAGTTGGCATTTGTCTCAAAAATTTTTACTTGACAATCAAGTGTGTTAAGAACTGTAGCTATGGCTTGATTTTTGTTATTGTCGATTTTAGTAATTGCTTTGCTTAGATACACTCCTTCTAAAATCGGAAGTTCTTGTAGAATACCTTCCTTAATTTGTGGATTTAATATATTTACTCTTATTAATGTTTCTGATCGAGGAGGCAAAATGTACGGTTCGTTTTTACAATTATTTATAAAGAATGGAAAAGATTCTCCATTTTCTAGACTTAAGGTTTTATTTTTATAATTAAGATTAGCTTTTTTAGAAACGAGAAAGTCATTTCCCAATATACCATCATATGGAATATTAGATGGGGAATCGATAATATGAAATATATTATCATAATTTATGATCTTAGAATTTTCGGATTGAATAAAAAATTTGAGATTTAAGAAACCTATGCTTTCGATAGGATTTGTACCCTCGTTAATTCCTTTAAGTTTTATTTTATTATCTGGAATAATTTTTGTATTTTCTTTAAGATTTGATTTTTTTAATATTGATACACTTGCACCGCTGTCAATTAGAAATTTAAAATAACCTGATTTGGATCTATTTGAATTAACTATGGTAAAAATTGTACTGTCATTAGATAAAATTATTCTGAAGATTCTGCGGCTGTCATTATTTCCGCTCGAAACCCCGCAGCATTTGTTTCGAGGCTTCTTATGTTTTCCGAAGGCTTTGAAGAATTGCTTGAATTCTTTAAATCTTGTTCCTTTTTCCATTTAAGTTTCCTACATTCTTGAAGAGTATGCCCTACCTTTTTGCAGTAATTGCAATTATTATTGACATTATTAGAGGTTGTATATAATATGGGTTTAGTTGTATTAGGTTTCTTAAAACAGTGATTTGCTGAATGTCCTGTTTTATGACAAATAGAACATTCGACAGGTTTAAAATTGGACTGTTTTATTTTGATTAGCAATTGAACTTTTTCTTCTTCAATCGCTAGATTAAAAGCTTCATTTAAATTTTCTATGTTTCTTGCTCTTAACATGTTGCTTATATCAGGTTTGATATTCAATATAAATGTATGCAATGCTAAGTCATTCATGGCTGCAAGTCTTCCCGGTAGCTCAACGGGTATTGTTGTATTTTGTTGGGTTGATGTTAATAAACGTTTTAACGCGGTTTCAACCCTGCAAATATATTGCGAAATCTGTTCTGTAGGTTGCTGTTTGCAAGATAAAAGTTCTATAAGTAAATGCCCATGATGCTTAGAATCAGCATATATGCTTTTGAGAAAGGTTTTCAATTCTAACCAAGTATTGAAATCATGATTAGATACTGCTGCTTCTGCTTTACCACTCAACTGAGTTTTGGTATAAGCCAGCAAAATATCAATCTGATCGGGGGTAGCGATTCTGAAAGCTGCATCTACAGCATTTAAATATGGAATCAATTTCTGTCTGTCGCCATCGAATGGCTTTATAAATTTAAAAAGGGTTTGCAGTGGAACAATTATCGCTAAATTGTTTCCATCTACTTCAAATTCATCATCTTGTTCTTGATTTGCGTTAGCCATATTAAATACGTTATCTACTTATACTATTCAAATATTAATTTTTATAAAATTATATATGTATCTACTTAGGTAAGTTTTATTTTATTTTATCTTTTTTGTTTTTTTTTTTTTTTTTTTTATGAATATAAAGCTAATAATATACTACACTAAGAATAAAAATATATATAAAAAAAAATGTATGTTACTACTCGTATTTTCACTTTTATAATGATTTAATTACTTACAAAAAGATTTTCATTTTTTTTTTTTTTTTTTTTTCACTGAATAAAATATGCTGCTTAAGATGATAGGTACTGCTAATAGATGTGGTGATATGTGACTCTGATATATATATGTAGGTACTTCACTTTGTTGATTATGATGCTCCGATTTAGATGATTATTATTATAGATACTTCTATATTGTATAATATGATGTTTTTCTGATTATGATGCTCTGATGATGATAATTTATTATAGTTATAGATACTACTATGTATATGATGCTCTGCTGATATTGAATGTGTGTATTTTTATATACGATCGAGGAAGAAGAAGTTTTTTTGCGAAACTTATTTTATATTCTCAAACACAATTTTGCGGTAGGTATGCACAGAACGAAAAAAGTCATCCTATTGACTATTTTGGTAGTCAAATTGACTATTTTGTAGTCAATTTTCAGCCGATAACCGCGTTTGTCAATAGGACAATTTTCGGTTGTCAATTTTGGGATCCGAAATTTTTTTACAATTTGGTAGTCAATATGACAACTTTAGTAGTCAATATGACTACTTTGGTTGAAAGAAATTGAAACTGCGATAGTCAATATGACAACTGCGATAGTCAATATGACAACTTCGATAGTCAATATGACAACTGCGGTAGTCAATATGACAACTGCGGTAGTCAATATGACAACTGCAGTAGTCAATGTGACAACTGCGATAGTCAATATGACAACTGCGATAGTAAATATGACAACTGCGGTAGTCAATAGGACAACTGCGGTAGTCAATATGACAACTGCCGTAGTCAATATGACAACTGTGATAGTCAATATGACAACTGCGATAGTAAATATGACAACTGCGGTAGTCAATATGACAACTGCGATATTAAATATGACAACTGTGGTAGTCAATATGACAACTGCGATAGTCAATATGACAACTGTGATAGTAAATATGACAACTGTGGTAGTCAATATGACAACTGTGATAGTCAATATGACAACTGTGGTAGTCAATATGACAACTGCGATAGTCAATATGACAACTGCGATAGTAAATATGACAACTGTGGTAGTCAATATAACAACTGCGATAGTAAATATGACAACTGTGGTAGTCAATATGACAACTGTGGTAGTCAATATGACAACTGTGGTAGTCAATATGACAACTACGATAGTCAATATGACAACTGCGATAGTCAATATGACAACTGTGGTAGTCAATGTGACAACTGTGGTAGTCAATATGACAACTGCGATAGTCAATATGACAACTGCGATAGTCAATATGACAACTGCGATAGTAAATATGACAACTGTGGTAGTCAATATGACAACTGCGATAGTAAATATGACAACTGTGGTAGTCAATCTGACAACTGCGATAGTCAATATGACAACTGCGATAGTCAATATGACAACTGCGATAGTAAATATGACAACTGTGGTAGTCAATATGACAACTGTGATAGTCAATATGACAACTGTGGTAGTCAATATGACAACTGCGATAGTCAATATGACAACTTCGATAGTCAATATGACAACTGCGATAGTAAATATGACAACTGTGGTAGTCAATATGACAACTGCGATAGTAAATATGACAACTGTGGTAGTCAATATGATAACTGTGATAGTCAATATGACAACTGTGGTAGTCAATATGACAACTGCGATAGTCAATATGACAACTTCGATAGTCAATATGACAACTGCGATAGTAAATATGACAACTGTGGTAGTCAATATGACAACTGCGATAGTCAATATGACAACTGCGATAGTAAATATGACAACTGTGGTAGTCAATATGACAACTGCGATAGTCAATATGACAACTGCGATAGTCAATATGACAACTGTGATTGTCAATATGACAACTGCGGTAGTCATAATGACAACTGTGATTGTCAATATGACAACTGCGATAGTCAATATGACAACTGCGGTAGTCAATATGACAACTGTGATAGTCAATATGACAACTGTGATTGTCAATATGACAACTGTGATTGTCAATATGACAACTGCGGTAGTCATAATGACAACTGTGATTGTCAATATGACAACTGCGATAGTAAATATGACAACTGTGGTAGTCAATATGACAAGTGCGGTAGTCAATCTGACAACTGCAGTAGTCAATATGGCAACCGCAGTAGTCAATACGACAACTGCGGTAGCCAATATGACAACTACGGTTGTCAATATGACAGCTGCGGTAGTCAAAACGACAACTGCGGTTGTCGATATGACAGGAAAATGCTAAAAAAAAACATGTTAAGATACTAGAATCCAAATTTTGTGGTCATCTCACCAAGTTTGTTTCCAATCTGTAAAATCTTCAAAATTAAAATTTCATTAAAAACAAAATTTGTTTCTTATTTATAAATACATACATTTATTTTAATTGCTTATATGGATTTTTAATTAAAGTATTATTGCATATATCTTAAATATAACTATATAATATATTATTAAGAATGTACCTAGTAAGCATATTTAGCAATACAAAGATGTAATAAAACATTGCAATACGAGAAATAATACACCAATAATAAAAAGAATAAATTAAGTTGCTTATGTTTATAATAAAATAATTAAATTATGTACTTAACGTATGCAGCATTGTTGAAAGTTTCGGATTCATCTTTTTCGTTTTGATAGTGTTGGTTTTCATATAAAAAAATAGTTCGATGAAGTCCCAGAAATTTTCACACGCTGGGGGATATTTTAAATTGAATAGGAAAAAGCACTTAAAGCAGATGTCTACAGCTCTTAAGACATTATTTGTCTTTAGCTTGTAGTCATCTAACAAAATGAAGTACTCATTTTTTCCCCTTAACGCAAGTATTAGAGGTTGAATGGTTTCACCTCTTGATTTTAGGAATGCTATGTGGTCCTCTAATACTTGGGTCGTCTCTCCTTCAAAGATGAATGCCATCAGTGAATCTTTGATGGTGAACTTGCTTCTTGACTTGGCCCCGGTGTTTGATTTTCTTGAAACTGCTGCTGTTGGAAATAAGTAAAAGTGAATACTTTTAAGTATCTCCAGCACGAAATCATCTGAAAGGAATGAAAATAAAAAAGGACATTAGTATTATTATTATTATTATTATTATTATTATTATTATTATTATTATTATTATTATTAACTGATTTATTGAAAAGAAAGATTAAATACATAATATTATATAGTATTTTCTTAAATTTATAAACAAATTGCCGTCAGTTTGAGAAGTAGTCTCTTCAATCTTAATTTAAGTTACAAAATCTGTCTACAGTATAATGATACAAAATTTCAGAATTACATAGGTATTTAATCCTTTTAAGTTTTTTTTTTTTAAGTAATTATTTAATTGTATATTACGTTATATGAGTAATGAATTTAATTAGTTTAAATACATTATTATTTCATTCTATTTTTTTTTTAATTACGATATTTCAAAGAGCTCTAAAGCACTTTTTACATGATAGCGACCAACGAACGACGAATGAACGAACAAATTGGATTTAAAAAGTTCCTAGACCAAAATTCTGCATAATATCCAGAAAAAATGATAGAAACCTTATTTATTTAAATGTTAAGATAATAAAATTAGCATTTAAATTGTTAAAATCAGAGAAATTTGATAAATAAAATTGTTTATAACTGTGCATACCTTCTCCAAAATTTGTATCTCCCAAGTCTTTCAATGTTTCCGTAACCCTTTTGTCCTTAATGTTTTCCATCAGGAAGTTTTTTAATGTTTTCCAATGGTCTTGCCACAAGGAAAGTATTGATGTGCTGGTTGGATGGAGCGTTTGAAAGTCTTTATCGATCTGATAACGAAACAAAATATGTACATATAAACATGGTTATCAATCAATTTGTTTTCACTTAAGAACTGTTTCAGAAAAACTTCACATATCTTCGAAATAAAAAAAACTGATCTGTTTTTAATTTTTTTAAAAACTAGAAGTCAAAAAGTTTAAAAAAATTAAATTTTTCATGAAAAAATAATATTTAACTAACTTCGGATATCGTGTACGAATAAATACAAATAGAAAATATATGAAGTTTTTTTTTTTAATTTTTGTTTTTAAAACTTGAAACTAAAACAAAACTCAAGAATGAAATGTATCTAAGCCTTGAAAACAAAGCTAAAACCTTAGCAGTGGATCGAATGGTCCAGGCAGGTAAATAAATCGCTTACTATTAAATTTTTAAACCCTTAACAATAGGTTGTCTAAACTTTTGCGACAAAGTTTTTAACATGTATTTTATGTGATTTGATGGAAAATAGAAGCTTGAAATACATAAACGTCTATTCTTATACAACTTATCAGTCTATATCCATTGGGTTTTTTATAAAAGGGCCATTTGTCAAATATTTCGGTTTGTTTGGTGGAGTTAAATATATGGTTCAGTCGAAATTGGCTACATGACGCCCACAAACTATCGAATTCATCTACCGATAAATTATCATACTTGAGGCTATTCAAACAAGTTTCGGCATCTGTCTCTGGATCTAAAATTGTAAGTTTAATGTGTTATTAAAGTGCGTTTTTAACACTGAATCATTAAATCCTACATTTTTAACTTCCCATAAGGAGTTATTGTAATCGGTCCGATTTGTCAAATCGAAATTTTTGACATATCTCGACGTTTCAAGGTCCCTAGAGCCTATATCAATCATTTTTAGAGAGATGTCTGTGTGTGCGTTCTGTCTGTCCGTACGTTCTTGTACCATTTTTCGTCGTCGATATCTCAAGAACGAGTAGAGATATCGACTTGAAATAAATTTTGTTTTACAGATAATAACTTCGAAAGAAGCTGAAAGGGCGTTTATTAATATTCAATCAGTTGTTTTTTTACAATAGCAGTTTAAAAAAGAAGTGAAAATTTTGGTTGGGCTCAAATATCTCACGAACAAATAATGCTATTGACTTGAAATAAATTTTATTCGACACATTATGGACAATTGACAATGGACAGTTTTTTTTACAAAAAATTAAAAACTACAAAAATTTCTACCAAAAATTGGTACAAATTGTCTTTCGACTCAAATTTCTCAAAAACGGGTAACGATATTGACTTCTTGTTTATTTTATTTTCTACATAACATAATTTTTAAGAACTGATAAAATTTTTTACCACTAAAAAGTGGTAAATAAAGTTTTCAAGATCACAAAACTAAAACCTATTTGTTTTTAATTTGAAAGCATTTGTAAACTCAAGTACATTCGTTAGTTTTTGTACTTACGGAATGATTTGTTGGTTTTCTTTTGTGGAGAAATAAGTTTTCTTTTTGCAGGTTGTAATTTCCGTGAGTTTCTTTTCAAATTGAAGTATTTGAAATAAATTTTTCCTCTTTTTCCCATGCGATAAAACTCAGTTTTTTCAGAAGGAAACATCTGAGTTATTTCCTCTTCTAATTTTTGACTTGAAGAAAGGGAAAGATGGATGTTATTTTCGTCGAAATAGGTGGCAATCAGATTAACAAGTAAGTCGCGTTGGTGTTGTTGAAAGCAATTATTTATTTTGTAAAACTCCATCAACTGCTTTCCTCTATTTTTTTCTTCGAGAATTGTGGACAAGCTGATGTGGCTTTCATTTGGCTCTGGTGATTGAGATGGTGAAAGACTATGAATTGACGACATTGAGGAAGAATGTGCTGAACTAAATCCATAATCTGACAGTGGAAATGAAATAACTAACGGCGCACCAATATCTTTGCGCCATTGCTCAATATTACGTTCAAAAAGGATTTGGTCGCTTATCATGAAATTCTTTAATACTGCTTGGATATGATACCACTTTATAATTTTCAGAATTTCTACGTCGATGCCCGCATCTGTATGGAAAAAATTAATAAGGACAATCATTTAAATGAGTTAACATTAATACATGTTGTTGATTTTTCGTCTCCAAGTGTTTATTTTTAATAAAAGATAAATAAAAAAAATTATATATTAGAATGTTAAAACAATTTTTGATTTTTGAGCCTCAAGATGGAACTTTTATCTGAAACGCGTCACTATTAGTTAAGCCAACAAAAAAAAAAAAAACAAGTTATGTTGGTTTAAAGTTATTAATAATTAACATTCTAATAAATAATTGATTATTTATCTTTTATTTTGTTTTATTTTATTTTATTTATTTATCTTTTATTTAATATTAATAATTAGCTAATGTATTTAAAATGGTTGAATAATTTTTTTCGAGTTTAAAAAATAACATTGTTCTTTTAATGTTTTGACTTCTTACATTACATATTCTATATATCAACAGTAAGCTAAAATCATTAAATTTTTTAAAAACAAAGACCTGAGTTGTTTTAAGGATAAAGAAAAGTTAACTTGCGTTATCTGACGAATCTGGCATTTATAGTTAGTTTTGTGAAAAACATAGCCTTTATTATTTAGCCGATATGGTCCTAGCCAAAAATATGGCAAAAATTATGTTTTTCGCAAGTTCAATTTTTCAAAAACGTTATAACATAGAAAAGTTAAAATAAATTCCGAAGAATAACAAAACCTTATGTAGAAATATATCTACGCCAAACTTGTTTTGAAAAAGTACCTTTAATACAAATACAAACTTACCGTTTAAAACTTCGTACAAATGTTCTTGATTCCAGCTTTTCAAGAGGTTTCTTTAGGGTATGTCTTCGGGATGTTTTGTAGGGCCAGGTAAGTTAATTAAAGAAGATAATTCAAGACATTCTTGTCCACTCAATGTAAATACGTGTACGTCTTCGGGATCATTTAAAAGCTCAACACTTGTAGTGTTAGTCGGTGACTCAGTTTCGTTTGATATAACATTTTGAATTTCAAATTCTTCCGCTTCTTTATTATTTTGAGAACCGGACTCTTCTTCCAACTGTACATAATTTTGAGCTTCAGGATCTTCCATTTTTTAGTTGTATAAAAAAAATTCTTTAATTTTTATAAATTTTTTTCCTTTATGTGAATGGATTATAGTAAAAGGAGGTCCAAGTATTTCCGAGAATTTGATTATGTAATACTCTCCAAAAATTTCGGAATCAATTTCAAAAGCTGAAAAATGAAAGTTAAATTTTAACTCAAGTAGCTGCTGACAGAAAAGGTAAATACTATGTTCAACTTGAACTATTGTTTTAATTAAAAAAAATTTATAATCGCCAAAACATGTGGCAACGTAGAGACCAGAACTGTATTTGATTCCTTTAAAAGTTATACGATTATAACAACTTAAACTTGCATCTTCCTTTAGATTAAGTTTCTTGTGGATAATGTTCATAAAGACGGTTTCACATTTATGTTTTGTATCAATTTCATATTCGATACAATTGTTTTTCAAATGAAGGATATCGCTTGCGAATTTTAGCTGAAATTTTTTAGCAATAGTTAAGCATATGTTTTTCCGAGATGTGATAGAGTGGGCATATATTTTAAACGCCTTGTGCTTAGCTTCGAATTTGAAACACCAGAAATTTCTAACAGGTCCTGAATTTCTTAAAATTGTGGGGTAGTGTGTCAAAAAGTGAAATTTGGGTTTTAAATTGTCTTTAAAAAGTTTAACATATTGATCATTGTGTATTTTTATTTTTTGTTCCAGAGTTTCCACCATATTATTTGTTACTTCGAAACAAAGTATTAAATCAATTATATCGTTGAGTAATATAAGGAATTTCCAGACTTCATCTTCACTTGGGATTAAGTCTCCTATCATCAAGGGCAGATACATTGCAAAAGTTAACATTTCCCTTGCTGTCATTTTCAAATGTTTCTTCTTTAAATGATGAATTTTAATTTCTCCAGAAAAATTACCAATTTCTGTTGATCCATAATCAAAAGTTTGTTTCCTTTGATTCATAATTGACAACGATGGTAAGTAGTGTTTATCTTGCAACAAATACAACATTATTTGACATATATCATAATGAAGAATACCTTCGCATATGTCATGCATTGCGTCCACGCAAAAATTTTCCACCACATGGAAAGAAGGTATTTTGTTGAAACAGCTTTCTTTCATTATTCCAGTTTTTTGAGGATCCTGGGAAATTACGTCACTTGTATAATTCTGCACATTTCGCATTTTAGATTTTTGTTCTATGCTTAGTGTATTGCAATCATTTCTGTTTGCTCTACAAAACCTACAAAATGATCCACTCGAAAAAGATTTGCTGAAATCTAGAAGTGTATTGACACCCAAGTTGTCACCAAGAAATAGGCCCAGTAAGAAATACACTTGTTGTTTTGTTCCATCATTCAAATATACTTCAACTCCTTTCTCTTCAAGAAATCTAAGTTCTGCTATTAAATATTCCAAACAATTAGCATTTCCAATCTCTTTTAAGTCTTTGGATTTAATAACAGCAGCTAGAAAAACACTATCCAGTTTCGAATTCTGGATTGGCATACATGGATAGGAATAGTAAAAATTGCAAACAGAATGAGTTGTTGCATTAGAACCGAGTGGATTATTTACACAAAAATCATCAGCATATAAAAAGTATGGAATGAGGGTTTTTGACTCATATTTTTCGCATTTTTTTTTCCAAACCGGTCCTTGAACAAAGTTTGTATATCTAACACTAGACTTAAGTTCGTCCATATGTTTTAACATATCCGCTAAATTATTTGCTTGCTCAAAATATGTTTTGAACTGGGAACGTAAACTAAACTAATTCTGATCTTGAAAAACATGGTTGGAGATCGCTTGTGATTGTGAACTCTTTTATGTCATCCATATATCCCATCTTTTTTAGTTTTTGTGATAACGTGTAGTCCGTCCCACAATTTTTAAATACGTCTTGACAATTCACAACTATGCTGATCATTTGGTTTTGTAGATCTGTATCTAAGTCACTATTAAGTTTGGTCTGAGCAAATTGCTTAAACATGTTTAATATTGGGCTAATTAAACAAATTGTTACACTTTCTTGTATATCAATAACATCCTTCCGTGCAAAGTTATTTTTACTGTGCAGAAATGTTGAAAATTTCAAAGCGTTCTCAAAAATATTTTTCAAATTTTCCTTGAGATCAAAATTTGGTTTCGCATTCTCTACTAGGGACTCTACTTCTGAACCTGAAGCAACGTTAGTAATGTTATCAATTTTCTCCTGTATTGTTGATGTATCCAAAGTGATTTTGCTTGTTATAATATTATTACGTTCAATGTTATCAATTTTAGTATGGTGCCTACGTGAAATGTGTCGCTTATAACTATCCATATTTGTAAAAAACTGAGCACAAGTCTTTTCAAAGCACATTAATGTGCTAGTAGTACCCAATTCATGCTTTCTTCTTAAATGTTTTGTCAGATCGTTTATAACAGTAAAATTCAAGTGGCATATGAAGCACTTCATGTCTAATAAAAAAAAAAAACAATGTTCTATAATTTTCCTTTTATTGTGTAATTTTTTTAAATTATTTCTAGTTTTTTTCCTTATTTTACTTTGTCGTATGTTTTTTTTTTTGTTTTTAAATAGTTTTTTAATATTTTAGGCAGATGTGTTTTAGTGATCGGGAAAAATTGAAACGTGAAGAATCTGAATTTGTTTCCTTATGAGCTTTTATAAAGATCAGGAAATTTACGACATTGAAATAATTAATAATTGAAAAGCAGCCTAATACATTTTTCTTACAAAACTCTGTTATTGGAAAAGCAAAAACAATTAGAACAATTTAAAAAAAAAACTTGTAAAAATTGAAACATTGATATTCATAATGTTTATAATTTTTTAGCCCTAGAAAACGATTATTATTTTTGTTTGGGCTTTTGTGGCTTATCATTCTGTTGCAATAAGCCTTTTAATTATATAGTTATATTACTGTTTTAAAATGCGTTAATGACGCTAATTGAATAAAAATTAATGACAATAATTGAAAGTCAATTTTGAAAACTCAAGAAAAACGAAGATTTTTGGCAAATAATTAAAAGCTAAATAGTCCACAGGATGATCGCGGTAGTCAATATGACAACCGAGGTAATCAATTTGATGCAAATAAATTTGACTAAATGTTTTTTTTCTGGCTAAGCAAATTGATTTTTTTATATAGAATTGATACTACGAATATTATCTTAAATAATTTAATAGATTTATCTTATACATACTTTGTTCAATTAATTTTGTACGTATGTATATATTTCAAAATGCACTAATGATATTGTTGAACAATATTAGTTGACTTGATATTTCGAATAAAATGACTTTGAAAAATTGGGTGTATAAAAATGCACTAATGACACTAGTGAAAACTAATACTTTTCTTAAAATTGAGAATCTACGAAATTTGAAAACATTAAATTTTCGAAGAGACATTTTTTTTGCGACTCGAAGCCAGAGCTTAAGAAAGAATTATAATTTTTGGAAAACACTGGAAACTAAATAGAAAATTCTAAAATTAATATGACAACTTTAGACTAGTTGTTGTTGTTGTTAGTTGTCACATTGACTATCGCAATAGTCAATAGTATGATTGCGGTAGTCAATAGGATGATATTCAGTATTCAATGTAACAACCACGGTTGTCAATATGATGCACGTATTTTTCACAATTTTTTTGTTGGCCTTTCAAATTAGCATTTGTTTTTAATTATATGATTTGATTTACACTCTATTCAATAGATTTAAAATGCACCAATTGAATAATATAAGTTGACTTGATATTTTAAATTTAATGGCTTTGATCTCAGAAAAATTTTCTTATTAATATAATGTTTTACCTTGTAATTTTTTTGATTGAAGTCCTTGGGTGTATAAAATGCACAGCACAAATGAAGTCCTTGGGTGTATAAAATGCACAGAAGAAATGAAACTCGTTAAAATTAATTAATTCGAGGAATTTTTAATTTAAAAACTTTAAAAAACTTAGATAAATTTTTCCGTGACCAGATTCCAGAGCTCAAGAAAGAATAATGATTTTGGGAAAAAACTGGAAACGGAATGAAAATTCTAAAGTTGTCACATTGACTATCGCAATAGTCAATAGGATGATTGCGGTAGTCAATAGGATGATATTCAGTATTCAATGTAACAACCACGGTTGTCAATATGATGCACGTATTTTTCACAATTTTTTTGTTGGCCTTTCAAATTAGCATTTGTTTTTAATTATATGATTTGATTTACACTCTATTCAATAGATTTAAAATGCACCAATTGAATAATATAAGTTGACTTGATATTTTAAATTTAATGACTTTGAAAAATATTACGTTAAAAGAGGACGCTATAACCTTATACATATCTCAGAATTTTTTTTTCTATTAATAATATAATGTTTTACCTTGTAATTTTTTTTAATTGAAGCGCTTGGGTGTATAAAAATGCACAGCACAAACGAAACTCTTTAAAATTAATTAATTTCGAGGAATTTTTAATTTCAAAAATTTTAAAAATACTTAGTTTTATTAGTGAAATTGTTCCGCGACCAAATGCCAGAGCTCAAGAAAGAATAATGATTTTGGGAAAAAACTGAAAACTGAATGAAAATTCTGAAGTTGTCACATTGACTATCGCAATAGTCAATATTCAGTATTCAATGCCGCAAAGCCGATATTGCAAATATGATGCACGTGGTTTTCACAATTTTTTTGTTGGCTTTTCAAATTAGCATTTGTTTTTAATTATATGATTTGATTTACACTCTATTCAATAGATTTAAAATGCACCAATTGAATAATATAAGTTGACTTGATATTTTAAATTTAATGGCTTTGATCTCAGAAAAATTTTCTTATTAATATAATGTTTTACCTTGTAATTTCTTTGATTGAAGTCCTTGGGTGTATAAAATGCACAGCACAAATGAAGTCCTTGGGTGTATAAAATGCACAGAAGAAATGAAACTCGTTAAAATTAATTAATTCGAGGAATTTTTAATTTAAAAACTTTAAAAAACTTAGATAAATTTTTCCGTGACCAGATTCCAGAGCTCAAGAAAGAATAATGATTTTGGGAAAAAACTGGAAACGGAATGAAAATTCTAAAGTTGTCACATTGACTATCGCAATAGTCAATAGGATGATTGCGGTAGTCAATAGGATGATATTCAGTATTCAATGTAACAACCACGGTTGTCAATATGATGCACGTATTTTTCACAATTTTTTTGTTGGCCTTTCAAATTAGCATTTGTTTTTAATTATATGATTTGATTTATCTTACACTCCATTCAATAGATTTAAAATGCACCAATTGAATAATATAAGTTGACTTGATATTTTAAATTTAATGACTTTGAAAAATATTACGTTAAAAGAGGACGCTATAACCTTATACATATCTCAGAATTTTTTTTCTATTAATAATATAATGTTTTACCTTGTAATTTTTTTTAATTGAAGCGCTTGGGTGTATAAAAATGCACAGCACAAACGAAACTCTTTAAAATTAATTAATTTCGAGGAATTTTTAATTTCAAAAATTTTAAAAATACTTAGTTTTATTAGTGAAATTGTTCCGCGACCAAATGCCAGAGCTCAAGAAAGAATAATGATTTTGGGAAAAAACTGAAAACTGAATGAAAATTCTGAAGTTGTCACATTGACTATCGCAATAGTCAATATTCAGTATTCAATGCCGCAAAGCCGATATTGCAAATATGATGCACGTGGTTTTCACAATTTTTTTGTTGGCTTTTCAAATTAGCATTTGTTTTTAATTATATGATTTGATTTACACTCTATTCAATAGATTTAAAATGCACCAATTGAATAATATAAGTTGACTTGATATTTTAAATTTAATGGCTTTGAAAAATAATACGTAAAAAGAGGACGCCATAACTTTACATATATCTCAGAATAATTTTCTTATTAATATAATTTTTTACCTTGTAATTTCTTTGATTGAAGTCCTTGGGTGTATAAAATGCACATCACAAATGGGTGTATAAAATGCACAGAAGAAATGAAACTCGTTAAAATTAATTAATTCGAGGAATTTTTAATTAAAAAACTTTAAAAAACTTCGATAAATTTTTCCGCGACCAGATGCCAGAGCTCAAGAAAGAATAATGATTTTGGGAAAAAACTAGAAACGGAATGAAAATTCTAAAGTTGTCACATTGACTATCGCAATTGTCAATATGACAACTTTAGTAGGTTTGTTCGTTGAGTCGCACTAAAGCGTTTTTTGAAAAACCTGAACTCACCCTGGGTGAGACCTGGGGTCGCCCTGAACTAGCCCTGAAATAGAACTAGGTTTTTTGCTGTGGCGAGTTGAGGTAAAAGCAATTGTTTTGCTGTGGATTTACGTGTTGCGGGTGATTGTTTATTATTTAAGTACAAATAAATCGAATAATTAAATTTAATTGAACAATACTAGAAGTAGAAATGGAAACATTTGTCGCCTGTGCGAGTGTGAATCCGTACTTTGTATGTATAAATTATAGTACTACTTTGTATATGAAAACTATAGTACTATCATGGCGAATATTTTTTAGGGTTGCAAAGGTCCTGGTGGTGGCGCTGCAAAATGTGAGGTGTAAAATTCGATTTGGGGAGTCTTTAAGCGTCGAAAATTGGTGGTAGGGGGCAAGAGGAGACTATTTTTTGGATAATTGCATCCAAAAAATATCAATAAATATCATTTAAAACCTCCATAAGCTCTCCGCAAAAAAAAAAAGAGTGAGGGTTGCGCAGACACACTAGATGTCGCCCCATTCGACTTCCACCATGATAGTACTATAGTTTATATATACAAAGATCCGTATAAATTTCAATTTGAACTATTTCTGGTTTGAATGCCAAATATACAATTGACAACACTTGAGTATTTTTCTTAGAGCATATATAACATGGAGTGCTTGTTCAATTTCAAACGTGAAGCTTTTATAGGGGGCGCTAGTTTCACTAATTTCGGGAATAAGAGTGCGTTATCCCCACTGATTAGTGGTTATCCCTCTCCAGAATTTAGTTAAATTTGATTTAATTTTTTTTAATTTCCATCCCTCTTCAAAAAAATACAAAAAAAACTATGATTGAAGTTTGACAGGTCCGCGCTGGTGCTTCCCGAAACTGTAAGAAAGTAGATACTAGCGCCCCCTATCTGTGCTTCTGGCGTTACAATGTATTTAATATAGGAACAAGCACTCCATATTATATATGCTCTAAGGTATTTTTTGAGAACTGAAAAACCCAAGTTTTTTGGACAACTCTTAGGGTTGTCAAGAAAACCTGAGTCAAACCTGGGTAAAGTTCAACGAACAAACCTTGTAATGTTGATTTAACGTTTTTGTCTGGAAATTAAAAGGGTTTGAATTTTGCACACTGAAAAAAAATGGATTTTAAATATACATTTATTCTGGAAAAAAATAGTTATGTGTTTAATAAATTTAACGTTTTTTTACATACATACCTTTTGTAATGACTTTCTAAATATTATGCTGATATGTACTTGCACACAGAACACTTTAAATTCGAGGTTGAATACAGAAAAACTTTCGCGACCGTATAGAGAAATGATTGAAAAACTTACTTCAATTACGAGTACACTGAACGCAATCTAAATATTTTCAGATTTTTATTTGTTTAGCTATGTCATGTAGTAGTAGGTGTCTGGCAAAGAAAAGTTTGTGGGGTTTGGTTTTTGTTAACAGGGAAAACGGACAAATTAACAATATACTTTACTATTTTAAATTACTTTACTATTTTCGGCATAAGCAAGTTTTTAGGCTTTGTCTATGGACATTGTATTAAAAATGAAAAAGTGTTTTCTAAATAATTATTATTAACTTCTCATAGGATGTAATCGATCTATGGTTTTCAACATTCTTTCAAGCTTTGAAAATGATTTAATTGAAAGTTAAAAAAAAAATGAAAAAATATAAAAAATATTAGTAAAATTTTGTAAAAGTTGATTATCAACTCAATTATCTTTCCAAAATTTAAGATATTGGCTTGGAACTATTTATTTATGTGTTCGAAATTTAGTTTAATTTTTATAAAAATGCAACTTCAGTTTTTTCATAAAAATTAAAATTTACAAAAAATAGTATGCAAAATTAAAAACATTTATATTCGATTCTCGATATCTCGTGCATATTATAAATGTATTGACTTAATGGTTTTATTTTGTGAAAAATTTTAACGTAAAATATTATTCTAAGAAAACTGCAATCTGGAATTTGTTTACATAAATACAAATTTTCAAGAAATGCACCTAAAATTTGTAAAAATTGGTTTTTGGCTAAAGATCTCATTAGCAAAAACAGATTTTAAAATCAAACTATTTCATCACATTCAAAATATTGTTGCAAGTTTTCAGTAAATTTTTTCGAAAAATTTAACTAAAAACTTTTTTTTACAAAACACGAACACCTGCAAATGACAATTTGGTCTTAAAACTGTAATCTAATTTGACTAACGGGTAGTCAGTATAACAATTCTCGATAGTCAATTTTGGTAGTCGATAAGACAACCACGGTAGTCAATATGACAACTGCGGTAGTCAATAGGACAATTGCGGTAGTCAATATGACAATTTGTTCTTAAAACCGTAATCTAATTTGACTACCGAATAGTCAATATAACAATTATCGATAGTCAATTTTGGTAGTCAATATGACAACTGCGGTAGTCAATAGGACAACGGCGGTAGTCAATATGACAACTGCGGTAGTCAATATGACAACTGCAGTAGTCAATAGGACAATTGCGATAGTCAATATGACAATTTGTTCTTAAAACCGTAATCTAATTTGACTACCGGATAGTCAATATAACAATTCTTGATAGTCAATTTTGGTAGTCAATATGACAACCACGGTAGTCAATAGGACAACTGCAGTAGTCAATATGACAATTTTTATTGAAAACCGAAATTTAATTTGATTACCGAGTAGTCAATATAACAATTCTTGATAGTAAATTTTGGTAGTCAATATGACAACTGCGATAGTAAATATGACAACTGTGGTAGTCAATATGACAACTGCGGTAGTCAATAGGACAACTGCGGTAGTCAATATGACAACTGCGGTAGTCAATAGGACAATTGCGATAGTCAATATGACAATTTGTTCTTAAAACCGTAATCTAATTTGACTACCGGATAGTCAATATAACAATTCTTGATAGTCAATTCTGGTAGTCAATATGACAACTGCGATAGTAAATATGACAACTGTGGTAGTCAATATGACAATTTTTGTTGAAAACCGAAATTTAATTTGATTACCGAATAGTCAATATAACAATTCTTGATAGTCAATTTTGGTAGTCAATATGACAACTGCGATAGTAAATATGACAACTGTGGTAGTCAATATGACAACTGCGGTAGTCAATAGGACAACTGCGGTAGTCAATAGGACAATTGCGATAGTCAATATGACAATTTGTTCTTAAAACCGTAATCTAATTTGACTACCGAATAGTCAATATAACAATTCTTGATAGTCAATTTTGGTAGTCAATATGACAACTGCGATAGTAAATATGACAACTGCGGTAGTCAATATGACAACTGCGGTAGTCAATAGGACAACTGCGGTAGTCAATAGGACAATTGCGATAGTCAATATGACAATTTGTTCTTAAAACCGTAATCTAATTTGACTACCGGATAGTCAATATAACAATTCTTGATAGTCAATTTTGGTAGTCAATATGACAACTGTGGTAGTCAATATGACAACTGCGGTAGTCAATAGGACAAGTGCGGTAGTCAATATGACAACTGCGGTAGTCAATATGACAATTTGTTCTTAAAACCGTAATCTAATTTGACTACCGAATAGTCAATATAACAATTCTTGATAGTCAATTTTGGTAGTCAATATGACAACTGCGATAGTAAATATGACAACTGTGGTAGTCAATATGACAACTGCGGTAGTCAATATGACAACTGCGGTAGTCAATATGACAATTGCGGTAGTCAATATGACAATTTTTGTTGAAAACCCAAATTTAATTTGCCTACCGAATAGTCAATATAACAATTATCGATAGTCAATTTTGGTAGTCAATATGACAACCACGGTAGTCAATATGACAACTGCGGTAGTCAATATGACAACTGCGGTAGTCAATAGGACAACTGCGGTAGTCAATATGACAATTTTTGTTGAAAACCGAAATTTAATTTGACTACCGAATAGTCAATATAACAATTATCGATAGTCAATTTTGGTAGTCAATACGACAACCACGGTAGTCAATATGACAACTGCGGTAGTCAATATGACAACTGCGGTAGTCAATAGGACAACTGCGGTAGTCAATATGACAATTTTTGTTGAAAACCGAAATTTAATTTGACTACCTAATAGTCAATATAACAACTATCGACAGTCAATTTTGGTAGTCAATATGACAACCACGGTAGTCAATATGACAACTGCGGTAGTCAATATGACAACTGCGGTAGTCAATAGGACAACTGCGGTAGTCAATATGACAATTTTTGTTGAAAACTGAAATTTAATTTGACTACCTAATAGTCAATATAACAACTATCGACAGTCAATTTTGGTAGTCAATATGACAACTGCGGTAGTCAATATGACAACTGCGGTAGTCAATAGGACAACTGTGGTAGTCAATATGACAATTTTTGTTGAAAACCGAAATTCAATTTGACTACCGAATAGTCAATGTAACAATTATCGATAGTCAATTTTGGTAGTCAATATGACAACCACGGTAGTCAATATGACAACTGCGGTAGTCAATATGACAACTGCGGTAGTCAATAGGACAACTGCGGTAGTCAATATGACAATTTTTGTTGAAAACCGAAATTTAATTTGACTACTGGGTAGTCAATGTAACAATCCTCGATAGTCAATTTTGGTAGTCAATATGACAACTGCGATAGTCAATAGGACAACTGCGATAGTCAATATGACAACTGCGGTAGTCAATAGGACAACTGCGGTAGTCAATATGACAATTTTTGTTGAAAACCGAAATTTAATTTGACTACTGGGTAGTCAATGTAACAATCCTCGATAGTCAATTTTGGTAGTCAATAGGACAACCAAATTGTCGTATTGACTACCGAAGTTGTTCTATTGACTACTTTTGTCGTCATATTGACTACCCAAAATTGAAAATCGAAAATTGTTCTATTGACTATCCAGTAGTCAATTTTTTAAAATCAGGTTGTTATATTGACTATTTTTGTAGTCAATGCAACAATTTGACCAAATTTCAAGTTGACTATCGACGATTGTTAATATGACAACGTTTTTTTTTTCTGTGTGCTTTTTTTTTTTTGTTTTTTTTTTTTTTTTTTTGATTTTGGATGGATGGATGGACAAGGCACACTATTTTAAATGATTGTTACTTTTTTTTTTTATTATTTCACTTCTGACACCAATTTATTTATGTTAGGATCCTCTTTGGCTAGATTTCGAATTTAAGAATTAGAGTAGGAATTAAAAGAATAAGACTATTCTCGTTGACAATCAGCAATCGACTGCCTCAAAAATATGTATTTATTCTTAAGTTTGTCTACAGTAAGGTTTTTTGTTACACATTTTATAGTTCTCAGAATTAATAGTACATTACATTCCAGTATTGGTTTCATATTCTTAGAGTTAATAGTTTTATTCAGATTACAATTTATTTCTTAGAATTAATAGCATATAATGATAGGATTGTTATGTATGGTTCTATGGTTCCTAACATAATCATATTGGAATCGTTCCATACGTAAAGAACTTGTTGACGGAAAAATATCCTCCCTGGTTGCTCCCAAAGGAAGCTATCAACATCAGCCTATCCAAATATAATAAACAACCAAAGAAACATTCATTCAACTCTTCAGTGAGCTAATAAACACCTTCCCTACCAATATCTGGAACGTCTTGTTTACGGACGGCTCTAAAAACGAAATGGGTACAGGTATGGCAATTGTCAACAGAAACGGCGAACTTCATCTTGCAGAAAGACTTCCTAATTTCTACTCCATATTTTCAGCAGAAGCCTTGGCTATTCTTAAAGCAACACAAATTGCAACCAAAAACAATAAGAAAACCATTATTTGCACCGATAGCCTATCTGTTCTTTCCGCCCTTAACAACGTTAAACACCACGCAACTCTCATCAGTCAAATTAGAAACAATAAAAGAGGCTGGGTGCGACCCACACTGATAACTTCCCATTTGTGATCTTGAAAACTTTACCACTTTTTAGTTTATTTTTTTTATATTTTTTGTCAAAAACTGTCAATTAGATACACATTTGTCAAAATTTAACCTTTCATAAAAAATTGTACTATGTATAAAATAAAATGTTTTAGAAGGCACAATCGTTGTTCGTTCTCAGGATATTCGAGCTGAAATACGATTGTAACTACTTTTCTTTAGAATTTTTAACAGTTTTTGATTTTTTGTTAAAAAACTGCCCATTCAATATTTGACAAAATATTATCAGTTGCTAAAAATTATGTTATGTAGAAAATAAAATAAACAAGAAGTCAATATCGTTACCCGTTTTTGAGAAATTTGTGTCGAAAGAAAATTTATACCAATTTTTGGTAGAATTTTTTGTAGTTTTTAATTTTTTGTAAGAAAACTGTCCATTGAATTTTTTTGAAATTTTCACCAGTAGTCAAAAACAACAATTTTCGTAAAATAAAATTATTTTAAAGTTAATATGGTTTTTCCATCTAAAGATATTCGAGTTATAAAAATTTTTTTTTTAGTTTTTTTGATTTTAAAAAATAACGATATATTGATTTTTTTCCAAATTCATACCAAATTTGTATGACATCATAATGGGTCGAATAAAATTTATTTCAAGTCAATAGCATTATTTGTTCGTGAGATATTTGAGCCCAACCAAAATTTTCACTTCTTTTTTAAGCTGCTATAGTAAAAAAACAACTAATTGAATATTAATAAACGCCCTTTCAGCTTCTTTCGAAGTTATTATCTGTAAAACAAAATTTATTTCAAGTCGATATCTCTACTCGTTCTTGAGATATCGACGACGAAAAATGGTACCAGAACGTACGGACGTACGGACGTACGGACGTACGAACGTACGAACGTACGAACGTACGAACGTACGAACGTACGAACGTACGAACGTACGAACGTACGAACGTACGAACGTACGAACGTACGAACGTACGTACACACGCACACACAGACATCTCTCTAAAAATGATTGATATAGGCTCTAGGAACCTTGAAACGTCGAGAAATGTCAAAAATTTCACTTTGACAAATCGGACCGATTACAATAACTCCCTATGGGAAGTTAATAATATCTCTTGGGCCCAAAATAAAAATCATATGGGTACCTGCCCACATTGGTATAAAAGGTAATGAATCTGCAGATCTCAATGCCAAATTAGTTGCCACAGACCCAAATGCAGAGATAATTTCGTATCGACCAAACAAAAAAGATTAAATGAAGTTATTAAAGTCTCATTGGGATCAAAAAAATTATCAATCATGGAATGAGTATCTGCATCATTACTCCATCATCAATCCTGACGCAACCCCTACTTCATATCCGACGACCACCACAACTTTAACGAATAGATGCTTCCTTCGACTCCGACTTGGACACACCCAATTACACAGCTACCCACAGCTACCTACTCAATAAAGAACCCCCTCCGACTTGCCATTTTTGCTTAACAAATGTAACCCTTACAATTAAACATTTAACCTCTGAATGTAGTAAAATAAAAAGTCTTTGCATTAGACTATTTAATAATAATAGCCTCCTTAACATTCTCTCAATTCCTTCTGAACTAAATATAAAAAATGTATACAAACTTTTACAAAACCTAGAACTAAATTGTAAAATCTAAAATCTATATTTCTCCCATTGCATTGGGGCGGTCGAGGGTGTTCGAATCAGGAGTTAGGTAAGTCTTGCTTCGAACATCCTCGACCGCCCCATGATTAATTTACTCTATCATATTATATACTAATCATTAAGTATCCATAGCAGCAGAAAGCCATGTATGCTAGCGCTGTAGTATGTAAGATTATTAATTTGTACATTTATGTTGAATTAATAAAATAATAATAATAATAATTATAAAAAAACTCTTACA
Organism: Syrphus vitripennis; assembly: GCA_958431115.1. Taxonomy (NCBI): domain Eukaryota; kingdom Metazoa; phylum Arthropoda; class Insecta; order Diptera; family Syrphidae; genus Syrphus; species Syrphus vitripennis. The sequence goes on along the minus strand of OY288108.1, from coordinate 78,670,586 downwards.
TGGTTGCCAACGATTTGATTCGAATTTTTTTTTGTCTTTGTCTGTAATCTAACATTTTCCTTTTATTATTTATTCCATTTAATTTAATAACGATAGTATCGACAAAACACAAATAATATTTGTCTGAAGGATTAATTATTTTAATATTGAATTTAACGAAATTAATCAAATTAAATTTAAAATATATTAATTTTTTTTTTTTAATTTTAACTTTTTTTTTAAACCCACTATCACCAGTTATTGTTATTTTGCGCCCTTAATAAAAAAAATTGTACCCTAAAATGAACTTCCCTCTTGTTTTTATCGTCCATTGAGCGGTATGGATTGAGGGTCAAAAATTTGGTTTGTTAATGGGAAGTGGAATTCTTTTTTTTTTTTTGCTTTGTTCCTATTTAGCATGAAGCATTAAACCCTAAGTGAGAGGTGAGGTGACACGCTTCAAGGATGACGATGGTGAAGACTTCGACTTGGTAAGCTGGAACATCTTTCAGGTTAGGGGCTACTGCACAATATGGAGGAAGCAGTAGCCAAGGTATGGTAACAACGGTTGCGTAACAACGGTTCAGTGCTACGGTAGCAAGAACCCCACCCACCGACGAGCTAGGTCGTGCTAAATGCAAGCATGCCAAGCTGCCGTAGCCTGAACACCCTGTCTTCCTGCTGTCCGGACCAGCCTCATGCATCTGTAGGCATAGGGTTGTACCGGTGGTATATAGGAGGGAGAGGTCGGTTTTTCAAATTGGACTAGGAGCCTGGTAGTTCATATTACCTCTACGTGGTAAGCCCTAGCCTCCATTTTGGGAATCCAGCCGATAACACCGGTTCGTTACATTTTAAGACTGAAGTTAAATATTTAAGACATATCATCTCATCCCAAGGAGTAAAAACTGATCCTAACAAAGTTGACACTGTAAAAAGTTGGCCAACTCCTCAGGACAAACATCAACTCCAGCGCTTTCTTGATCTGGCCACATATTATCGGCGTTTCGTGAAGGATTTTGCTTGGATAGCCAAAAGCTTGCATCACCTTACTGAAAAGGGAAAGCCGTTCAAATGGTCGGGTGAGTGCGAGAAAAGCTTTCAAGAATTGAAACTGCGTTTATGTAATGCACCTGTAGTGGCCTATCCAACTCCAGGTCAACCTTTCATCATCGACGCTGATGCCAGTAACGTTGGAATTGGAGTTGTACTATCGCAAGTACATGACGGAGAGGAAAAAGTTGTCACCTATTACAGCAAGGTACTCTCGAAGCCAGAAAGGAATTATTGCGTTACAAGGAGCGAACTTCTCGCTCTGATATTGACAACAAAGCACTACCATAAGTACATCTATGGACAAAAGTTCCTTCTTCGAACAGATCATGGTGCGCTCAATTGGCTTTTAAACTTCAAAAATCCAGAAGGTCAAGTAGCAAGATGGATCGAGAGGTTGCAGACGTATGACTATGAGATTCAACATCGAAGAGTAAAAACTGCATTCAAACGCATATGCACTATCCTGGCGATGGCGACCGTGCAAACCAGACTGTAAGCATTGCACACAGCTAGAAGAAAAGGAAATGGTCATCGAACAAGAGCTGATCCCATTTACAGCTGGAACAACGAAGAACTCAGAACGGCCCAACAAGAAGATCCGGATATCGAACCCATTCTTACCGGGAATCAAGATAGTGTTGATGGGGACAATATGCTTGCTAGTAATTTCTCTTCACCTCCAGATGTCCAGTTAGCTTCTAGTATCAACACCAGGGGTTCTCTCGCAGTATCAAACCAACAATAATACCTCAATTACAATTGAATCGTTGTACAATGAAATAAAAAAATTGCAACAGATGAACGGTGACGCACTTGCAAAGATTAATTCTTTGGAAAAATGTAATTAAATTAAAGTAAATAAATTGGAGTTGAAGCTCAACTTTTTGGAACAAAAGGAAAAGTCATCTTCCATTGTCATCGTCGGTATTTCTGATGTTGACAGCTCGAATGTTCATGAAAAAGTAATGAAATTATTAAGTGAAGGTGTGGAATAACATAATGTTGATGCAAATCAAATAGACATATGTTATTTGAAAAGCAGTATAAGGAAAGACGTAAAAAATTCTCCAAAAAACATCGTTTACGTTAAGTTTAAGTCAATATCAACAAAAAACTTGTTATGAGTAAGGTGCGGACGAATAAAACAAAGTCTTTTAATAAAGTTTTTGGCAGCGACCATAAAATATTCTTCAACGATTCCTTGACTATGTATACAAAGTCTCTTTTACGTCACGCAAAAAATCTTAAGCAACAGAACAAAATGCAAGTTCGTTTGGATCAATGATTCTAATGTTCTTGTACGGAAGGAAGAGGGCGGCAAAATTTATAAAATTATTTGTTTTGAAGATTTTTCTAAATTTAACTTAAATTAATTTTATTAATATTATTATTTTTTTTATATTTTCTCAGTAGGTATTATTTTTTTTTCTCTTTAGTTTAAAAAAAAAAAAAAAAATTATTTATAAAATCATGAATGATTATGAAGAATATACAAATAATTGTTTTTGCGTTGAACATCCAAGCATTGAAATGTTTTCTGGTTTTTCAGTGATACATCAAAATATTACAAGTATTAGAAAAAATTTCGACAACTTTTTGTCTCTTCTTGCATCTTGTGATCATTTGCCTGATTTAATTTTCTTATCGGAAATCTGGATATTTGATTTTGAAGTTTCCAATTATAGTATTCCTAATTATATTTTTGCAGCTGCATGCAATGATTCCTATGCTGCAGGGGGTGTTGCACTATTTTATAGGAGTGATATAATTTGTGAAATACTTAACCCTAAGTTAAACACCGCAGATTTGATGTGCTTGAGTTCAAAAATGTATGGTAACATTTATTGCTTTGTCGCTGTTTACAGGTTGCTTAGTTATAGTATAAATGCTTTTATTGATGAGTTTTCCGTTTTTTTGGAAAGTCAAAGGTCAAAAAACATGATTCTCTTGGGAGATTTTAATATAGATTTATTATCTACCACATCAGATACTGATTACTATTTGTCGGCACTATCTGCTTTCGGATTTGAATCATTAATATTTCAACCTACACGTATTACACCTGAATGTAGCTCTTGTTTAGACCATATTTTTATTAGGCAGCAAAGATCAAATAGTATTACTTATAAGACCATAGTACATGATCTTAGAGTGACCGATCATTGTTTAACCACTATCCAACTTAGCTCAAAGATTGCTAGAACTGATAATTTTAATTCTTTAAAACTCAATAAAATTGATTATGTTGCTCTCAAAAATGCTCTAATTTTTGAATCTTGGGAGCAATCATATGCAGCCACCGATCCATCTACTGCTTTTGATTTCTTTATTGATAAACTTCAATTGCATTTAAATAGCTGTACTGTAACTGTAGAAAGAAGATCGAATAAATTTAAATGCCTTAAAAAGTGGATGACTCTGCCGTTACTAAATAAAATTAAAAAGAAAAAAAGGCTCTGTGTAAGTCTGACTAAACATCCAAATAACTTGAGACTTAAAAATTATTATGTAAGGTTATGTAAGGAATTAAAAACTGAAATTCCTCTTTGTAGGGATACATATTATATAAACAGATTTTCTGAAAGCATTGGAAATCCGAAAAAAGAGTGGAAAATTGTAAATGATATTTTAAATAATAACAAATCTATTGTTGATATTGTTATTAATTCAAATGATATAAAAGTCTCAGAACCGTCTGAAGTTGCGAACTTATTTAATGATTTTTTTACTAATATTTCAAACTTTGTAAGTAATTCTTCCTCTGTAATTGATGGGATTTGTCAATGTGATAACATTATGGAAGATCATTTTCAACCAGCCAGTTTCTTTTTTGAAAGTCTTACCTCTCTAGAAATTCATAAAATCATCAAGAATTTGAACTCTACTTCATTGGATATGTTTTCTAGTAGAATTTTAAAAAATATATCTTATTTAATTTCAGATGTTTTGAGTTATACCTATATTTAATCTTAGTGTTAAGAAGGGTATTTTTCCTGATGCGCTTAAAATTGCACTTGTTATACCACTCTATAAAAAAGGTGATTCGTCATCATTAAATAATTATCGTCCTATTTCACTGTTATCAGTTTTTTCAAAGATTTTTGAAAAAGGCATAAAGTCAAGAATGGTTTGTTTTCTAAATAAAACTAACTTTTTAAGTGAGTTACAGTTTGGCTTTCGGTGTGGAAGATCTACAGATGTTGCTGTGTTAAAACTTTGTAGCGAAATATACAACAGCCTTAATGAATCCACAATTCCTGCTACTTTATTTATAGATATTACTAAAGCTTTCGATATGGTTGATCATTCTTTGTTGCTATGTAAACTATATAAAGCTGGGTTTAGAGGGTTCATTTATAACTGGTTTGTGTCTTACTTAGAAAATCGTAAGCAAGTAGTGAAAATTAAAGATAGCTGCAGTTCAACTAATTTGATAAGCATGGGTGTCCCATAAGGATCTGTACTGGGTCCTTTACTCTTTATTATTTTTATAAATTCCTTATCTAAACAACCTTTCAAGGGTAAACTAACAGCTTTTGCTGATGACACAGCTTTATCCTACTCAGACGGCAGCTATTTTAACTTGTATAACCAAATAAATAATGACTTGGAGGTTTTGAGAAAATGGTTCTTTTTGCATAAACTGGTTATAAGTAAAAAGACTAAATTTATGCTTTTCAACCTAGCAGGAAAAGTATGCGTTGATTTCCCTTTACAATTCCATTCACCGTGTTGCTCTAGATTTCGTTTAAATAGCCTTTGTCCTCATATGGATAGTCTAGCGTTTGATTATGCAATAAATTACTCTGATAACTGCTTCGAAATCGAACGAGTTGAATTTTTTAAATACTAAGGCATTACAATTGATTTTAAAATGTGTTGGAAAGAACATACATTGTATCTGAGGAATTATTTGAACAACGCTATTCGACAATTTTAGTCTTAGTCTTAGTCTTAGTCTTAGTCTTTACTGCCAATAACCTTTACTGAAGTCAGTCTATTATGGTTTGATTAATTCAAAGCTGGAATATGCTCTTTCGTGTTGGGGTGGAACACATTCCGTTAAATTAGAACCTCTTTTTGTTAAGCAGAAACATGCAATTAGAATTATGTTTAAAGTGTATCGTCTGACACCCAGTTTTGAACATTTCAAAAAACTTAAAATTCTTCCATTGAGGCATTTATATGTTTACAAGGTACTTAAAATATTCGTCTTAAATTCGGGATACAATATTTCTGGATTTTATACTAATCATAGCCTAAGAGTTAACACCATGAATTTTGTAACTTTACCTAGGGTCTACAAATCACATTTTTCTCACTTTTATGTTGCAAATGCACCTCGAATTTTTAACAAACTACCGGATGATGTAAGATGTATATTCATACATACATATGTATATTCTTCGAAATAGTAAAATATGGCTTTTTACATTTAATCATACTGAAATGCGTAACTTACTGAATCTAAGTGTTTAAATCGCTTTAATGCCAATTATTGCTTCTTTTTTTATTTTGGTGTATCACAACTCAAGTTTTTTTTTCTCATTGCTCAAATTCAAATTTCAATCAATTCAAATTCAAATAATAATTTATTTTACAAACTTTTTTTTTTTTTATTTCTTATCTTGAAGTTCCCCATCAATTACTTTTAATTTGTACATTAAATTTATAAATTATTACGAGCATTCGCCACTTGTCTGTAAGGCAAATGATTGCTCGAATCTATTTCTTGTTAAATTTTTCTTATTTTGTATATATTAGACTTAAGAATTATGTACATGTTATATGGCTAACATGAAATAAAGAATTAAAAAAAAAAAAAAAAAAAAAAGAAACCAAGATGGTGTGATATCTCTGACCAAAATCCGTCTCTCAAAGCATATTGGGCACAATGGGATTCGCTTAATGTGCAAGAAGGGATATGAAGGCGCAAGTGGGAATCCGCAGACGGTAAATCTTATGTGTTTGGTAAAAGGTTAACGACGACGTACTTCAAGAGATGCATGATGGAACTTCTGGAGGGCATTTGGGACTGAATAAGACGCTGCAAAGGGTACGACAATGGTTCTACTGGATACATACAAGAGATGACGTCGAAAGATGGTGCCGAAAATGTGATACTTGTGCTTCTACCAAGGGACCAGGTAGAAAAATTCAAAGTAAAATGCAAACTAACAACGGAAACCGATACATTATTGTAGTCATGGATTATTTCAGCAAGTGGCCTGAAGCATTTGCCATCCCAACATCGATCTTTATGAAAGGGTCATAAAACTGCGGTCATAAAATCACGCAGCAAACCAAACATCACCATCTCATATAAACAAAAGATTCAATGTCCGATACAACGAATCTAAATTCTTAAGATTTAATATTCAGTCTTTGTTCAAACTTCATTCAATAAAGTTCTATTCTTTTTTAAAAATACGTTTTTTTATTTAAAGAACATTTTTAGCGACGGCAAACCAAAGAATTGCAATGTAATTGGAAACAAATGAGTGTTTAAGCTTAAAACCACGTCAGACAAACAGCCAACATTCAAAGCACGCCTGGTGGCAAAACGGTATTCTCAAAACCTGGGAATATATTATACTGAAACGTTCTCACCAGTTGTGCGTTATAATTCTGTCCGGAGTGTTTTGGAGATTGCTGCAGCAATTTAGGACTTGGAAATTATTCAATTTGATGCCGAAAATGCTTTTCTTAATGGTTACCTCAAAGAAAAAATATACATGGAGGTACCAACTGGCATTGAACACGAAATTATTCAGGTTTTTCGGAACATGAAAAATCCGAACCATTCGCATGTTAATACTATTAAAAAGATTTTCCGGTAACTAGATCATACTAAATCAACTGGTATGTATGGTCTTGCAAATAAGGACAAAATATTACTAACTGCAAGGGATGGAATCGCTCATTAACTGGCTATGCATTCGATCAGGAAAACCCATCAGGAAAAGTTGAAACGGTGTGAAATTTAATATTTTTTCGTAATGATCGTTTATAGCGAACAGGAAAAACGTTTCAGTTGACAAAAAGTATGTAAAAGTATTCGCATGTTTGCCCCTCGAAAATCCGGTAGCTTCAACTTCAATTATAAAAAAGTGTTTTTCAACAGTACTAATGGCAGTTGTAGATGCAGATTACAAGTTTGTAATGGTAAGCATTGGAGCACATGGTTCAAACGCAGATGCAACTGTGTTTTCGTCCTCCAACTTTGGAAAAGCTTGGCTAAACAATCCCCAAAAGCTGTTTATTCCTGCTGATGTGCCATTACCCGATACTGTTTCACCAATGCCTGAGTTCTTATAGGGGATGAGGCATTTTGCTAAAAAATATAACCTGATGATGACCCCTTTCCAGGTGTAAGTTTGACCTCCAAGCAAAGAATATACAACTATAGGTAAATAATACAAAACTTAACAGAGTAAGTACACATGGTAATACACATTGTAGTACACATGGTATTTCAATTTTTTTTTTAATTTTCAAGAGCCAGGCGAATGGTTGAAAACTTATTTGGAATCCTCCGGCATATTTAGAGAGTATTATGAAAGCCCCTAGAAGTCCAAATGGAACTAGCAAAGCCTATGATTTTCTGTTGTTGCATTTTAAATAATTTTCTGCAAAGCAGTAAGGAAAATATACTGATGGTGACATCTGCTGCTAATGACATCGAAAGCTCAACAGAAAACCTAAAAGATCACGATGCCAGAGCAAGTCAACCGGCATCAAGTGCGTTTATTATAAATATAAGAAATAACTTCGCGAAGACGCGAACTGACTTGTCAAAGAAGAAAATATTGATTTTCAATGGAAAAAAAAACTATAAAATGCACATTGGATCGCACGTAGCTACTTGCTCTTATGTTCAAGTCGCTTAGAACTTAAGAACTTTTAAAACATGGAAGTAATAAAAATATAAATAAAAATAAAAATTGTTGTTTTGTTTGATTGTATAAACATCTCGTGAATAGCTTTAAGCTTAAATTTTGTGTATTAAAAAAACAAGTACCGTAATTATTACCGAAAATAGGTATAGCGGTTTAGGCTTTAGGTCAAGGTACAAATACACATACAGAACTGTGCAACCCAATTTTTTCATGTTCGATGTCTTCACAACCTTAAAAAACTCAAAATTGCAGAAAACATGTTAAAATTTAGCAATATCAATTTCAATCCTTTTTTCTAAGAAATGCGTCCAAATAACAAATGTATTGTTTAACGTCGAAACCTTTTTGGTGTCGACTCGAGTTTTAATTGCTTAGATTGTTCCTTACCCAGTGGCGGATTTACAAATTTTCAAGGTATAGGCTATATAGTTTTTGCCGCCCTTTCCTCTACAATTGCATACATTATTTTTACAATGCAACAATTGGGTTGAAATTGCACGTAAAATAATTTTTCGCTATATTTTTGAGCTAAACGAAGCTCAATAGTGGTATGGGCGGGGTAATGTATACCTACTATTTACGCAATAATGAATACTTTGCAAACGTGAATAAATAATCTTTATTGCGCTTACAAACAGTTAAAAATAATCGACTCAGTCTACTATGAACTATGAAAATCCACGTGAAAACTTTAACTTCAATTATCAAGTTATTATTTTATTTATTTCGTTCAAAACACATAGTATGTTATCGCACAATTAACAGACATCAAACTACAGAGATATGATTTTACATAGGTTTATCTTTCTACTGTAACAAATATATAATAATTTCTTAAGTTAAATGGTTTTTTTTTTTAAATAAATTCATTTAGAGGAAATAACGATATAAAAACCTCAATTTAAGCAAGATGAAAAAAAAAATACATAATAATAATAAAAACAAAATATTTATATCTGTAATCAAGATATATAGGAATAATTTTTCAAATAAAAAAAAAAAAAAAGTTATAAATAACAGAAAAAAAAATAAATAAATACATAAAAAATAAATAAATTAATTAATTAACAAATAAATAAATGATTAAACAAATAAATAAATAATTAAACAAATAAACAAATAAATAAATAAACAAATAAATAAATAAATAAATAAATAAATAAGTATATAAATAAATAAATGATTAAACAAATAAATAAATAAACAAACAAATAAATAAATTAATTAATTAATTAATTCATAGGTAAGGAATAAATAAATAGTTGTTCTTGTTACATAATTGAATAATTGACTAGTGTATGACATGTAAAATAATAAACATACATCAATTTTTGAACATAAGTACATAAAATTAAAAATTGACTTGCACAGGTAGTCAAACTTCATATATTTAAATGATTGATAAGAGGATTCTCTGGAATGTCACATCGCATTTTAAATGAATCATTAAGTTTTTGTATTCTATATAATGTAGGTCTGACGTAGAATGGTGCCAAGGCAAATTCAACATCATTTTAAGTATTTTGTTCTGAGATATCTGTAGTTTTTTAACGTGACATTGGGCACAACAACCCCAAATCTGGCATCCGTATAAAAGAATAGCTTGGAAAATAGTTTTGTGTATAATGACTTTATTTTCATTAGAAAGCAATGATTTTCTATTTATGAAAGGATACAACATTTTGATGGCAATATTTATTTTTTTTATTGTTTGCATATTATGTTCTTTAAATGTAAGTTTACTGTCAAGGAATATACCCAAGTATTTAACAGAAGATTCCCACGTTACGGGGTGTCCATCGATAATAAGCTGATTAGCCGGAAGGAAGCAAGGTTTTCTTTTTCTAGTAAAAAAGATGGCTTGAATCTTTTCGGCGTTAAGCTTTATTTTCCACTTTGTGTAGTAATCTTGCAATATTTTAGCCGCATTTTTTAAATTTGTCTCAATGTTTGCACTATTTTACAAAGAAATGGAGGAAAGCTAAAGTTAATCATTTTATAAGTGAGACCCTTATGCCACACAGAATCAAATGCTTTTTCTATGTCCAGCAGAATCATCCCTGTTGATTTACCAATCGCCCGATTATTTTTAACGGTATTGCATATTCTCAGAACTTAATGCGAAGTTCCATGGAAACGTCTGAAGCCAAACTGTTCATCGGGATATATTTTCCGATCATCAATTATTTTCATAATTTTTTCCTTCAGAATTCTTTCATAAATTTTACTTACCGAACTTAATAAACTAATTGGTCTATAACTTTGCATACTATCTAAAGGCTTGCCTGCTTTTGGTATTGGAATGACCTTTGCTAGTTTCCAAGCATCCGGAAAGTATTGTATTTTAAGACTTGCATTGATTATATTCGTCAGAAACTTAACTCCTTCCCTTGGAAATTTCTTGAGATATATATTTCTTATTTGGTCTATTCCCCCCGTCTTTTTTTTAAGAAGATTATTCAAAAAATATTTGGTGTCTATATCAGTTACAAATTCACTTGATGGAGTTTCATGGCAAATCATATTAAAAGACTGTAAGGTGTTTTCTACAATATCGTTGGTATTTGCATCACCTAAATTTTGTGATACAATATGATTTTGTGAGAAACTGGTTGCAAGCGCTTTTGCTTTTTAGTATCGGTGAAAAAGAGCTCAGAACCATTTTTAAGACAAGGTATTCGCTTGTTTTTATTTTTTAAAACTTTAACTATGTTCCAAAATGGTTTGGAACCTTTATTTAAAGTTTTAAGTTTATTATTCCATTCCTTATTTCTATGATCTTGTATGCTTTTATTTATAACTTTATTTAATTGTGCAACTTGGATTCGTGAAGAAGGTTGGCGGTATCTTTGCCAATTCCGCCTAAACATATTTCTTATCCTTATATATTCCATAATATGAGGTGGGAGTTTTTTACCATAGCATTTAACAGCAACTCTTGGAATATTATTATTGGCCGAACTAAGAACATGGTCCGAAAACTGCTGAACTAGAGAGTCTACATCCTCTTTACATTCAATTGTTTCTAGGTTTGTAGGGACTGTTTGAAGCCTTCTCTTTATTTCTTTTCTATAATTTGACCAGTTTGTATTTTTTAGGCCTTGAAAATATTGTACATTTTCTAAACCCGACCAAAGAATTTTAGAACTCAACTTCAATTAGGATACAAAAATTCCCGTGAAAATCATCATAATTATACAACTTTTGAAAATTCTGGTGAAATTTCTCTAATTGCTTAAATTACTAAAATTCACGTGGTAGTTTAAATTTAATTGAAAATTTTGAAAATTCACGCGACATTTTAAATTTACTGAAGCATGAATTAAAAAAAAATTTTATTTAAAAAAATATTTAATTTTGTTAAAAATTCATGTGATATATTAAATTGACTTGAAAGTTTATGTGAAAGTTCGATTTTAATTAGGAAAAATATATTTTGGCAATTTTTCAAAGTCTTGAACTAAAAACTGAATCAAAAAATTAGTACTGTATTGGGTAAAATTTGAAAGAAATGCGAATAAAAAAAATCAACTTTTTTCGTTTTGAATATTTTTTTTTCAAAAAACGGTTGGTTCAGAAATTTTCTTTCAAGCAAATGTTTTTTTTTAAACTTTTTTTTTTTATTTTACCGATGAAAATTCGTACGGAAAATTTTTTTAGCAGTAAGGTTAAAAACAAACAAATTTTTTGCATAAACTACCTATTTTTAGAGATTTTACATCAATTTTTATCCTTTTAATTTTTCAAATGGTCATTTCTTGAGATTTAAAAAATTAAAAGAATATCATGTATCTTCCTATAAAAAAGAAATAAAAAAAGATATCTTAGAAATATGACAAAAAATACAAAAGTATCGTACTTGCAAGACAAAAAAGTATAATTGTATCTGTAAAACATTAAAATTTGCACAATTTCGCACAAATTGAAAATCAGATATACGAAATTATTTGAAAATAGAAAATAATATAGCTATACGTATATCTACACTTCTACATATATCAAAAAATCTACCTATGTAAAAAATAAACCTTTGAATAAATCCACAGCCCAAAGAATTCTTTTCATTTTTCCCCTTGTTGTTCAAAAAAATCCGCCAAATCTGCCGCCCCTTACAAATCTGCCGCCCTAGGCTCGAGCCTACTCAGCCTGCTGGTAAATCCGCCACTGTCCTTACCTCGGGTGGGGGGTAACAATGACAAAGTAAAACACGATGATTGACTTCTGGATTAAAAGTGATTTTATTAATAATTATCATGGCTATTTATACAAACTAAAATTTGACTATAATATTGGACTTGCAGGAAAATGAATGTGGGAAAATAAATGTAATAGGATAGTAGCTGCTGATAGTGCAGAATTTGATGGGAACTCTATGAAAAGATATGACGAGTGAGTTGCTGCTGGTAGTGCAGTTTTGGTGGGAACAACTATTTTTTGTACCTATGTAAACAAAGATTAAAAAAAATCACTTATACCTACGTATTATTTATTTTTTTAAAAGAATGAAAAAACAAAAATTTACTAACAAAACTTCAATGTATAGGATTCAGAAACAGGTACATACATATGTATATATTCATTTTATGGTATCACTTTCATCGAGCTCAATAAAAAGGCAAACAAAAGCAGGTAATTTTCTTACCTTCCAATCCAAAAACTTGTCACCAGCTCCTCCTCCTAGTATTTAATGTTAAATTACATAAACATAAACAAAAAACATAAACAAAATAACACGAGGCAACTTAAGAATCCTCAGCAGATTGAAGTTCTTCCGCCAAAAGATTCAAAACCTTAGCCTGGAAACTTATTTGTCACCATTGCATTGGCTTAAATGTTGGACCTGCTGGGCAACGCTGTAAAAAAAAGGTGCATTGGTTCACGTTCGTATGCCTTTTCTATGGCAACAAGTACCCTTTCTAAGGGTTCATCAGTGTTGTTGGCCTTCCTCTTTCAGGCCCTTTGCTTTTTTGGTGTTGAAATTTTGGAAGGGCCCAGTCCAAGCCCTCTCCCTCTCCAACATCAACCACATCTTCAACCTGTACATCCATTGAGGAACTTCCTCAATCATATTAACATCACTGAAGTTTCCGCAGTCACTAAAAATCAAAATGAAAACTATTAGAATATATAATTATATGCTATTATTTAATATGCATTTGTCATTATTTTCATGCCCTCAAGTATTGAAGATTTATGAAGAGATGTTTATAATTATATTCAAAATAGTCATAAAAGAATTGTCGCATTTAGAGATAAAACCAAAAAAAAAATTGCATTATTCACAGACGCATTGGCTTTTGAGATTAAAAGTTGTTAATTGTATTCTCATGCAATACGATGCTTTAAGGGCACATTTTAACGAAGCAACAAAAACTGATAATTTATTGTCAAGCAAATCTATTTTGAATTTGTGCTTATTGACCCTGTTCATTATACTCGTATGTACTTACATATGTATGTACATATGTTTCCTTAGTTTTGTGTTACTATTCTTACAAACTAGATAAATGTATGAGGACAAAAAAACTTAAAAATCAAGATACCTATTACCTATGTATAATGAGGTAACTACAGCCTTAAAGTTACTGTAAAGTTGTTATTTAAAAAAAAAAATTATGTCGACAGTACAAATATTAAAAATATAGATTATGGCAACCCAAGAAATCAGCTTTCGTATGGCGAAATGTCGGTGTCAAAAAAGTCCTTTTTTTGCAAAAAAAATTCAATTGATAAACAAATTGTGCAAGGCTTTCAATGCCGTTTATCCTTCTTAGGTTAGGTTGATTGGGCTGACAGTTGGTTTTGTTACCGTCACACTTAGATCAATGTAGATCTCTTGTGATACCCTGAAGTTTTAAAACTTCTTGAAGTGTTAAACCTATGAATCCGATGGTTCATCTAGCCATTTGGAGGTCTTGACGAAGTTCAGTAAGCTCTTGCTTGAGAGTTCTTCTTATTCATTAAAGAAGTAGTTGCCTAGGGTCTTTTTTCTAGTGTGGCAGAGTGCTGGACAGTGACAAAGAAAGTGAGCCGTGCCTTCATGCTCATCTTCATCGCCACAGCCTCTGCATAGATCGTCGGTATTGAGCCCCATTTTCTTTTTATGGTAGCCAAGTAGGTTGTGTACCGTTATTATACTTATAAGGGATCTTAAGGAAGGTTTATTAAGAACTAAAATTCTATCGGACCTTTTCTTATCGTATCTAGGCCATAGTTTCGTGGTAATAACACAGGTTTCTAGGAGGTTCCATCTTTCGTTGGATTTTGAACAATTAAGTTACCAATGTTTTGTTTCAGTTCACATAGTGGGATTCCTTTGTTGTGATCTATGAAAGAAGGTTCAAGTGTTGAGCCTTCCCTTGCCAGTATTCATTTTAGAGCCATCAGTGAAGACGGTGAAAGTCGACTCGTTAAAGTAGGGCACACTGTTTTCCCAATCTATTCTATTGGGGAATATGGTACTAAAAGATTTGTTAAAATCTAAGTAGGGGGTTATATAATCTGTACAGATATCGTTGCCTTCGTATTTCGTTAGAATAGCAGCATGGCCACTTGGACTAGTTTTCCATATATTGGTTTGACTAAGCCGAAGGGCGCTGTTAGCTGCTGATTCTTGTACAAATAAATCTAAGGGTGGGAGGTTGAGGATTGCTTCCAAGCCCGCAGTAGGAGTGGTCCTCATCACACCAGTTGTGCTGATGCATGCCATTCTTTGTAGTTTGGTTAGGGTTTTTAAATTCGAGGATTTCTCCAGGGCTTTCCACCAAACCAAACTGCCATAAGTCAGAATAGGTCTTACAATGGCAGTATACATCCACATGATTATTTTAGGATTAGGTCCCCAGTTTCTGCCTAGAATCCTATTACATGAGTAGAGTGCAAACATGGCTTTTTGTATCTTTCTTGGATATTTAGGCCCCAGTTAAGTTTTTTGTCCAAGATCACACCGAGATATCTCGCTCGGTCGGTAATATTAAGTGGGGTATCTTCAATTTTTGGTAAATCAAACGGAGGTATTTTCTGAAAAAGTTATCAATGTTGAATTGGCAAATGGTTTAACAAAACCTTTATCAACATCAACTTTTTAATCAAACATGATCAGATTGGGGTTAAATGAAATGAAAGTACCTAATATAAAAGTGAGTAAGGGTGTTGAGTTTAACATGTTTGTATAAAGAAACATGTGTAAAAAAAAACTCTCACTAAGGCTTTAATAATTTAATTATTAGTTTATGAAAACATTTGCACGAGCAACACTTAAATTTTTTCTTCAACACAAATTATCTTTGTTTTACTAATATTTTATAAAAATAATTCAGTTGCTCAGTTGAGATATCAACAAAAAAGAACAAATTGACCAAAATATGAAAGAATATATTGAATAGTTTAGTCAGACCTAAACTCTTTAATATTCTCGCTAACATTGAAGATCTTGACGACAAGGTCAATAACCTAAAATTAGCCATAAACAAAGCTCTAGCTACTGCATGTCCCCTTATACAAATAAAGGATAAAAAGAAACCACAATGGTGGAACTCTGGGGTAGATTCACTTCAAAAAGAATGCACAAAACTCTTTAACAGAGCAAAATCTTCTAGAGACATGTCTGACTGGGATTGTTATTTAGAATCACTGAAGACATAGTAAAAAGAATTGAGGAAAACCAAGCGGTCGTCCTGGAGAAACTTCTGTAGCAATGTGCACTGAACCAAAAAGGTACACCATGTTGACAAAAATGGTCATCTAGGTATATGATGTAGAATCCATCAATTTTAATCCAGTGAACCTTTTCATCCATATGATGAAACGAGGTTCATCAATATGATGACAGTTTTAAGTGATGAAACTCGTTCATCATTCATCAACTTTGTTCATCAATATTACGAATAATGATAAACCAAATTTCACCAAAATTATAATGAATGTGTACATTAGTTCATCGTGCTGTTGATCGCATTCGTGAATATGATGAATATTATTCATCAATTCAGGGAATATATTCATCAATAATGTTCTATCTTTAGAATAAATAAATAATACACGCTTTTAAGTTTGACTTCATTTTATTTTATCGCGATGGATCAACCATTCGCGTTGAGTTCTTCTTAATAACTACGCTAAAATACATTACATAAGTAATTATAATTACTAAAGAAAGCTTTTTAGTATAACAGTAAAAAATGTCTGCAATATAACATTCTTCCCCCTATAATATAAAGATTTCTTAATAATTCAAAAATAAATAATTTGTATTCTCTTATATTTCAGTAGTTAATTAATATTCATTTTATACATATTAGGTAATCAACTACATATTCTTACATATAAAATAAAATTGTAACATTTTATGTGTAGGTGTATCTATACATGTATTTATATACTTTCCATACATAAATATTCTAAGACGGTTGGAACCGCTCTACAGGTTTTCTTATTCTGGTTGGATATCTTTTACATTCTTCAACCACTAATTTTTCTGAATTAGGTTCACTGACATCTTATACATTGCCTTTGTTAACCGTTGAAGTTTCTTTCTGGTTATTTTCAATTTTATCATCCACTCTTGAGATTATATAATCGTCAACTTCTGATTCATATCTTTCAGACATTTTATTATTGCTTCTGCAAGTATAATTTGATCTGAATGCCGCTTCCATCTTTCCCCACTATCAGTTTTCACGGTAAATGTAACAGGTCCTAATTGCTCCTCAACAACTGCGTTCACCCACTTATTCCCTGAATTCCTATAATCTCGAACTAAAACTGAATCTTCCCTCTCAAATGTCCTTTCCTTTCTCTCTAAATTCTGTTTTATTTTATCTTGTTTCAATAACATAGGTTCTCTTGGATCTGGCCTTAAGAGATCAAACCTGGTTCTGAGTTTTCGTTTTAACAAAAGATTAGCTGGGCTGTCGTTTGTTGTTGAGTGCGTAGCAACTCTATAATCAAACAAAAACCTGGCTAACGCAGTTTCTGAATCTGAACTTTCATTTTTCTTTAGGAAGTTTTTTACAATTTTAACGGCGCTTTCAGCCTGCCCATTTGATGCAGGGTGATACGGTGGAGAAAAGGTATGATTGATTCCATTGGAATTCATAAACAACTTAAATTCATGAGCAGTAAACGTTCTACCATTATCTGTTACTATATGTTCAGGTAACCCGAATCTCGCAAATACCTCTCGCAACTTAGCTATTGTATGTTTTGTTTCCATTGATGACATGTTAAAAACCTCGATCCATTTTGAAAATGCATCTTCTAACACCAAATAAGTTTTTCCCCGAAAAGGACCCAAAAAATCTAGATGTAACCTTTTCCAAGCTCCCTTTGGAACTTCCCAAAAATGAGACCTATCTTTCGGTGGATTTTGACGATGTTTTTGACATTCAACACAGTCATTCGCAATGTTAATTACTGCCTCATCCATAGAAGGCCACCAGAAATACCCTCTTGCAATTGATTTTATCTTTGTAATTCCTAAGTGGTTAAAATGCAACTCTTTCAAGAGCTGTTTTCGTAACTCTTCGGGAACAATAACTCTATAACCCCACATTAACACTCCTTGTTCTAGTGTTAATTCTTCTTGCCTTTGCATAAACGGCTTAATTTCGTCGTTCACCACCCTAGGCCATCCATATTGTAAGTAGCCAACTACTTGCGACAATAATTTATCTTTTAATGTGCAACTCTTGATTCGCTTGCGATCTAAAATTCTTTGTTCTTCAATTAAATTCAGAAAAGATTTCTCTTCATTTTCACCGTTATCTTCATAAACGAGAGGCACACGCGATAAACCGTCAGCTACTGGATTATTTCCAGATCTTACGAAAACTAAATCATAGATCATAATACCCAGACAAAAACACGGAATAACGCTGAAGCCTACTCGCTGCCATCAGAGGAATCCCCTTTTTAGGACCAAAAATACTTACAATTGGCTTACAATCACATCGAATTGTGAAGTGCCCCATAACAATCTATTGAATTTCATCACTTCAAACACAATAGCCAGTGCCTCCTTGTCTATTCGACTGTAGTGCTGTTCAGATTTAGTTAATGTCCGGGACGCAAACCCTATCGGCCTTTCCGTCCCCTGCACATTGTGTTGCAGGACTGCACCTATCCCGTACTGGGATGCATCACAAGATAGGATCACTGGACTCGATGGATCGTAATGAACTAAAATCTTATTACTTGTCAACAATTTTTTCACCTCATTAAATGCATCACTGCATTTCTTATTAAAATGCCACCTCACATTTTTTTTTTACAAATTCAACATAGGGGCTTCAATTGTTGATAGATCTGGTAAAAATTTTCTATAAAAATTTACAAGCCCTAAGAAAGATTGAAGTTCGCTTATATTTTTCGGGTGTGGCGCTTCTATAATCGCCTTGACCTTGTCTTCATTAGGACAAATTCCTTCCTTGGAAATACGGAAACCCAAAAACTTAATTACATCTTTAAAAAACTGACATTTATGCTTGCTGCCTGTCAACCCCATTTCATTGAACAACTCACAAATTTTCAAGAGAGTATCATAATGCTCTTTCACATTATCACCGAAAATCAGTACTTCATCAAAATAAACTCTAACATTTTTAACTTGTCGCAACTTCGAACTGATTTTATTCTGAAAAATGGCAGGAGCTACATTTATGCCATATGGGACCCTATTGTAAGTCATGTCACCTTGAAGCGTCGTCATCGTGACCAGGTTCTTGGATTCGTTATCCAAAACCATCTGCTGATATGCGTGACTCAAATCGAGAATTGTGAAACTCCCACCAGTTTTTATACCTATCATTAGGTCATCGATTTTGGGAATTGAAGAATTTTCGGGAATCAAATGCTTATTGATGGTGATCCGATAATCACCACATATCCTTACTGTTCCGTCTGATTTTAGCACGGGAACTATTGGAGGAAGAGAGCGTGCTGGAACATATTTTGGTTTCGTACCATCAACTACCCTGATTTTCACTGGACTATCTTTAAGAGTCCCTAACTTGTCACAAAACACACTAGGAAACTTTTCATACAATTTAGCTTTAAACGACTCACTGTTCCCTATCATTTCTTCTATACCTTCCGCATTACACGTAAATATTGGCTTATCCTGTAATGATATATTGAGTTTCTGAAACCACTCACGACCTACCAGCATTTGAGATCCACCTGCAACAACATATACCTTTAATGGACGCACCACCGATCTATATTTTACCTGCAGCCCAATCATTCCGTTTGGAGAGATTTTTTCTTTAAACTTTGTAAACTGAATCACTTCTTTGATTTTAGTTTTTGACCTCGTCGCCAATTTGTTCTATCTTTAGAATAAATAAATAATACACGCTTTTAAGTTTGACTTCATTTTATTTTATCGCGATGGATCAACCATTCGCGTTGAGTTCTTCTTAATAACTACGCTAAAATACATTACATAAGTAGGTAATTACTTAAGAAAGCTTTTTAGTATAACAGTAAAAAATGTCTGCAATATAACAAATAAGATTCACATTTTATCATATTGATGACCTTTTACATCAATGATGAACAATTTTCATCATTATATATATTCATTAATAAGATTCACATTCTTATCATATTGATGATCATTTACTATGAACTATTTTCATCATTTCAGTGAATATGTTCATACATTATTAAAAGGATGCATTAATGCAATGATACTATTCATCAATATGAAGCATTCATATTCTTCGTATTGATGATGGTTTCATCAATATTATGAATATGATTTCATTCATGATATTGATAAATCCAATCATCAATACGCGGAACAGGAACACATAATGGTTAATGAACTGAAGTTTCATTGCACTATTTCTATAAATAATACCAATGAAAATATTCACCTGGAAATAGAAAATGCGTCATTAGGAAAATCATCATTATTATATTAGTACGATACCTATCCCAACGGTTCTATATTAGTATTAAAAGTGTCTTCTACTTTAAGATCAAGTGCTCCAAAATCATCATTTCTCAATTTGAAAATATTTCCAGAACTAATCCTTCTAAGTTTTTTATAGAAAAATTAAAGGAAAAAATAGATTTAAATTTTAAATAATTAGTTTTATTTGAATTAAAGATTAACAATAATAAAGATGACTTAAAATTTAAAATTATTTTATTTCACTTTAAGGCTCTGTACGATAGTACTTATACGGTTACACGTTGTTGTTTTGAGAAATTTAAAAATCCAAATGTACTTCAAAAACCTCTGTCAATCTATTTAAAAAAAAGAGTTACTTAATAAACAAGACTTTACCAAACGATAACCATTCAAATTCTTATACTTTTACACAAGCTTGTGCTTCAGGCTCTGGAATTGAAGAAAATAATTGAACGCTCGTCCATTAAAACAACTATATACTATAAAAACAAAAAGAAATAATAAAACAAGAAATATAAAGAACAATGATGAAATGTTCATCAATATTATGAAGAACAATGATGAAACTTTCATCCATATGAATAACAATTGTGAAACGTTCATCAATATAAAGAACAATGATAAAACGTTCATCCATATGAAGAACATCCATATGAACATATGTGCATACAAGACTAGACTGAAATCCCGTTAAATGTTTTTCCAATCCATGCTAAATACAATCATTTAAATTATAAAATTATTAGTTTAATTGCTAATTAAAACTTTATTCGCACGGGAAATTCAAAAATAATTAATTGAAAATCATATATGTACATTTGATTTGGGGTTGGCCGTGGCACGATGGTATGCGTGGTCGCCTGTCAACCTCACAGGTTCGATCCCTGCCGTAGTTCTATGTCATGTTTTTATTCCATTATCATTGATCATTGTTGGACCGCTGGTTTACTCATTACATGTTGTTCAGGGATAACACTAACAACATTTGATTGAGTAAATACTAGTATGCCCAACAAATATGACAATGAACAAAATAATGCGAATTATAAAGGGACATTGATATAAGACACGGCATTTCTCCGCTTTAGCCCAGCCACCAACCCTGGAGATAAAATCTGAGACAACCACCACCTTCAGTCTCAGTACCTCGCGCCACATACCTTTCCATACACCTTTCCCTTCCCATCCCTATCCCTCACGCCCGCGATGTGATGAACAACATAATATAAAGGGTACACAATCCCCTTGAGCGCGAGCAAATTATAAAAAAAAAAAAAAAATAGCAAACAAACAGTAAAAAACGAAAACTAAAATAACGCAAGGCTTTTGTAAACTTTTAAAGCGATGCAAAAAATTTATAAGGAAATATAATAATAATAAACATGAAACTTATAATAAGAAAACATTCGTTTAATTTCACTTATTTGGGTATTTTTATAGCTCGAAACCAAATATTTGTTAAACAATTTTACTTTTTTGATTTGCTTTTACTCGAGTGGATCACTAGCACTACCTTCCTTAAGTTGAAAACAATTCATACTGAATGACGTAAATGAAGATCGTGAAACAAAACATTGACGAGTTAGTTAGTTAGTTGTTGAAAACTTTATTTAACACAAAATAATTTTACATTAACAATTCCATCTTAAGTTTAATATGGTTTGGCCAAAGGCCGTCTACCAGATTGACAGTTTAAAGTTAAATTATTTAATACTATAATATACGAGTACATAATACATATTTGTTTGATTAAAAGTCTCCTTCCATTATACATTTTCTGTATCTCAGCGCCGTTGATATATATTTATACAATATTTCCCAACCAAATTTTCCATTCAAGATATCGATGACTGCATCCAAATCCATCAAAGTAACACCAAAATGACTAACCCGGAATTCTTTTAGGATAGGACATCTGGCAATGAAATGATATACATCCTCTCTCTCCTTAAGGTTGCAAAGATCACACAAAATTGGAAGGTCCGGTCGATGCGGTATAAAATTTAAATGGATGATTTCTCCTCTTGCTTTAAATATAACGCTCATCATGTTGAGTGAAAAGCTGTTTTGAAAGTACGTCAGTTCTTTAAGGTCGAAGTTCAGTTTGCTGTAGATCATTCTGTATTGTGATGATTGTGTTTCCGTTTTAAATTTTTCATAGTAAGTGTGGCTTATTTTCTCAAGGATCCCATTAAACATGTTACTTAGGTCCATAGAACTTATTTCGGATGAGATTCGGGAGTTTTCACCAAGAACATTTGACAACTCCATTACAAGATTTCCCCTAGTAGTTAAGGTGTGCCGCAGTATTTGTTTTGGTAACCTTCCTTCATCCATCTCCAAAATTTTAATAATATATTCAAAGTGAATCTTAAGAGTGTCGAAAAATAATGGTGGAACGGTTGTTTCTAAATGCAGCATATAGTTTGGTGTGCAAGCTGGTAATCGAAAAATCCTTTTTAAAAAATACCTCAGAAACCTTTCGACTTCTTCGAATTCCCCATAACCCCAAACTTGTGCCCCATCAAGCAGTATGGAGGTAGCAGACGCACGAAAAATTTTCAATTTCGAACTATGATCAATGTATTTATTATCAATGCATCGGTTCCACACTGAAGAAACTGCTCTTTTTGCATCGGCCAGCTTACTTTGGAAATGTTTTCTCATGCTGAGGTTTGTGGCCTAATCCTGATCAATGTAGCGTGTTTTAAGCTTAAATCCTGGCTATTAAAGAAGTCCTTTCCTGTCCAAGAGAAAACGTTATGTCAACAACTGATAAACGCATCTTCTCACATAGCCAAGCATCGTTAAAATCCCTAGACTCTGTCTGTACGAATTCACTAACAGCCCTAAATTGTCGATCATCTCTTACGGAGATGGCCACACAGTTCAATATTCAGATTGCTGGGTGCCGGGCCATAGAGACAATCCAGGAAAATGCAAAGCCGATGAACCTGCAAAAAGAGGAACGACTTTACCTCTGCTGACTCACAAACTATAGGTGAAATTACATCACCACCTGTATAGCGACAAAATGAATTAGACCTAAACTTAATGCCAGACGCTCAAAAATCTGATCAACTTGAGTAGATTGCATATTAGTTACGTTATAGGTGTCCTGTCTGGACACTGCATGGTACCAGATAGACATGGTATTCGACTTGGAGCATCTGCAAATGATTTTTGTAAGAGTTGCAGGGACGAAGAGACAGTCTCTCATCTTCTGTGCACATGTCTTGTCCAATCACAAAGACGAAGACTCCACCTTGAATACTTCTACTTCAATGATCCCAGCTTAACTTAACCTAGAGCATCTTGAAAATACTTATACTTCAAGAGCAAATACAAAGCCACGCGACTGAGACCACCTCCTAGGCAGCTAGAACGAGAACAAGACGAACAAGTATTTCTAGGACCGAGACTGATCAAGAGTCTCGGTGGTCTTTCCAGCAATGAATATCATTCCAGAATTGTGCTTTCAAAATGCATACGTATACATAAATTATAAATGTACTTAAGATAAAATACTTACGCACGTGTCCCGGGAATTTGTGTAATTGGTCCCAATGAACCATCATAACTCAGATGGGAGATGAAAAAATAACAATAACAACAGGGTGCTTCTTAAGGTACAAGTAGAAATAAAAAAAGTCGTTTTCACAAAATTATTTTCTATTAGGGTGGTGCGATAACTGCTTTTGTTTAAGAGTTACAGTACATTTTGTACTGAGGAAGCGTCAAAAAATTGAATTTTCAACAAAATGTACTATAACTCTTAAACAAAAGCAGTTATCGAAAAAAGTTATTTAACATTTTTTGTAGAAAATTTATTGTTTTAAAAGTTTTGCATATAACTTTTTCTTCTAGAATCTAAACTACGTGAGTTATATGCGAAAATCTAAATTTTCATAAAAAACAAGATGGTGGAAAAATAAAACGTGTCACATATGTGAAAAATGTGTTTTTCAGCTTGTGTTAAGTTACACTTTGAATTTGTATTGAAAACGAAAAAAAAAATTTTTTTGCACCACCCTAATACAAAACATTTTTTTGAAAACGACAAAAAAAAATTTTGCACCACCCTAATAGAAAATAATTTTGTGAAAACGACTTTTTTTATTTCTACCTGTACTTTTAGAAGCACCCTGTTGTTATTGTTATTTTTTCATCTCCCATCTGAGTTATGATGGTTCATTGGGACCAATTACATAAATTCCCGGGTACCCGACACCTGACGGGTACCCGGCAATGTGTCGGGTACCCGGGTACCCGACACGTGCGGGTACCCGTCCACCCGGGTAATACCCGGTCGAAATCAAGAGCTCTAGTTTAAAAGTAACCGTTGGGAGGCTTATGTTTGTAATGGATTTTTTATTTTTAAATTTTATTCTTAAATATATAATTACAAATATTGCAATTATTATTACAACCGCAAATGATACCAGGTTGTAAGTTATGTGTTTATGTATTTTGGATTCTAACATTTCTATATTATCAATTGGTTTAAAGTTTTATTCTTTTTAATAATCTTCTGTAAAGTTATAATTTATCAATGGTATAATTTTGAAATTATTTTGGTATAATTTTTTGTTATAAGTCTTATTTCTTATTTCTATTTTACAATCTTCTAATTCTAAAATATAATTACCTTCCAAAGTGTAATCCAGATTGTTACAATTTTGTTTGATCTTTCCTTTTTGCAATATTTTAATTATTAGATATTTTTCTTTATTTATGATTATATTTTTTTCTGTAAATTTTTGGGTTTTGCAATCCAGGTTTATATTATTTTTAAATAAGTTTCTAATACAATTATCTTTTATTTCATGTAAGTTTTTAATTTCTTTTGTTACATAGTAAAGAGTTTTGTTTGTTTCAATCAATTCATTGCTAGGTAGTTTAATTATTTTATTCTTTACAGGGAATGTTTGTATATAAATTTTATTAAATAGCTTATCATTAAATTTAGGAATGCTTAAGATAATTAATAGGTTTTCATTATAAGTTGCCAAAGTTATCTTTAATTCTCTAAGTTTGTTGAAATTTATCTTATACTCGAATATTTCTTGAACTGTTAAAATGTCTTGTGTTAGGACACCTGTTCTACTGGTCATAATGATATCAGATATCTTTTCTATAATTTCTTGTACTTCTAATAGCTTTTTATTAAATTCAATTTCCATACGTAGGGAATTGATTTCGCTTTTGATGGCCTTATATTTATTTAATGTTTTTGAACTTTGTTTAAAAATCTCTTTTAAGTGTAGAAATTGTTCGTTGAATTGTTGGTTAATTTTTACCTGTTTATTATTATTTTTCAATAATTCCTCGTTATTTTCTTCTAAAGCCTTTAAGCTTTGTTCTATATTTTCCCTATCATCATCGTCCATAGTTCCATATACGAATCCCATACCTTTTCCGATAATATTGATCAATCCTCTTTTGTGTATTATATGGTGAGGGATTAAAGTTTGCAGTTTTATTTCTTCAGTGTCTAATTTCTGTTTTTGCTGATCACCTTTATCAGGCAAGGTCTGATATTGATCTTTTAATTGATTAATTAGTATTTCGCACTCTGTTAGATTAATTAAGTGTAGGATTATATTGTAATCATAAATCAGTTTTACTTCACCTTCTTGTAATAGAAATAATTCTCTGTCTATTTTGGTTATCTCAAGATTAGATCTCACTAGGATAGTTATTGAAAAGAGAGTTATTACTGTTATTGTCTTCATTATGGGGTTTGGTAAATTTCTTTTACTTTCGAAACTGGTCTTTGTGAAGTAACTGTTTTCTGAGATGGGGTTTAACTAATAACTTTTTATCGTTAATTTTAATTAGTATTACTTTTTTATGTTTTGTCTTTAATTTATTAAAGTTTTCAGGGTTGTTTACCTTCGCGAAATTTGGGTTTATATCTGTATCTTCTCTATTTTTATTAACTTTCTCTAAAATTTTGTTTTTTATGTTTTCTATTCTTTCGAATATTGTTTCGTTATTAATTTTTCCTAAATGTATGTCTATAGGTTTCTCTTTGGTTGTCAGATGTATTGTTTTGTTATAGATATTTAAAGATTTGATTACTAGGTCGAAGATATTTTCTGATCTTTCCAGCAACCTGATATGTTCGTTTAAAGTACTGTGAAGACGTTCTACCATTGAATAAATATAAATAGAAGGTCTCACACAGAAAATCGCCACTATGGGTGGTCGATGCCGCCACCATCGCTTGAAAAAATATAATAGGTCTGGATATTCAATAGAAAATTTTTCCTTAATTATAAATGAGTTGTGTATTCGAAAGGGATTTTTTCTCAATTTGAAAATTTGTTGTTTATCTACGTTTCTACGGCAACGATTGTTCTATCTGTTTTCTATTATTCAAATTATTTGTTTGTTTCAAAATAATTTGTTTTCAAATATGTATGAATGTAGGTATGTATGTACATATATATGTATTTGAATATGTGCCTATGAAAATTTTCGTTATTTTTAATTCTAAATTAAAAATCAAAACAGAGGGGTTGCATTTGTGTCTTGATTTTTTTTTTTGATACGAAAGTTACATTAGTCAGGTAGGGACATAATCGGCCCTACCAATAATCAAATTTAGCAACGACTTAAATATTTCGAAAAAATTCACCATTATGTTATGGATCCTAAATACTTAACCAAACACTGCATGTTATTTCTTTGAAAGCCATTTCATGTATGGGGCATTTCACGTGAAGCGGATAACGAAAAAAGTGATGGGTCTTGGAATTGGTTCATTTTTGGTTTATGTAAACTTCTTTTTGTTCTTAATCTAAATCCAGAAGAATTCTGACATGCTATGGGTAAGGGTTTTCTTAAAAAATACTGATAAATTAAATTGAGCATTACAAAAATAATTTCAATGGTGGAATATATGGTAAATTAGATGTCCTTTTTATTCATAAAATTTAAACCGGAAATTGATTTTTTTTTCTTATAGAAAACCGGAAGTTAACATTTCAAATTGAATTTTAGTCAAGTTAGCCATTTTTAATATTTTTTGTTTTGGTCCCAATTTTAAGCCTAAATTTCAGAAATACTACATGCCAGGTTTCAGAGTGGAATATCCATACGTTTAGAAGATACAGCATTTTAAGTGCGAGAAATACCTGCAGAACCAGATTTTAGTATGGAAAACACGTGATTTTAACACTCAAATCTAGTTTTGAGTACGTAAGACCTTTTTGATATTTTTTATCTTTCCTCACAATCTTTTAAATACAATACTAAAATAAGTTTAATTCCACACTAATGACTTTTAATGGAAAAAAGTTTAAAAACAGGTCAACGGCTGCCTAATATATGATTAATTATAATGCCAAACCAGTCCAAAAAATCAACTCAAAGCTTAGGGAGTGATGTTTTTCTAGCACGTGCTTGTAAACATCATTCCTTGAACATTGATTTTATCGAAATGTCGACTATTAACATATATACATTTTGAAAAGTCGATTAAATTTTTGTCGCTGTTTTTATCCATCTAAGGTATGGAGGCAACCCTACTGAATGGGAGTTTATTCTCTTCTTTATTTCTTTTAGATTTTACATTTTCCAACCACTGAATATAATTCGCAATCGATATAATATTCACCTCTTGTTCCTCAATTTTTTTTTACTTGTGTCCATTAGAGTAAATGAATATATATCTTGAAATAGGCCACGAAAATAAAGATCGATTTGAACAAGTTTTTTGTAGTGTAAAAGATATGAATTATTAAAGGAACACCATACAAAATGCTCGTTATGCAAATTATTACTTAAAATACAAATATTTAACTATATTTTCTTCTGATAATAAAAGTTAACTTATCATAAGTTAAGGTCAAATGAAGAACTTATTTTTAACTATGTAATTACGTATATAATTACTTTAATAACGTTTAAGCCTTCCATCCTGCACAGTCAAGTGTCTTCCATCTAAGGCATCTTTCTTAAAGAATATTAACATTGTTTTCTTGTTCATATCTTCGTATCTAGCAAATACTTTTACATGAATCAATTTTTTTTTAAGAGAGCAATTATTTTACTATACCTACATTTTAACCAAAGCTTTTTTCTAGGTATGATTCAATTATGTATATGTTACATCACTTTAAACATCATATTTCTCTTTTCATTCATATTTAACATTACTTAAATCAAGTTATTTTAGCAAATAAATTGCGGGAAACCGTTGTCCACACAGAAAACAGGTGTATGGTACATACAAATTTCTGACCTATATTGTTTAAATAAAAAATAATAAAAAATCGGTTGTGCTTTTGCAATGTTAAAACCAGCTAAAGTAAAAAGAATAAAAATGAAAAAACCTTTATAAGTCGGAAACATTATACCTACTTTCTTTGTCCTTTGGCCTAACAGGAGGTGTACAAACTAGTCAAAAAAGGCTCCGCGAAATTAGGCCCCAGGAAATAAGGCCCCACAAAAAAATGAAATAAGGCCCCAAAAGAAAGTACACAAAACAACAACAACAAAATTTCTCAAATTTTGGGGTCTTATTTCATTTCTTGGGGCCTTTTTTCATTTTTTTTGTGGGGTATAATTTCATTATGAAATAAGGCCCCAAAGAAATAAAATCTCAAATTGTTTTTGGGGCTTAGTTTATTTTAAGAAAACAATTTATGCCTTATTTCATAATTTGTTTAAAAATGTTAAAATAACATTGTCTTTTACAGAAGATTATAATGAAAACCATCAAGGAGCAATTTTTTTCAGCTATTCTGTTACTCCTTAAACTCTCATCAGGGAGTAATGAAAACCACCAGGGAGTAACAGAATAATAACAGAATAGCTGAAAAAATCGCCCGATTTTTCAGCTATTCTGTTGCTCCCTGATGGTTTTCAACACAATCTTTACACGAGGAAATGAGGAGAAAAGATCACTCAATTGTCAACAGGTTCCACAACAGTGAAATTCTACAGTATACAATCCAAGTATTTGGTTTTGTTATTTCATTTTCAAAAATAAACTTTTATATAAAAAATAAATTGGGGCTTTATTTCATTTTTCTAAAAAAAAAGTCAAAACAAGTTGGGACATTTTTTCATTTCAGTGGGGCTTTATTTCATTGGGGCATAATTTCATTATGAGAAAATACCCCAATTTGGGGCCTTATTTCATTTTTTCTTTTGGGGCCTTATTTCCTGGGGCCTAATTTCGCGGAGCCGTCAAAAAAAAAACAAAGAAACAAAAACTAACAAAAAAAAAGTTCTCTAATGTCTTGAACTTTTTTTTCAGTAAATCAAATAATGCATTCATCGGTTAACTTGTTTATTCAATTGAAATTTGAAAATTTAACAAAAAGATAGATTTTTGGGAACAAAAGATTTTCTTATAAAGGTAACCTCATATTAAAGGTTTTCGCGGTTGGTTGAATTATACATTTTTAGATTTTAAAAGTGTATAAAAGTAGCCTCGTTGTATATGTATGTAAGTGTTTCCTAAAGCCATAAAATACCGTATTGAGTTCATTGCTTTAACAATTAAGTTTCAATTTTGAGTTATAGTTATTTCCAACAAGTATCTGAATATAATGCATTATTTAAACGTTATTTTAACATTAGGTATTTTTCTGAGTAAAAGATGTAAGTATTCGATTTGCTTTAATCTCCTTGTTCGAAAAATAATCTACATCAAAAACTAGGTTTCTAAAAACATATTAACAAATCAAATAAACAAACAATCTTCAATTAATTTCTTATGTTCACATTTCAATAGGCAAAAATGTTTCTTACTTACCCGACAAAGAAATATCGACACATGAAACAAAATATAAAAACAACCCATACCCCTAAAGAAAACTACCTACACACATTTATAATGCATGAACCTATATTGAAATTTGAAAAAAAATCAAAACAAATCTAAATCTCTATGGATACGAAAAGGCACAAATATAAAAATACAATAAATAAATATCCCGTTGAAAATTGGTTTGTGTTCATGAAAACCCCACATCTTTTTTTTTTGTTTCTCAAATTTGCCACACGTAGTCGATGCCGCTTTGAGCTCTGAGGTGTCACTTCTATTTATATTTATTCAATGGTTCTACGTCTGAATTTCCAGTATGCCTATAGGGAGTGGAAAAGTGAATTAGAATCTGTTTTTCTTTAGAATAACTTTATATTGAATAGGTTTTAAACGTGGATAATTTTTCTAATGCATTTAATATGTCTTTTTGATTTTTTGACTTCAATCTTTCTGCTGCTGCAAACTTTGAGAATTTATCAATGCAAGTGAGATATTTATTGTTGTTAGACAACATCCATATATCTAATTGATAATGAACATGTGGTCCTGAAGGGGTTTCAGTTTTCTCAAAGGGGAGTTTATTAGGATTTCGTTCTATTATTAGGTTACAGGTTTCACAATTATTTGTTATTTTAGTAATTTGGTTCTTTAGGTTTGGGAAATAGTATTTCCTTTTTAGTTCTAAATAGAGTTTTTCTATGCCTATGTGGTTGAATTCTAAGTGTGTTTTATGAATAATGTCTTCTATTTCTGGTAGGTCAAAAATGTCTATTAAAAAGATTTTTGTCCTTTGGTTATTGTGATTGTTTTTCCAATTATTTTGGAATTTCAGAAATAATTCATCGTCTTCTATATAAATTGCGTTTTGGTGGTCTACATCGATTTCAGATATTATTTTTTTTGAAATCTGTGTTGGTAAAGGTTTTTCTGATAATTTCTATCCGGCGGCGTTTATTGAACGGGAAGGTGATGTTCTCGTTGTTTTCTCTTCCGATTTTTACAAAGACTTGTCTTATAAATGAATTCAAAGGTTTTTCTGTAATAGAGACTAGGTTAGAACTGTCTGACTCATTTGAATGTTGAGTAGAGAATAATTCTATGACATTTATTTCGTTCAATTTTATACGAGATAAAGCATCTGCTACTTTATTCTCTTTACCTTGGATGTACTCAATGTTGAAGTTGTACTCTTCCAACTTGATCTTCCAGCGTTGTAATTTCGTATTGGGTTCTCGTAGGTTTTGTAACCATACTAAGGGTCTGTGGTCAGTTTTAATAACAAACTTTCTTCCGTACAGATAGTGTCGGAATTGAGCGGTAGCCCAAACAATGGCCAATAATTCCCTTTCTATTGTTGAGTAATTGCACTCATGTTTATTTAATGTCCGTGAAGCGAAACAGAGTGGGCCATGAGGTTGACTCAATACTGCACCAATTGCGTAATTGGATGCGTCAGTTGTTAAGGTGAATTCTTTTGTGAAGTCTGGGTGTCTGTTTAGGAGGTCATCAGACACTACCAATTTTAGCTTTTCGAATGATTCTTTATAGTCAGGATCATTTATATCTATTTTTTCATCTTTTTTGAGACAGATTGTCATTGGTTTTATAATTTTTGCATAGTCCTGGAAAACTTGCGGTAGTATCCAGTTAAGCCTAAGAATGATTGAATTTCTTTTACCGTTTTTGGTATTGGGAAATTCTAAATGGCTACTATTTTTTGCGGGTTTGGTTTGATACCATTCTGGGTGACTATGTGTCCCAGGAATTCGGATTCTTTTTTTAAGAAATCACATTTAATAAACGAAACCTTGAGGTTTGCTTCTTGGAGTGTTTCAAATATTTTGTTTAAGGACGTGGAAAAGACAATTATGTCGTCAAGATAGACATAACAATATTTCCCAATTAAGTTTTTTAACACTTCGTTCATCATCCTTTGGAAGGTTGCTGACGCATTTTTTAACCCGAATGGCATTCTCAACCATTCGTAGTGGCCAGACAACGTACTGAACGCTGTTTTTTCTCGACCTGCAGGATCGACTTCTATCTGGTGAAAACCTTTCGTAAGGTCCAGAGTGGTAAAATAGTTTGCTTTACCAAGTTTATCTAGAATGTCATCGATCAAAGGGATAGGAAATTTATCCTCTTTTATAATATTGTTTAGTTTGCGGTAGTCGATAACTATTCTCCAGTCCTTTTTACCTGATTTATCAGCTTTTTTAAGTACAACCCATATTAGGGCGTTGTACGGGGAGACACTAGTCTGTATAATTTGTTGGTCTAGTAAGTCTTTTATTTGTTCATCTACTTCCTGTTTGTGTATTTCAGGATAGCGATATATTCTAGTGAAGATGGTCTCTTCACTAGTGGTGGGGATTCTATGTTTCACGTGACTTGTGAAACTTAGATCATCACCTTTCTGATAGAAAACTCTTTTGTGTTTACTTAAAAGTTTCATTATTTTTTATGTTCCTCGGTGTTTAGATGTTCGATTTTTTGCTGTTCCAAATTTTCGAACAGTGTAGAATCTGGTATCATGTTTTCCAAGTGGTTAATTTCTTTGTTGTATTCTTGTTCATCTTCCTCAGAAAAGAACAGAGGAATTATTTCATTGTTTAATTTCAATGTTTTGTTCTTGAAATTAATTTCGGCATTGTTTGGATATAAAATATTATTTCCAATCAAACCATCAAATTGAGTATTAAAATTGTGAATTTGAAAAATACAATCTGTTTGAGTTTGGAAAATGAATTTTCCTTTAGAATTGTGTTTTACTTGTGTATTATAGTACGGTCTAACATTTTGAGGTTTTTGATAATTTTTTGTTTCAAACTTTTCGAATTTTTCGCTTTTTTCCTCATTTCTTTCATTTATAAAATTTTCTTGTGTAAGTTCGTTAAGAGCTTCTTGTAAATTGTTCGGTTTTAAAGCAAATAATACAGTACGCATGTGTACGGGTAATTTTTCCTTAAAAACATTCAAGGCAGTTGAATTATTATTCTCTAACTCATGTGGTTTATTTTCTTGGATAGTCTTTTGGTTAAGTTCACATAATTTTCTCTGTATGTCGTTATAAAACGTCATTACGTTATTTTTATAAGGTGTTTGTCGTAATTCGTCATAAAGTGTGAAAGAGTTTTTGAATCCTCCAAAGTTTTTTATTAAGAGTTCTTTAATGTCTTTCCACTTAATTAAGTGTGGATAAATTTCGATACATCTTTTTGCTTTTCCTATTAGTTTTGTTTTTAAGATGTTAATACACATGAGTTGTGAAGCGTCATCGTATTTGTTTAA
The DNA here is from genome assembly GCA_958431115.1 of Syrphus vitripennis. NCBI lineage: Eukaryota > Metazoa > Arthropoda > Insecta > Diptera > Syrphidae > Syrphus > Syrphus vitripennis. The sequence continues at coordinate 78,637,657 of OY288108.1, read as the reverse complement.
TGTCGGACCAATTCCATCTACACTGTTTATAAAATTGTACAAGTCTTCTGTTCTACCGTCGGAGTTAGGTAATTTCTCAATGTATTTTAGTGGGTCTAAAGTCAATGTGAGTGGTAGAGCCATTTTAAATTCTAATTTATCACTTGAATCAATATTACAATTTTTTGTATTAATTTTACTTAAAATATTTTAATAATTAAAAATATTCTTATACTTGTTGGGTATCTGTTGATTCCTTATTTGTGTGAGATGTTTGTTTGTTGATAAATCTTCTTCTGAACTGCTAGTATGACTTTGTTGTTCTTCCTTTCTTCTGTTTGTGATCCTTTTTAACATCAATTTTTTTTTTTTTTTGGTTTATTGTTTGTGAAACTAATTTTTCTCTATGAACTTCGCAATATTATCATTTTCGTTGAATTGAATTGCTAAATTAGTTTCGGTTTATCTTCAGTTGGAATATTTTTTTTTTTTGTTAAAGTGTTTTTATTTTTCTTAAATGATTTTATTTCACTTTTATTTTGTTTTGACTGTAAATGTTATTTTGCTTGACTCTAGACTTTAAAACTTGAAAAGAGTTTTTCACTTTTTATAATGTGTCAAATAAATTTTTACACTCTCTTAGTCGTTACTTTGAATTTAAATATTTCCTTATACGTAGGATATTTTTCCGATAGTTAATTTCACTGAAACGTTATGAGTGTAAGTTCTTACAGGATTCTAGCCAATTTAGTAGAATCCTACCGACTACTGCGCCAATTATAAATGTACTTAAGATAAAATACTTTTTAAAAAAGAATTGAAGAGCGGAGCTCTTGATTCTTATGTCTTTATTCGAGTTGCGTTCTTAAAAAACTAAACTGTGCTATCGCAGATAGCCAGAATTACATACATATCTATTTTTGATGTATTTTCCTTTATACTTATTTGGTTTGTTTGAATTTGTCGTTGATCTGTGCTATCGAAGATAGACATAAACAATAACAGGAAAGGGTATCATATAAATATTTGATGGCGTGGCAGAATATGAATGTGATACCATTTCCTTTGTTAGAAATATAAATTTTAATTAAAAAATGCTTCTGTTATTTTCTGTGGTTATAACCCATATATACCCACTAGATTTAGATTAGTGTTCTCACTCTTTACTAAACTTACAAAACCGGGACGATATTAAAACGAGACTGAAATTTTTGATTTTTGACGAGACCGAGACGAGCCCTACAAATACGTGCACACAGATTGCTACGAAATCTTTTCAAAATTTTTATTTTTTAAAAATCCAATTTTAAATTCACCTTCCGATTCCTCTTGAAATACGATTCTTTATCGTCCGGCTTCCTTTTTTTTTATATTTAGCGCGCACAAAAGGGGATTTTATGTATGTACCCTTTATATTATGTCAAAAACACAGTGCGAGCTTTAGGTAAGTTGGAGGGGATGTGAAAGGAGATGTCGGGGAACATTAGTCTGGAATTTCAGTATATCACAATGAGAGGGAAAGACAGAGCGTGGAAGGGAATTCCACATTCGCGTAGTACGGCTAAAGAACGAATCCCTATACTTGACAGTACGGCCGAAATTAAGTTCAAGAGCAAACTGATGACTGATGAGCATTCCTGGAAGCGGGAGTATTACGGTTGAATCGTTTAAGGGGAGGAATGCAACTGGCTATTTCATTTGAGCACTTACCGTAAAAGTAACGATAAAAGAGCGAGAGACAGGAAACGTTACGCCGGTGTTCGAGTGACGTAAAAGTATCGATGAAGTTCCTGTCTCCGATCATTTAGAAGGCTCGTCTTTGTATACTGTCCAAGAGGCTTAAGTAAGTTGCTGGAGCACCAGCCAAGAGATGGAAGTTATACTCAAGCTTTGGACGTATATAACTTTTATAGATAATAGCCAGATCAGAAGGGGAAAAGAATTTCTTTCATCTCCAAAGGAAACCTAAACATCTTGCGGCATTTTTGGCGACGTTAAGTATGTGATCATTCCACAAAAGATGGTTTGTTCTGTAGGTTTATTGTTATATTCGGTTTAAATAATGTAGATTTAAGTTAATTTTAAGTAAAGTTTTAATTATAGTTTTAATTCAGTATTTTCGTTTTTTAATATTAATTTTAATATACGATATGATGAGGTTTCGACTGGTATTCGTCTATCGTCTCGTTGATTCTGTGCAGGTGGTCTCGTATTGGGAAAAAGAAAAAAAAGAGAGTTGCGCTCGGTTTGCGCTCTCTTTTATAGGTCTCCGATTCTTGCATCGATTCAAGTTGGTAGCAATGAATTATACCAATTATCCAGTACTGCCAGGATTGGAATAGTGGGAAGAACTGTAGTGCCAAATATAGAGTTCCTACAACTCGGCCATCCTGTTGTTCAACGCCTCGTTGAACCTCAATTCACATATGGAGTTAAATATCGCTTCCAGGATATATCTAGACAGTTATTGTTATTGGCAAATATCATCTGAATAATCTCTCATCTCAAAATAATGTTTAAAAGAAATGTTGTTTTATTCGTCTCCTTTACAGCTTCTAGTAGGTATTTAAAGTCATCTTTCATCGAATTATATTTCATCTCAGTATTTCTTCTTTTCAAAAGTTTCTTCATCTCATCTCAGCTTCTATATATAATCAAAAAGTCTTAAGACTCCATCTCAAATTACAAAAGTCATCTAAGCATCCAAACGGTGTATCTTCTTCAATTTGTACTTAATTGTAGCATTTAGGAAGCATCAGCCTCTTCAAGGCCATTGTCTTCATCATCAGTGTTGTCATCAAAATAAAACCACGGTTTCATATTATCAGCACTAGTAGTTGTTCTTCTCGGTCCTTCGCATTCTCCCACCTTCTCTACGTCATAGCAATCATTTGTCCCCACTTTTGATATTCTGTAAGGACCAAAATATTTTTTTAAAATATTAATTGCATTCCCAAACTGTGTTCGACGTATGGCGACTAAATCTCCTTCTTCATAAAGCTGAGCTGGTTTCCTCTTCTTGTTGTAGGTCTTACGATTTTCATTTTGTACGTTCTCTATCTCTCTTCTCGCTTCATTTCGCATCTGGTTCCTTTCTTCGTCAAAAACTAAAAGCATTTCTTCTGCTACTATCTCCGCAATACGCTGATCATCCTTGCTTTTCATCTTGATCCCGAACATGAGCTCAAATGGACTTCTTCCGGTGCTTCTACTTGTACTCCTGTTAATAAACTGTTGAACTTTATTTGTGTATTTGAACCAATGTTCTGGCTTATCAAGAGACAGTTTTGTTAAAACAGCTAAAATGACTCTATTTATCCGCTCTACTTGGCCGTTGCCGCGTGGTACCCCTGTCGTCACTAAAACATGCTTAATACCTTCTTCGTTGCAATAACTGGTAAAATCATTAGAGGTAAAAGCCGAGCCACGGTCCGTAACTACGCGATTTGGATTACCAAAAACAACACTTTGCAGGCCAAGTTTTTGCAGAACTTCATTTGCGGAAAGGGTTTTTGTTGGGTAGATCCACACAATCTTAGAGAAACTATCTACCACAACGAAAATATATTTATATTGCTTACCCGTTGCTGTTAATGGCCCGACGTGATCCAAATGATATGTTTCTAATGGTCGATCATCTTTAGGTATGGGATTTAACAAACCTTCTTGCTTTCCCGACTTCTTTTCCGCCAAAATACAAGGGATGCAATTTCTTCGACAGCTCTCAATTTTACTTTGAAGATTTGGAATAGAATACTGCATCCCTTGTATTTTGGCGGAAAAGAAGTCGGGAAAGCAAGAAGGTTTGTTAAATCCCATACCTAAAGATGATCGACCATTAGAAACATATCATTTGGATCACGTCGGGCCATTAACAGCAACGGGTAAGCAAATACCTAAGATCGCAAGCTGATTAGTTTCTTCGATGCAAGTGCCACTCATAGATAATGGCAGGAGGGGTACGTCTCGCTTTAACGACAGAAGGCAGCATTGAGTTTTCGAAGCATTAAATTCTACGCGATTTTTTATTCCCCATTGTACAATGCTGTTTAAGTCAGAATTTATTGTACTTATCATATTTAGCCGTTTCAGTTCCATGTCCTAAGAGCAGGGGTGTGAATCTGGAAACGAATATTAAAAGCTAAGGGTGCTATCGTCAGCGAAACAATTTAATGGATTAGTAGTTGCAGACAGGTGACGATTAATAAAAATGAGAAAGAGGGTCGGAGACAAAACAGAACCCTGTGGCACACCAGCATTTATGTTGTGGGTTTCAGACTTGAATTCGTCTAATACTACTTGAATAGAACGATTCGAAAGAAAATTACTAATCCAACGAAGAAGGATTTCATCGATACCAAAAGCACGCATTTTCGATAAAAGAGTAGGATGCCTAACTTTATCAAATGCTTTAGAAATATCAAGTGCAATAATTTTAATTTCTCCAAAACGATGTAAAGATTTGTTCCACTGTTCGGTGAGATAAACCATCAGGTCACCAGTGAACCCATTGCTGCGAAAGCCGTATTGCCGGTCATTAAGGAGCTTTCGATCTTCGAGATATTTCTTGAGCTGATAATTTATCAGCGTTTCCACGACCTTGGAAAGAAGGGACGTAAGTGCAATTGGTCGTTAATTCGAGGGTGAAGAAGATTCGCCTTTTTTTGGGATAGGCTGGACAAATGCTGTTTCCAACTGCTCGGAACAAGCCCAGAAGAATAGGATAGATGGAAAAGCTTACGCAGGGGCTTTGCCAGCGTGGAAGAACACCTCTTCAGAACAATGGCAGGGATACCATTCGGACCAGCGGATTTATGAATGTTGAGATCTTTTAGGACTCTCTCCACAGCTCGAGTACGAAAGAAGATTTGTCCCATAGAATTCTTTACGTGCTCAAGAACTGGGGGAGTCATAACACTATCGGACAGCGTAGAGTTGGCGGCGAACTGCCTAACGAATAAGTTAGCTTTCTCGATAGAACTGACGAAGGGAGTGTCATTGACAACGAGTGTTGGGACCGAGGAAGATGTTTTGTTCCTCATGTTTTTTACAAATGACCAAAAAATTTTACTACCTGTGGGACATTGTAGTATTTTTTGCCTTAATTTTTGGTCATGCAAAAATTTGGTCCTTCGAATATGGGCGTTGCAGGCCTTCCTGGCTTGTTTGAACTTTTTCCGGTTTTCCTCAGTTGGGTTGGCTCTAAAACAACGGAAGCTAGCCTCTTTGACCATAATAACCTCTTTACAGCTTCCATCAAACCATGATTTCTCGTTGGGTCTGATGCTTTTAGCCCTATTCGGGATAAAAGTTCTCATTCCCAAAAGAATCATATTAGTAATCATATCCGCGCTGGAGTCTACGTCACTATGAAGCATAGTGACCAGTTAAAGATCCTGAAAAATTTTTGTTCCCAGTTGGCTTTCTCGTATTGCCAAACGGTTCTCACAGGAGCTCTTTCTCTAACTGGATTTTTATGGCACGAAAAATTTGAAGAAATGATACTATGGTCTGATGTGCCTAGAGGCGGTAATACACTAATTGTGTATTTATCGGGGTCAGAGGTTAGAAACAAGTCAAGAGTATTTTCGGCTTGGCCATTAACGTCCGATATTCGGGTAGGCTCGTTCACAAGCGGAGTAAGGTGATTAAACTCAGAGAAGATCTCAGCACACATACCTTCGGTTGTTGTCTGGCCTGAATGTTGAAGCCAAGAAGAATTGTGTACATTAAAATTGCCCGTAATAACGATTCTAGTGTGAGGATGCAAGGAAACAATTTTTTGGATGGAGTCAGACAGAGCGTCAAATTCGCGAGAAGTTGAGACTCTGTCCAAATTGGGGCTTCAATAGAGAAAACAATAATGTATGATGTGCCTGTTTACCGAGAACTTGAACCACAAGAAGTTGAACAAGGGGTTAGTACTAGGACCATATTGTGGTTGAAACTGGTAAGCAACATCATTTTTAACGTAAACGGCGACAAAAACGCACAAACAGAGCAGCACACTCGAGGTGACCCTTCGCTTTCCACCTGCAAACGACAACTGTATTGAGAAGAATCATTCAGCGACTGGGTTTCTACATCTATACATCCTACAATGCCTTGCAGAGGAAACTCAAGCAATGTTTCATGAGAATCATTAAGCTTCCTGTTTTTCTTGTTAGAACGAACATTACGACGTTATGTGACGATGGTCGATTGTATTGCTTTCATAACTCATAAGCAACTTTATAACAGGTCTCAATTGTAAAGGCGGGAATAAATGTAGATATACATACATACATAAACAATTGGATAAATTGATTTATAGATTTATGCCGCCACCGCACTGCGTATACAAATTATATTTCCTAATCGAACGCGGTATGGTTGAACTCTGGTTGTTATATATGTACATAAATCTGTTTAAAATTGTTTTTGTTGACATAAAATTGGAGTTTTATTTGAAGCTTTTTTCATTGCAAGCTCAATTTCACATTTTTATTTTTTCCCTTTCTTTTTATTTCGCCTTGATATACAGGAAAATGTGCTTGCTTCATTAAATGAGGTGTTAATTTTAAGTGAATAAATTTAGGCTAATAGACTGCCCTAGGACTAGAATATATTCGCTTGCGAAAGTAAAAGAAAATGTTTTATTGTTAAATAAGCTTAAGATGAGGAACTATCAAAAACTGGAGTAAAATAAAAACTGAGCAAAATAGTCTGCAAAATCAATTACTTATTAAACATTATCATTACTTCATCCAGTTCTTCATCAAGCGACAATGTTATGATCTCGGTTTCGACCAGAACTATCTCACATATCTGCTTCACCTTAAGGCTCTACATTTGGGGTTCACTGGGTTCACCTCAAAAAACTTCAAAAAAAAGTCTTCCTGGTTGTATTGCTTCAAATCTGAGGGGACTAAATGCAGATGTCGGTCGTTGGTTTGTTCATGACATTACCAGCTACTTTAATCAGGCTCCATTTTGCCAAGATAGCTTTTTTGTTGTGAAGGGTTTCCAGATTTTCTTGCATTTTATTTGACCTCGTGTTGGATATTCTCCTAATGTGAAGCATTTTCATTTTAACATTGTGAATAACTGCCAAGATCGTTCACTACTGCAAAGTTTTACCAAATAAATGGCTGGCCTGGGCAGATCAGAAAATAGGCAACATAGGTATTTGGTCTTTTTGTCACTCACACGGTAGCCATTTCAATTCAACCCTTCTCGCTATTTCGGTATCCATTTTCCTACATACAAAGGATTCAAGACGGTTCATTGTCGAACACCTATTTCTATTGGAAACTTTTCAGTGAGTCCTGGAGGCATATAACTTTTGTTTTGACTTGTTCTGGGCATGAAGACCACATTATTCGCACGTAAACTTCTGGAGGTCCTCGTTGCCTAAGTGCATGCCGTAAGCCGTATCAGATCTCATAATTGTCTATCGAATGCCTTTCAAAATCAATCAATCCAAAATGTTAAACTATTTCGATATATATCAACTCTAATTCTTGTACTCTGAATTGCATCTATGTTTGAATAAAAGGGCCAAACCGACTAAAAACATATTTTTTCAAAATGAGCTCGCACTAAAGGGGTTATGACTTCTCTTAATATAATTAAACACTGTAAGAGCGTTAGTAAAAAAAAAGAAGGATTAAACAGTAGATACCGAGAAAACTAGAGACAGGTAAAACATTCCACATACTTGTTGTAAGGTTAAAAAAGGAATCTACGTCCAAAGTTGTGCTCAGCGGTAATTTGGTGAATTTTCTTAAAAGCGCAAGTATTACAGCTGAATTACCTATTTAAAAGAAAATTGTTTTAAAAAATCTGCAGCAGAAGATGGTATTGCTGGATGATTCCTTATCCTTAAATCACTTTGAAATCGTTCAATTACGGCTTCAGGAAACTGGCCAGATGGAAGTAGATCTATGATTTTTAACACGTTAAGATCGCATAATATGCGCATGTATAAGATGTCTTCAACACAAGAATTCCCAGGTACGAAACCCACACCATCATGGCAACAAAGTCATCGTTAGACTTTCCGACATTCCCACAAAAATTTGAATCTTCTATTGTTCTTCTCGGTAGTATTTGTCTACTACTCTTCATCATTTATTTCACTTTGTAGCTTGTACCACTCACATCTACTTGCCACTCTTAAATTTCGTCTATGTCTATCTATATATATCTCTGAACCAATCATTTCTGATTGCGTTTCAATCGAAATTTTTCAAAAATCCATAAAACACAAAGAGTATAGTAAAGCCTCTTTGTGTTTTATGGATTTTTGAAAAAATTCGATTGCGAATTCATTAAGATACAAGCGATCAATGATTTTTTCGAGCTTTTTTGAAAATTTATCATTTTCAATTGAACCGTGTGGATAGAAAAAAAATAGAAAAAAATATTTTTTGGGCTTATATAAAATATATTTTTATAACAAAAATTTTAAGACTTAATTCGTTAAAATTGAACGATAAATGTAGAAGCTATGAAATAAATAAGAAAAACAAGTCAATCATTTTTTAATACGAAATGGTTTTCATATTACTACTTTATGTAATAAAAAACAAATTTACATAGAATATACTAAATTTTCTTTTTAAGACAATGACTTCATTATTTCATAGCTTCTACATTTATCGTTCAATTTTAACGAATTAAGTCCCAACATTTTTGTTATAAAAATTTTATAATCTTTGATCGCTTGTATCTTAATGAATTCGCATTCGATAAACCGTATACCGTTGGAAAGCAGAAAGTGTTATCTTTCCAAAAACATTTACTATATGTAAATTAAAAAGATAACTTAAGAGATATAAGCCAGTGTTCGAAAAATAGACCAAAAAAACCTTTTTTTGAGCATATCTCGAAAACGGTTCTTTGAAAAAAAAATGTATGTCGTTTTCATTTTCAGCGACCCCAAATTAGGAAAAAAGAGTTGTTTTTTTTTAGGTAGCATCGGTGACCCAAAATTTTTTAAACTAGTGTTATCAGTGTGAGTTTCTCATATTTCTCCTCCCCTTTATCACAAACATACCTATTCATACTTCCTTCAACAAAGTTTCACTACTACCAAAGTATCTCTAAATCTATTTTGAATTAAACCTTTTTATTTTTTTGAATGCCATCACTCAAAAACTTTGACACAAAGGTTAATTTTCTTTTGAAGACTAAATATAAAAATAAATAAATCATACTCCTCATTTTTCTTTATTAGGTCAGGTCAAATAAAAATAATTTTAATAATATACGTTCCGGTCGACTAGTCATGTTTTTTTTGCCCCAACCTCTTTGCACTTAGACAAAATCTGGCAAAAGATTTTGCCTCCAACCATCGTTCGAAACTTTCGCAAAGGTATACTAAATACTTTTAAGCTTCATTCAAAAACTAAAATCGTCTGCTCATACAAAAATAAAAGTAAAAACAAATATGCGGATATTCTTTAATACCTGAACTCTACCTCTGTCTAATGATTTTTCTCATTTGACTTTTTCATAGACAAAAAAAAATAGTTGAACTCACCTTCTAAAAACTGCCAAGGAGAAGTTTCAGTGTGATGGCCACTTCTTGACATCCCTCCTTTTTTTGTATGTATATTCTAACACACCAGCGGACTTACACATATCTAGACTGCATACATAGGTTGGGGGAAAACATTTTGAGAATAACTTGGGAAAACTTAATAACATTTGGGTAAACAACTAATATATCTATAAATGTAGGTATAAGGTGTGTCAAAACGCTAAAGCGTATAGATTGAACATAGACAAGCTCATGTGGAAGTGCGGTTTATTAGGGTCAGTAAAAAATTGTTGAAAATAAAATATTAAAAGTATATAATATTTAACTTGCTTTTAAATTTTCTTTGTTTTTGTATTATTAAATAGTTTTCTAAAAATTAATTTTTAAACTCAAAATTTTGAAAAAAAACTTAATTTCTTTGTTCAAACTAGCTGGTATTCTCGCTTTATCTGAAATAAGAATAAAATATTTAAATTGCGTATTTTGTAGGAACAAGCATTATTTTATAATTTAAAAGCTTGTTAAATTTTTAAAATCGTTTGATTCAGTCGCATAGATTTCAACGAACCGAACCCAAAAATGTTTTAAAAAAAAAGAAATACAAAAATCCTATTTCGTTTGTACTGGTCAATTAAATTTACTGTTTTTTGTTGATAGAACCAAAATATTATAATCATGATTCAAACTCATAAATGTTCCATCAGGTCAGGTTTTCAAAATATACCAAGCCGTTTTAAAAAATTTTAAATGCATTTTATTGTTTTATGGTGCGGGTTAATATTTATTTCAAAACATGTTCCAAAAGTATAAAACTTAATTTTTAAGCATCATTTCGGTTTCTCTTACTTTGAAATTGAATAAGGAAAAAAGCAAATGCAATTTAAGTAAAAAAAACGTGTTTTGTATTCATAATTCTGCTTGCGTTTTCGGGACGACCTTGGTTTCTTGTCTCTATGGATGATATTTCCTGGTTTGGTTTTCGGAAAGATCTTTTCTTTTTAAGTCCAACTTCTTGCAGTAGAAAAAATAGACTTTAGTTTTGCAAGGAAAATTTGACCTGCGAATACGCGAATTCCAAGGAAATGGATAACTATAATATAATGACGTAAATCAGTGAACAATGAGCGTGTTTGTTTATATTTATTATAGGCATATATTAATTTTATAAAATCCGCCCCTGAAGAATAAAGCTTCCGGTACTAACCGCAGCAGCAGTAGGTACATTTCACTATAGTCTAAAAAGTTATGGAGTTCTAAAGAATTCATTTTCTGCATGTTCTTTTTTCTTTTTAATTATAGAAGCACCCTTTTTTGAATTTTTATTTAATGCCATTTTTTATCTCATTACTGGCTATGTTCTTTGAAAAGTGATAAATATTTTATTTCGTTTTCGCCTCAAAATGTGGAAGGTTATGTTTTTGTTGGTGTTTTGAATTTGTTTCGCTTTTTATAATTATTCTTTTCTAACTTTTTATATAAAGTTAGGCTCTGGTTAAGGTCTTATGTATTGGATATTTTATATAAGGCGTATTTATGCAATGGACAAAAATCTTTGTTAACGTGGTAAGAAGGTAAAGTGGTAAACTGGTTAAATGTTTACCTTATTTACGCAACTAATCTGTTGTGTGAATAAGCATCGTAAATGTGTAAACTTTTAATAGCTATATTTTTAAGTTTAATGTGACACATTCAATGAACAGCTCCCCTATAGTGTTTACAGATTATGTGAGTAAATGTTTTTTTTTGTTGTTTTTATTTCTACTGTCTTGCATTGTGACTGTTTTATTTTTATATTTTTAAGTATTTTTTACTGGATTTAGAGTTAGTACTGTATTACTAATTTAAGAATAGTTACTTTGCAAATTTTATACAAAAATTTAAAAATGATAAAAGAATCAGTTTTTTTTTTAAATTATTTCATGGTAAATGCAATTGCAACTAAGGCAACTGTACAGCTTTACATTTATTTTATGCGGATGATGTGTTAACCAATGAATTTTACAATGACCACATTTTTACGTCGTCGCCTTAATACGCTGCTGCGAATTGTGTTAGCTTCTTCGAAAATGCAACAAATTTACCTTCCATTGTGATCTTGCTTTTATCTTTGCAGGCAAATATTTATTATGTTCTTCTCATGCGTTTTTGATTAGAACAAAATGTATTATTTTAATTTTTATAATTGTTCCTACTATTAAGCTTATATTTATAGAATTGGTTTTAGAAATACAGTAGATAAATATCTTCTCTAATATATAAAACTCTCATGTCGCGGTGTTTGTGGTTAAACTCCTCCGATACGGATTTACCGATTCTCATGAAATTTTGGGTGCATATTGGGTAGGTCTGAGAATCGGACAACATCTATTTTTCATCCCCCTAAATGTTAAGGGTCCACCCCTAAATTTTTTTTTTTCAATTTTAGATAATTTTTTTTTTTAATTTTTTTATGATACAGCATTAGTAAATACATATAACCCTGAATTTTCAACCCTTTACAATCAACCCCTATTTTAACATCGCGATTTTTATTTTCAATAATTTCTTTTTTTCTCAATTCAATTTGATCTTCCGCCTTCACCGGTCGATAACCGATCAACGATCAATCGATCAGTTATCCCCGCTAGATGTCTACCTGGGTCACTTCTCATCCAGCAAACATCACGGAGTAGGGATGAGAAGGAAGGCGGTTTTCTGTCTTACTCAATACATATACAGTTTTCGACCATTTTTATTTTGTTTTATTTGTGTATCGATCGTAGCAGTGACTTATACGTATTATTTTAATTTTTCTGTGCATCTATTACTTTAATTTTACTCTCATCGCGAATATGATATTGCGTAATTTGAATCCACCGCGACCTTGCAACCGTACTCGACTTGCGGTGAAAAGACTTATGCCGCAGATGATTCCGACTGATCTTCCGTTTGACTTCAAACGATTGCTACTTCCGGTTCGCAATGACAATTAACAAGTCGCAAGGCCAATCGCTTAGTGTTTGCGGGATAAACTTAGAAAATCATTATTTTTCACTTCACATGGGCAGCTATACGTTGCGTGTTCCCGAGTTGGGAAACCGTCCGCTTTGTTTGTGTTAACGTCAGAACAAAAAACAAAAAATGTGGTTTACCAAAGAGCACTTCAATGAAACGGATAATTTGCGTACACGTATAACCCTTCGATTCAGTATTTACTTTGGATTCACTTTCATTTTTTACTTAGAGAAGTTCAACTAAATTACCCTTCATTTTTGTAATCAAAATGATTTTATTACTGTTGTGAAATGGAATACAATTTTTCCTTTTCAAATATAAAACAAAAAAAAAATCATTAATTTTTTAAACCCCAAACGAAATGTTACAAAAAACGAAGCCATCTGGTGGCGAAACGGAGTTCGCCGGGTTTGCTAGTTTTTATATAAAGTTTTACCAAATATTTTTATTATTTTTCCAGAATGCATTACTGGTCCTTATAACTCCTATATATTACAAGTTAAAAAGTCCCGAGATGCCCTTTTAAACTTTTATTGCAATGAATATGTAATTCAGGTTGAAAAATATTAAAGGGGAGGGGGGGGGGGTAGATGTGGTAGAATAATTTAGTGTTACGTGGTTAATTGCTCGAAAGGAAATTATGTGAAAATAAGCACCACGAGTCGACGAATGATGGCGATGATAAGTGTGAGAAGAGCGAACGAGTCAGTTTGGAATCCATTGAAGCAAATTTTATTTCGTTCATTCGTACATTCTTGTTTTTTTTTTGTACAATACAAGCTAATGGGGGTTAAACGTGTTTCTAGGGTTAATGACTTTTGGAATAAGGCATAAAAGCTCGCTTAGAACTGAATTGGCGTTAATTATATCGTGTTAATGGAGGGAGTTCAAAGGGATTAAGTAAGTGAAAAATGTTGCGTATTCGCCAGAGTAAGTGGTAATGCTGGATTATAATAAAATTTTTGCTGTTTTTTTTTTATGGTTTGAGACACAAGGAACCGCTGTTTGGATTTCGAAACAGTACGGACTTTAGGGAATAAAAAATATTTTCTATATAAAATGAGAGAGATTTTATTCTTGGGATTATAAATTTATATATGTAGCTCTGTCCGTCTAAAACAGAAACTTTTATCATTCATTTATGTAATAAAGAGATTGAATACGAATTCAAAATTTGCATTAACATTTTCAACATCAAATTTAATTTAGTTTTCATTATTCTTCTTTAATATTATTTCAATGTGCTTCAAGACTCTGGGTAGATAGGTATATATTTTTTTTCTTTAATACAAATTCAATGTAACCAATGCGAATTTGTCCTTGTAGAATTTAAAGGATTTCTTACATTACAGGATTTCTTTAAAATATATTACTACGATAAATTAAGATAAATGAATAAGACACGTTTAGAAAGGATATACGGAACTACTATGTACAGGACTTTTTTGTTTTAAATTTTGTTGGTGGTTAAACTTCATTTTTCACTGAAAGCAGATACAAAATGAAATAAACAAAATTTTGAATGCATTTGTGATGTTTGTATAATTGTATAATTGTATAATCGTGTGAAATGTAACTCCAAAAATTCATTTAAACATCAGATATCGGTATACATGAAACCTTAAGGCTTAAACAAATTCTTTACAAAGTTGCCTCATTTTTATTTTATATCGTTATTCCTAATAATTTGATATTGTTTATTTAATGGTCAACAACACTTAAACTATCATAGCCAAAGCACAAAATTTACAATATTAAAAAAAGGTTCCAAAATAGCTCTATTGGTTTCATAGTATGCAACATGCATAGGTGTTCTTTCTTTATTTTGTAAATTGGCAAAATGTTTTTGCTTTCTGTTGATCGATTCAAATTTCTTCATACTATTCTTACGAAACACATTGAGCATCGAAGTATCAACAACAGCCATGAGAACATGCGGAAAAACAGTGCCTAAAATTTTCGAAACATTAGCAACCCTAATTTCATACTACACGCATATACATCTGATCCACAATTCCTCCCAATAACACCCACTAAATGGCAATTGAACAACACACTTTGATTCAAGCGGAAAGTCTGTGTTATGCACACATGTTGGACAAAATGTCTGTTTTACATGTTTGCATTCAACTGAATGAGAGCTCTTTTGTTAAATGTATCCAAGAGATTTTCAGCTCTGTTTTTCTAACTGAAGTGCCGCCTCATTCTGATCAAAAACGTTATGTTTTCACTGCTGCAACGTTTTCTGTTCCGGTGTTGCTTTTGGTTCTATTATATTCAATTGAAAATAGGGTAAATGCCATCTAATCTGTTTTAAACATGAAGATTAATATGTTTTTTCAAAACAAAAGTGAATAATATGTTAAGTTTTTGTATTATGTACAATGTACATACTTGTATTTGATGTAAATGCAAACTAAGTACAAAATACGAGTTGTTGTGTCGAAAAATATGAGTTGCACGATGGAGTTTTTTTCAACAAAATGTTCTGAATCTTTAATGTTATTTAATAGAATGTTAAATATATAAAGTTTGTATTTATGGATGCAATTAATAAGAAATTATTCATCTTTAGTTACCTACGATTTCTTATTTATTTATTATAGAAAAAGTATAAGGTTTTACATTAGTTTTTTTTTATAAAAAAAATCTGAATTAACTTCACCTTGTTTAATTTTTTTTTTAACTATTTAAAAAAAGTATGTAATGAATGCGATAGGGACAGAGGATTTTTTAAATATGGACATAGGATCCTCTGGGTCATGTCGTGTCTTATTCTTCAGCAACAGCGGCATTTTATTACAGCGGCACATTATCACAGTAGATTCGTAATGGGAAATGAAACTCAGATCGACTGTGATTTGGTAGTCCGCATTATGAAGTTGCAAATATAACTGGGAACGCCGGGTCACACTTCTTCTGCTGACAGAATTTTTTTTTATAGAGATGTAATACTTGGTATAATCCTATCTTATTATTAAAAATTATAAAAATGAATAAAAAATAAAATACGAAACATGTGGAATTGCTGATCTAGAGTGAGGATCACAAAACACGTCTGACTCTGTGCAAAGAACTTTCCCGCGAAAAAGGACATCAGCGAGGAGCTACAAAGTAATAATTTAATAATAATAATAATTAAAGTAAAAAAACGTACTAACAAATTAATTGATTCCTTATTATTTGAAATCAAAAGTTATTCAATGCTAGAATATCTTTAACAGTTTAATTTCAGTCGTTTTGCAGTAAGAACACGAATTTATTTTTGATAAACGGTAGCTTGGCCTAATGTGTTTGCCTTTTATTTTTTATATCCCAGTACCAACTCCATAAGGATAGTTTTCAATATTTTTTGGGAATATTGTGTATACTTCAATAGATAAACTTAAAAAGAGCAAAACCTTTTCATGCACAATATAATGGTGTATTCTGAATGGTTTCAATGTTTCAATATAATTTAAATATTGTACCTACTTATTGTTTGTGTTGTGTCCTTGTTTTTTCGTTGTTTTTATTTAAAGTTATAATTATAAACCTCACAGCACACACATTCCTCTATTTAAATATGCTGTGAGACCAAACGATTCCTGACTTTCTCCGAGTATCTCTCTCATATAAAAACTTCACAACAAGGCCTTTATATCGTTGTGACTGAATTAACTAGAAGCAGTTAGTGAGAACTAGTGTTTTCTTAGGGTTTTGTATAAAGTACAGTTTTAAATTCCAATTTCTTTGACAAATGTCAAAGTTGGAAAGAGAAATGCGCGGAAAGTTGCTCATAAAATTCGAATTTTTTCAAAGGTAATTGGGATAACATTTCAAAACTATCAAATTCCTTTGAATAATTGTTTGGTAATTTAGTTGGATAATTGTTTGAAATATCAGAGTACCATAAGCTTTAGATGACAATGATGTCATAATCTTTCACATGATGTCCCTACCCAATCGCTTAGTGCTCGGATACCTACTAGATGAAGGAGTGTTGGAGGAAAAGTTATCTCTTTGCTTATTTAAATAAATGGGGGCATATTCGTAGTCAAACTTCAGACCCGAGTCCAACTGGCCTCGAGTCTAAGGTTAACACACAGGTTATAGAAACAGCTGCTATGCATAAAAAAATTCGCAGCTCTGTTTAGTAAAAAACGGAATTCTACTACAATTTTAGTACTATTGCCTGTCAAAGTGTCAATCCATTGAAATCCAACCATTTTTTGACAGATAGAAAAAAAAACTTAGTAAAAGAGTCAGCCGTTTTTAAAGTTTGAGTTCCAGTTTATCTTTTGGACCTGGTTCTAAATTGTCTATGAATAACATAAGCTCCAGGTTAGCTTAGAAGAGACAAAGAAACAACTTGTCAGACGACTATGAATATGCCCCATTATGTATATGTACATATGTATATATATACTTTGTTTTTAAGAATACATGTTTAGAAACATGTTTCCGCATCCGGCCACACTTTTACACTTTAACTTGGACTAATATCTATTATTGACTCTATGGCCGGTTTTTGACACGTTTTGATATGGAGACAAAGAAATTCTCACAGCTCAACTGTTTGTTGGTATTGAGTTAAAATTTTTGGAATATGTATTGTACATTATCAATTAGTAGGTAAATGATGAATATGTTTAGTTAAAAAAGTTTTTGTACAAAATGTGAAGATGCCATAGTAAATGAAATTAAAATGCTGGTCGGGCACTGGATCATTGTGGTCGGATACTGGTGAAAAAGCATTTAATTTATGAAAAAAAAAATTAGTTTAATTGTATAAAACCAATTACTTCTTATTTATTTGTATTTGATAAAGATTTTAAAAAGAATTTAATATTTATTATTAAAAAAGATCTGTTTTGTCTCTGCAACTCGACAAAACATTCTCTAAAAATAATATTTTACAAAAATCATAATATTAACCTATAGGTACCCATATCATTTATAACTACCTTGAATTTTATATTTATAAATATGAAATTTCATTAAGTCCAACAAATTTTCTTCACAAAAATCTGACACTTATTCAAAATTATTTGCAATGAATTATGTATGTAATTTCTATGCACACAAAACTTTTTAATTAATGTCCATTTGACCAAACGAATATTTCATTATATTGCATCTCTAACTAAAACTAAGGGGGATACATTAAGCACAAAACCACATAAATTTCCAAATTAATGTATCATTCAATCATTTTGAAACAAAAATATTTGTGTCATTCCCAAAAAAGTTTTGTGTTGACGATGACCATTTATTTTATCCACATCCGCATCCCCTCACAAAGTGTGGTGATCCCTAAAAGTTACACCACATCAACTGGTACTACAAATACATATACCAGGCCTCGAGCCCATATAAGAATGGATAGAGAGAAGTGATTTGTGTCAGAGTTTGCAAAATCAATTTCTAGTTCTGAATGAATTGGATTCGAACATTTTTAAAGAGCTGTCTCTAGTATCCATCAATTTTAGCTGATATGACAAATCGACAACCGATCCTGGATGCTATTCTATTATGGTTGCTACCAGTCAACCCATCCACAAACAAGGATAAATGCACTATTCTATCATCTCATTGTGAAGCTTGAAATGGCACTTAGCAGTGCAAGTAACTCACACATACTCGTAGTCGAAAAAACACACAACCAAACAACCCACGTACACATAACAAGAATGCATGCAAAATTGAAATCGATTTGCTAGAAAGTGTTTAATGTTTATTCTGGCAAAATAGTTCAACTCGAAATTGGAATTTTTCATTGCGAATGTGATGTGCGTCCTTGTGTCCACTAATACGTTCTACTCGGATGTAATTAAATATTCGAAAAATATATTCGAATAAAACCTGTACGGTTCTTCTAACTTTTCTAATGTTAAACAACCATTGCCCATCGCAATCGTCGTATATCGTCGTTGACACAACACTCTAATAGTTACATAGGTTAGATTGTTATGAATCTTATGTACCCAGCTTAGCCAAGTTCTACAGAAAGTTGACAAAAAATTTGAGTGAACTGAAAAGTTTTTAATTTGTGTGCCCCACTATTATGCAATGCAAATTCTTCATTTAACGTACATATTTTTTAAATTGTCCCTACCGCCTAAAGGGGGGGAGAGATAACCCCCTTTCTATAGTAAAAAAATGCTTGTATTGCCGTGTTATACAAAAATCCGTTATCATTTTTCGGCGCCCCGGTTATCATACTCTCCCCGAGCATTTTATTTGTTTGCTACTAGGATTTTTCTATGTAAATTCAAAATAGTGATTTTTGCTGACTAAATATTTGATAGTACCACTGTGCGCCATCCACGGCCGTCAACTGCATGTCACATAATGAATGAGACAACACATTTTGTGTTTCACAACCTTGTGACAAACTTCAGTACAAATTAGTATGTCCGAATGGAGATGATTGGCTGGAGACGAATATTGTTATAGCGCTATTCTGCCCATCTGCACTATTTCGTGTCTTGCTGCTTATGCGATCTGGGTTGGTAGGACTAAAAAGGATAAGCTAAAACTACGAGTGAACAATTTAAAGGACATTTGTTATGGTCACATAAAATGGGTGAGCTCACTTTGTTCATACAATAAACTGGGTGTTTTGCATATTTTACTATTAAGCCTCATCATGATGGCTGACCAACAAGATGTACCTATCACCTACATTATTAAGGGTTAAGATCTAGCCACATATGTATGAATATCCTGTATCCACTCATTGGTATTGAGGTTTTCCCCTTAACTTAATTATTGGGTTACCAAAAACTTGAGGTGATTAATTTAAGAGGCAAAATGTATTATTATCTACACTGATAGAGAAGGTGATTTATTTTAAGAAATTTAACTTTGTCATTTAGGTTAATCTGAAATAGAGATAGACCTATTTGTACAGAGACATGCCATTCATAAATGAAACTACTAGAAAATGGCGAATGTGGTAGGTGGCACATGAAACTTAATGGCAAAATGATCTCTCATGAAGGAAATAAGGTTTATATGTAGAGCTACATGTATAATTGTAGGAATATAAAGTTAACGAGAACGTACGAATCCTATATCGAACACAGGGAATTGGTATGACGTGTTATATGTAATTGCGATTTGTTAATTTTCTTTTATTCTCTGTTAGTTTTCACAATGGATAGAGAAGACTTTCAAAGGGATTTAAGCTCCCTACAACTCCAACTATTACAGTTCTGTATAAATTAAATTTAAGTTTTATTACATTTAATTTCGCGATTATCCAAAAATAATTTTGTCTATGTATCTCGGTAGCACTGTTTGACTCTAAAAAAAATCACTAGGTATACAATTTTATATAAAATCGATGTAAGGATCAAACTAGAATGACTAGCATTGTCAATAAAAACAAATATTTGACTCTACCAGTAATCAAATTTAAGGACAATGGACCAAAATTTGATAGGATCTAATTTAAAAAAAACGTTCATTATGTAATATCTAAACCATATATTGACCGGATTCCAAAAAAATGAACACGTTAATTATTCAGGATCCATATCATTATTATGGTTAATTTCAAAGAAATATTTAACTTGCAACTCAATTTGATTATTGGTTGGGCCCATTCTCTTCAGATTACAAACAAGATTTTTGTGACAAAAACCAAAATCAACCTCTCCTAAGGCTTTTTCTCTATGTTTGCTGTGTTGCAACTTCAAATACGTGCAAAAAATTGATCCGTTGTAGTTTTTCGAGAAAATTTTCTCTATTTTTAAGGATATGTTACATAATGATTTGTTAAGTAAATGTTTTAAATAATTTCTTAAAGTGCTAATTTTCTACTTCAAATCAAATAACATCTTATAATTTTGTACCATCAATTGCGTTGCCGTTCGTCGGTATTTATGTACATCACTATAAGTCTATTTCCAAGTACCTGCGCGCTTTAAGTTTTTTACACATACATATACTCGTATACATATACATATGTATATATCATTGCTAAATTATTCAAACCATAAAAAAGCTTTCTCAAATCAGTGCAAAACATTCGGACTCGAAAATGAAACAACAATAATAAACCACACGTTGTTATGATTGCCAACAACACGTTCTTGTTTCTTTTTCTCCATCGACGTGCGTCGTTTTGGAAAAGCCTTAAGAGGAATTTTTCAAATTTTAAGGAATTGTCAAAAAAAAATTTAACAAAATTATGCGGATTTTTAACATTTATATCACGGTATAATGGCTTTAGCAATTTTGTTCCAACCTTGCACAATTACTTCTTAGCAAACTATGAAAAGTATTGCATTCTAAAATTTTATAAACAATTTCAATCAAGTCACTTTAAAGGCTTAATTTGAATAAGAAAATAAACTTACAATCCGGTTGTGCATTATATGTATAAAACGTACATACATGATTTTTGACGCAACTTTTTACTGGAATTTGAAGAAATTTTCAGTTTTGTGCAATGAAAGAACAGAGGGAATGTCATTTATTTATTTTAAGAGCCTGTAATCGAATGTATCGTAATTTTAATATCTTCAACTTTCAAGAATAAATTAATATTAAAAGTAATGTTTGAGCTAGACACTAAATGGATGAAAAGGTTTGATGGGGGAGAGTATGATAACCGGGGCGCCGAAAATGATAACGGATTTTTGTAGAACACGGCGATACAAGCATTTTTTACTATGGGAGGGGGGGTCTATCTCCCCCCGTTTAGGCGGTAGGGACAATTTAAAAAATATGTACGTTAAATGGAAAACAAATAATTAAAAAAATAACGGTAACACTTACAAAAAAATTTTATACATTTTTTTAAAGCAAACTATTCTGTCTTTTAGCTAGTTTTTGAATCAAGTCAAAACTATGCATAGTTTTTGAAAAAAAAGTTTTAAACTTAAAATTTGGGCAAAAAAAAGATAAAAAAAAGGTTTAAAATGTAATTTTTCAAAACTTTAAGATTATCTCCTATTGTTTTTTTTTATAATTCAGTGCTCTTATTTGTTTTTCATCAAAATTTGAAAACTAGGTGATTTTACGTCTTCTAGTTCTTGAGAAAATTGAAAATTACCAAAAAAAATATTTTAATTAAATTTAATTTTTTCCTTGATTGAGTATTTACGTAGTCTTATCTTGATAGTAATAATCGAATATGGATTAAAATATAACTAGGATAAATTAATTTTTCCTAAATCCAGCTTATTTAAATGCAAAAGAAGCTTTGCATGCACCCCACCTTGCACCTACCCTAAATCCTACAGTGGGCCCAAGCAAGGGGGTTGCAGGTGGGCAGCATGCCCCCCATACACACCCCACTGTTGCATGCACACAAATTCGCACACACCCCACTATTGCATACACCCAAACTCGCACCTACCATTATTACTATCAAAATAAGACCAATCAAGCAAAAAAAAACTTACAATAGTATTTGTAGTTATTTTCAATTTTCTCAAAAACTAAAAGGCATAAAATCATCTAGTTTTCAGTTTTTGATTGAAAATTAATAAGAACAACAAATTGTTAAAAAAAAATTATTTATGAAATTACGGTTTTGAAATATTGAAATTAAAGTTTTTTTTTAACTTTTTCCTCCTTAAATTTTGAGCTTAAAATAAAATTTTTCAAAAACTATGCATAGTTTTGACTTGATTTAAAAACTGGATAATATAGAATAGAATGTTGCCTTAAGAAAAAAACGTATAATACTTAATTTTAAGTATTACCGTTATTTTTTAATTAATTTTTTTCCATTTAACGTACATATTTTTTAAATTGCCCCTACTGCCTAAACGGGGGGAGATAGACCCCCCTTTCTATAGGAAAAAATGCTTGTATTGCCGTGTTCTATAAAAATCCGTTATCATTTCTCGGCGCTCCGGTTATCATACTCTTGCCGGTTCGGGAATATGTCCATACCTATAATATAAGAATTTTCCAATTTCAATAGAAATGTATTTAAAACTAGCAAAAAACTTAAATGCAAAAAAAAGACATAATTTAACCCTTTACTTGATTAGTCGGCAAGTCAGCACTATCTTTTAATTAAGTGTTAGCCTTCGCCTTTCATCCTCATGTGCTTGAACCTATTTCTATTGGATGATTGAGCATTTTGA
Organism: Syrphus vitripennis; assembly: GCA_958431115.1. Lineage (NCBI taxonomy): Eukaryota > Metazoa > Arthropoda > Insecta > Diptera > Syrphidae > Syrphus > Syrphus vitripennis. Next base: position 78,615,067 of record OY288108.1, on the reverse strand, counting down.
TAATCTGTTATACTCTGAACATTGCATACCAATTTTAATTTCATCACGCTCCAAGCTTTAATCCACAATGACCTCTTCTGACTTCAGACCAAAGTCGTAACTATGTCTATCAAACAATCACCTTCTAATTAGAAATACCCCCGTTCTATATCCTTCATGATGCTGCTCGTACATAGACAGCCAAACGATGGATGTCTTTATGCCGTCACCTTTAACTCCACTTAGAGAATAATTGTTTGAAGGAACACTCTAGATTGTATAAGCATCTATATAGACCGGATGGCGCGAGTCAATGACTGTCCGAAGATTAACTGCCATCATAAATTCTCGACTCGCGCAGACAATGTGGCCTCTTCAAATGACTAGCTTTATTGACTTATCTTTTACTCCCATTTCGCAGTGAATCCACTTGGCCAATGACTACAAAACTCTTGGATCGTTTATATAAGTAGAGGTACATAACAAGCATAGACATAATGCTTCGGACCAAAAACCTTGATTAACCTACCAGCTACCACTGCTTATTCTAATACATATATCTATCCAATCAATGGAGTGTGATTGTTGTTGCTGTAGCTTATAAGATCAATAATACGTTACGATTGGTTAATATATTGATGATGTTGACGGAATTTTTGGTCGTGAGACATAAAAGTGGCAGAGCGCTCATTGTAGCGAATATATGTAAGTTACATAATAATTTTTCACTGATATTATGCAGGGTGATATTTCCAATCCATTGAATAAGAAGTACAGGAAGAGACATATCAAGAAAAAAGTGAAGTAGTTTTCATAATTGTGTGAGTTACACAAACACAAATGCATTGACACAGGGTTGGAGTGAAGGTGGACGGCTATTTGTTGGGGCGCCGAAAGGAATATTTTGCTGAGTTTTTCTGGGTGGTTTAGTAAAAATATGTGTAGCTAGAATTGGAATATGGTTTCTATCTTCTCAGAAGTACTTATCCACATACAAAGGAACATACATAGCTGATACTGTAAGCCTTAAAAGAAAAAAAGATTTTTTAATTTTTTTAAATTTATTCGATCAAATAAATAATTGAATGAGTTTTTTTGATTTATTGCTGGCTGGATTATAATATCGTACAAAGCACACTTAAAGTAATTAAATTAAACTTAGCTCTTACAGGAATTTTAGATGGATAAATGAAAGTATAGTTTTTAGTTTTATGTATAATTATAATAAAAAAAAAAAAACACTATCAGATATTTTCCTCAGTCGAATACATAATTTGAAATAATAATTTATTTCAATACATACTACATACAAACATACAAACTAAAACGTGGAGAAATAACTTTGCACTACAGGTGCTTAACGTTTCTTAGCGCCTTACCATCACCAACCTCTACTAAAATCCGTCCCTGAACTAAAATTTCTAAGTTGACATTACAGATTGCACAAATGACATGATTAAAGTATATTTTCATTTTGAACAATATTGCTATTTTTATCTTAAAATACCATGAAATAACAACTAAAAAGTATTCTCAGATAACGTATTTACTTAAATAACATGACTTTAACTTACTTTTTTGTGGAATATGAGCCAAGACTTAGGTTAGGTTAGGTAGGTGGGCTGACAGATGGTCTTATTTCCGTCACACTTAGATCAATATAGATCCATTGTGATACCCTTAGTTGAATAACCTATGGCAAAGTCCTATGAAAGAGTACATTTATTGGTAATGTAGATAAGGTTCCAGCGAGCTATGGCTCGAAAGGTCGAAAAGTCAGTTAAATCTAGGTTTCTGTCGTCGTAAGATCACCATGGTTAGGAGAGGTTTACACGTCAAGATATTCTCCTTCCTTAGCCCTACTGGGTAGATCAGCCCTCCACCAGACCCGTAGAGGCAGTGGCCTCATGCAGACGACTAGTGGATGGGTTTGATAGACCGGCAGGTTATGTACTTGCTTCTGTATTGTCTTGTCGGTGTTGTCTTGTTAAATTAGTATTTTGAGACACAACCTTGGTGAGGAAAGGTTAAAGTACCAAGAAATGTTTCCTGGGCATGTTCCCCTTCTTTACCCCACAGCGTGAACCATCCCCCCCCCAGACCCGTAGAGGCAATGGCCTCATTCAACGTCTGGTGGATGGGTTAGATAAACCGGTGGTTAACGTGTCTGTATCGTTTTGTCTATCCTTTTAACTATGCCACACCTGGATAAGGAGAGGTTAACATGCCAAGATAAGCTTCCTGGGAGAAGAGAGAGAGATTTTTTGCTTAGTCGGTTAATACTATCAGTCCTTTGTTTACTGAAGTTAGGCCAGAGTTTTCTCGTTGTGACACAGGTATCAAGTGAGCTCCACCTTTTTTGTTTGTCAAAGATAGAATTATACTCTCGATTGCCTGTATTAGGTTGCAGGGTGAGATCTGTACAGTTGGGTCCGCCTGACTTAGATCAAGTGTTGATCCTATTCTTGCCAATTCATAAGCGCTTTCGTTTCCTGGGACACCGATGTGACCAGGAACCCAACAGAGCCTATTGTTATGCTGCGTACTAAGAACCTTAAGCTCTTCGCGACAGCAAGCTACAAGCTTCGATTTTACTATCATGGCAGAAATTGCTTTAATGGCCACTTGGCTGTCAATGAAAAAGGTAATATCAGCTCGTGGTATTGCCAACATTGATATTTGATTAGCAGCTCTTGTCACTGCCAGGACCTCAGCTTGGAAGACACTGCTGTAATTTGGTAGTCTGAATGAGATGGCTAGTCCAAGGGCTTCTGAAACAAAACCTGCATCAACACCAGTATCCATCTTGGAGCCGTCAGTGTAAACTGCAACCGTGCGTCGGTTCGTAGGTTAGTGGTTCGTTGGTTAGCCATTCATCCTTACTAGGAAAGAAGGTTGTGAATGGTTTGTCAAAGTCTAATCGGGGTATTATGTAGTCAGTGTCTACATTGTTGCCCGTGTATTTCTGTAGAATCTGTGCGTGACCCATGGCACTTGATTTCCAACTAGAAGTTTGGCTAAGACGAAGTGCGCTTCTGGGCGCTGATTCTTGTACAAAGAGATCAAGGGGTTTTAGATTGAAAATAGCTTCCAGGCCAGCAGTGGGTGTGGTCCTCATAGCCCCTGTGATTCCAGTAAATGCCATTCTTTGTACCTTGGTCATGGTTTTAAGGTTGGTAACTTTGTCTAATGCATTCCACCAGACTACGTTACCATATTATGTCAGTACGGGTCTGACTATGGACGTGTACATCCAATTTATAATTCTTGGGTTAAGGCCCCAGGTTTTGCCAAAAATCCTATTGCAGGAGTAGAATGCAAACATGGCCTTGTTAGTTCTTTCTTTAATATTGAGGCCCCACTTCAATTTCTTATCCAAGATCACACCAAGATATTTTGCATGATCGGAGAGTTTGAGCTGGATCCCTTCAATACAGGGAATCTTGAAAGGTGGTAATTTTCTTTTGTTTGTAAAAAGGACCAATTCTGTTTTTTGCGGGTTTACTGCTAAGCCGCATATACTGGTCCAATTTTTCACTACTGATAGGGCATTTTCAATCTACTCGCTTATAGTAGAGGGGAATTTTCCTGTCGCTAGTAGTGCTAAGTCATCTGCAAAAGCAATAGCTTTAACACCACTGTTCTTTAGTCTCATATGGACTGTATTCATGACGAGTATCCAGAGAAGCGGGGAGAGGACCCCCCCTTGTGGGGTACCCCTCGAAGTAGATACTTTGATCTGAACTCCTTTTAGCTCTGAATTGATATGTCTATTCTTTAACATGTGCATTATCCATCTGATAATGACGTTGTCCACATTAAGATTAACAAGCGCTTCTTCCACCGCTTCGTTTTGAACATTATTGAAGGCATCTTCAATGTCCAGAAAAGCGGCCAGGGTGTATTCTTTGTCTTTGAGTGTTTTCTCAATAGTGCGGACCACACTGTGCAGTGCTGTCTCCACACTTTTTCCATTTGTATATGCATGCTGGGCTGGAGATAAAACTTCCGGGCTCAGTGTGTTGCGTATAAATATGTCTATTGGTCTTTCCAGAGTTTTCAGGAGAAAAGACGTGAGACTGATAGGTCGGAAGTCTTTAACACCTGTGTGACTTTGTTTTCCAGCTTTTGAATAAAGACTACTTTTACTTCCCTCCACGCCTTAGGCACATATCCCCATTTTAGGCTGCTGAGGAATATGTTAATTAGGTGTGGGATTATATGATCTGCACATTTTTGTAACATCAGAAGGAAAACACCGTCTACCCCTGGTGATTTGTACGGTGAAAATGAGTTTATAGCCCATTTGACTTTCTCCTCCGTAATCAGATCAGTAGGTATTGTGTTTTCTGTTGTGAGCGTTACTTGTTTGTTCATATTACCATTTGAGGTGCAACCCGGAAAGTGAGCTTTTACTAGGAGTTCTAGTGTTTCACTGCACGATTCGGTCCAACGTCCATTCGGTTCCTTAAGGGAGCCTAGAACAGTTGGTGCCTTGGCAAGTATTTTTCTGAGTCTTGCTGATTCAGTTGTGCATTCAACTTGACTGCAGAAGTTTCTCCAGGAGCTGCGTTTAGCTCTCTGTGTTTCAATTTTGAAGTTTCTTTGACTGGATTTATAAGTTTCCCAATTACTGTCTGTTCTAGTGCGCTTGGCAACATTGAAAAGTCTCCTTGTTTGCTTCCTAATATTGCCTAGTTCACTTGTCCACCAGGGTGGTTTCTTTTTACTTTTCCCACAGGGTTTCAGTGGGCACCCTTTTTCTAATGCGTTACCGAGAATTCCAGTGAGGCTATCATTAGCTTCGTCTATGAACTCAGGTTCTAACATCGCATTAGTGTTCAACTTTGCTATTTCGGTCTCTAATATCCTATTAAAAATATCCCAGTTGGTTCTTCTTATATTCCTAAAAGGTTTGCTAGGGTCTGGGGTGTCGGGTATTATGAACTCTATGAGTTTATGGTCAGAAAAAAAATCATCTTTTAATACCCTCCACTGGTCTATTAAGAAGTAACATCGAGTACTTCTCTACGATTTTTAGTGACAAAGGTGGGTTCGTAACCCCTATTAGCTACTAAAATATTGTTTTCTATAAAGAATTCAAAAAGTAACTCACCCCTATCGTTGACGTCAGTGCTTCCCCACTTTAAATGGTGCGCGTTGGCATCACAGCCCACAACGACGTCCCATTTATCCAGTGTTTCACGTTGGATTAGCTCCCTTGTTATATCTGCCGGTGGTCCTACCGTTGCATCACCCGGCATATAGCACGATGCTATGATAAGTGGTGGGAGTCCGGCTCGCTCTAATTTGACGGTCGTCTGGTCTGAATTACTGTATCTGGATAGAAGAAAGAGATCAATCTGTTTTCTAGCTACAATACATGCTCTACAACAACTGTTAATACATACATTTTTGGTTTTATACAGAGTGAGTTCTTTTGAGTGTAGGCCCTTTATTCTGCCACCTGCGGTCCAGGGTTCTTGAATTAAGGCAATGTCTATTAGTCTGCTCTCCATGAGGCAGACTAGATTGGCACTGGCGGCTTTACTGTGGTTGATATTTATTTGTATTATTTTCATGACTTATTAGAAAACTTTCTCCCCCTCAATTACCTTTTTCTTGGTAGCTACCAGCCGGAGTTTACATCGGTTTGTACCGACGCGTACCTTAAAATCAATTTTCCGTAGAAGTGGTATTGATTTGTGATTTAGGATCACTACCACTTCTGTGCCATCTTTTGTTTTTTCGCCCATCTCAGCCACTTCCCAGTCTTGACTAAGCTGGTCAGTGTTGAGTGACCTGAGATATCGTTTGACACGGTCTCTCGGTATGAGCGGTCCTCTCATTATGAGCTTGGCTCTGGGTCTGGACAGTTTGACGATTTCTTCCTTCCCCAGGAGGCGAAGATCAGCATTAGGCCAGGAGGCATCAGCCTTTCCCACAAATTCTTGCAGCCATGGAAGGGTTTTGTCGCATGACAGCATTTTGAACCCTTGAAAGGTACTGAGGGTCCCGAAGAGCGGCGGTGGCCGACTCTTGACGATAGCCTCGTTGACCTCCTCAAGGATCCGTAGTTCTAGTAGTTGCCATTGATCTTCCGTCAGTTTCCTGTTGGGGTTACCATAGTCTACTATGGCAACTTGTCGACCTACAGGCACCTTGGAGAGTCTGGCTTTCCTTTTCTTACTAATAGGCGAGCTACTAGTAGGTGAGTCCAAGTCTTTCCTTGCTCGCTTTGACGTACCCGCAGCTGGTGTGTCAGTGGGAGGCATTGGCCTCTCCATAGAAACCCCTTCTGTGGCAGTCCTATAGGAGCCGGTTTTACTGTCTTGTCAGTCGTTTGTGGAGTAGTGAGTCTGCGTTTGGATCTGTCCAGAGCTAGCCTTTCCTTCACCGTAAGGGTTTCAGAATCTTCTTGGCTAAGAACCGGACAGACCTCTCGTCGTTTCGTCTTTGTCGTCGTAGTATTTGTCTGTCGTCGAGGAGTCTCTTCCCCTTGCGTTGCATTGCAGGTTTTGCTCTGCGACGCTTGGTTGGATTCTCCACGACTGTCGTGTCCGTCCTGTTTGTCCTGTCACTGTGGATGGTTGAGTCCTGTTGACCTGGTATTGCAGAGGTTGAGGCACTTGGATTGCATTTGGGGCTTCTTCCACTTCTGCACTTACCTCTCCCGATGATATCTTATCAACTGTCAGACTCGCAGGAGATGGACTCTCAGTGCAACATCTGGCAGGTGTTTCGGATATACCGGTAGCTGGTTGTCGTTGTGTGTCATTAGCTGGGTCTATTGGATGAGATCACCCCTTTCTTTGTGAGGGTTTTCCCAACACGCGAAGTAGGTGGTCCCATCAATTCCCTTGCGCTAGTGTTTTCCACAGAGGCAGTTAGTATTGTCGCTGGTGACTTGTTTCCTTCCGGAACCAAGCCATCGCCGGCAATCGCGACTGCTGCCGACTTTTTAGCGTATATCCCCGCTAGCTTTTTATCTGTATTTGTTGTGTCAGTCATGGTTGTCATAGGTTTTGGGTTTCTTAGTTTGTCCAGATCTACAGCTGACTAGCTACACCCCTAGGGAATTAGGTCTACAGCTGGTCAGCTGCAGACCTGAACGTAAGCCTCCTCACCACAACAAGGTGAACCCAGCGAGGAGCCAAGACTTACTTGTGAAATGAAAACTTTTTGTTTTTCCGGTTATACGAGTTTTTACAAGTTTTCACGCAGCACCTCATGTTGATTTATATTTTAATAATAATATGCTTCTATTTTCAACTCAAATTGGTTTTTATTTCACTTTTTTATTAGATTTGTAGTACGTTTTTCACTTTTTTAAAATCTTAAAATTTCACAACACTAACTCTCAGCAAGGCAAAATGACAGATGAGATTGCACTTTTTTAACTTCCCATAGGGAGTTATTGTAATCGGTCCGATTTGTCAAATTGAAATTTTTGACATTTCTCGACGTTTCAAGGTCCCTAGAGCCTATATCAATCATTTTTAGAGAGATGTCTGTGTGTGCGTGTGTACGTACTTTCGTACGTCCGTACGTCCCACTATGGAGTGCAAAAACGAGACAAAAGTCGATTTTAAAAATTGCAAAATTTAGAAGAAAAGTTTTAACCAAACGTTAGAGAAATATCCGTAGATTAAGAAACTGTAAACTTTTTTTTTTACTCGAACTAATTTAGCCGCAACACTAGCCCAAAGTCAGTGAAAAGGAGAACATATTTTTTTTTGCACCATCAACAAAAAAAGTTGTAATTTCAATTCATTATTTATTTAACATTTTGCAACTGTTGTTATAATTTTTAGCATGAATAATACAGATGCAGGTGTGTTCTAATATATTCATTGTGGTTTTTGTTAAAAAATTGAGTTTTAATAGTTTTTGTGATTTAATTTAAAAAATGCCTATAAAATGCATTTTTCTGTTTTTTGTTCTTTCTTTCTTAATCGTTTTGTTATTACTTTCCGTTAAATTCCGTTGAGTTGTTTGTGTAAAGTGATAAAGTGAATCATATGGTGTGTGTACATTCCACCTAAAAGTAATGTGGATGTTTACGAACACATTTTGTCAAACATAAGTGAAAAATCATTAAATCTGCCTGCCAATTCGATGTCTTTCATATTGGGAGATTTTAACTTACTTCAAATAACATCCCAAGTAACAATTTTAGTTCGTTTTTAGCTCTGGCAGCGCTTATAAAGCTAAATTATTTGGCCATATTAACTTCAATTTGCTCTATAGCTTCAATAAAGCTGAAAAAGAACCTGTTTAGAGCTTTTTTTTCGAGTTTGGGAGCTAAAATAAGCATTATTCGGGCTCTAAATATGATGCTCAAATGTCTATATGTTCTACAAAATCACATTAATATTTTGATTAAGAGCATTTTTAGCTCTATTAAACGTTATCGAGAGATAGTTTTAAAGCTTTTCCCTTTGAAATGGTAACATGAAAATGATTTGCTTAAGTGTTAGTAAAATATAAATATAAAAGAACACAAAGAGAATTGTTTGCTTGTATATAATGATCTTTGAAATAATTTCTCAAACATAAATATTTACAAAGAAAAACTCAAAACTATATTAAGCAAAATATTTACGATAAACGATCGTAATACTTTAATTAATGAGCAAGACAATGCTTAGGAATGATTTTGTGTGCCACTTTATTTTTATCACAAACGTAGATGTTGCACCTCGAAATTGTACAACGCGCCTTTAAAATATAAATTTTTTACTATTTAAATGAAAAAAAAAATGGAAAAAATGTATAGAAAGATTTCATAACTTCTCCCAAAACAGCCATTTTAATAGGACCACAACAATATCTCTTTTAGAGCTTCTATAATGCAAATGTCTACAAAAAATTTTTTATAGAAATTTTATCAGCCATCTTTTATATATAGGGTGCCTCGGTTGAAAAAAAATCAAAAATGATGTTTTACCTTTTTCATGCAAAAGGAACTGCGATTCTTTCAATGATTTCACGTTGGTTCCACAAAATTTTAAAATAATTCAAAAATGTGAAATAATTTTATAAATTTCACGTAAAAACTCATACAGGTAATCAGAAAATTGCACGTGAGATAACTTAAATTTCAAGTGTATTTACGAATTTCACGGCAAATTAATAAAATTCACGTGAAATGCATAAAATTCACGTGGAATTTATAAAATTCACGTGAAGTTCATAAAATTTAAGTGGAATTCATGAAATTCACCTGAAATTTAAAGAATTTAGAAAATTCAAAAACACAGCACAAAAATATAATTCCACTTGAATTTTATGAATTTTACGTAAATTTTTCAAATTCCGCTTGAATTTCACGTGAATTTTATGAATTTCCAATGAATTTTATAAATTCCACTTGAATTTTTTTAATTCCTCTTGAAGTTTACAAATTCCACGAAAGAATTTAAATACATAATACGATTTTTACACGTGAGGTAACAAAAATATGATTCTACGTGAATTTTATAACTGTCACGTGATTCTTTTCAGAAAATAAAAAGAAGCTATTTTAATTTTATAAAAAAGTGAAGAGTGCACACTTTTCCCGCACAGAACTAAAAAAAATATAATCTGTGAAGAGTTATCACCCTGTTTCTGATTTTGTTCACTTTGGTGTTGGCTTGGTACCCGAAGCTCTTCTTTCGCTTTTTTGTATACACACTATACTCTTTTAAAGCAATATGTTCTAAAACGGCTACTTATGAGGTTATGACAGTCAATTTGTCTTATGGCGTTTTCGATTGGCAATCTAAAAGCAGAAAAAATCATTCTGAATGCGTTAAACTTGGTAAAAGTTAAAGTTCTGATTCTGAACAAGTAGAGAATTTGTCTAAAACGAATTCCGGATTGCCAATTGAAAACGCCATTATTGTGTTTATTTCGTCGTGTATATTTTTCGAAGCATTTGTTTAATGAGAACAAAAAGTTCAAATATAAGTTTACTATTTGAACTGTGCCTGTTTTGGTTTTTTTTTGGTCTCCAGAATAGCAATTTTGTTTACTACTGTTACAAGATGACAAAGATTTTGTATATTGCTCGTAGTCGATCGCCTTTGGTAAAATTCTTCATATGTATTTTTGTATTTTAAAAATTTACTATTAATTCATCAATCATCTGCATTCAGTTGGGATGAGCTCTCAACCAAGCTATCTTCCCTTAAATCCTCAACACTGTCAACACTTAAGCTAGCTCATCTTTCAACACGGCCAATTTGGTCGACACCTTAGTTTTTCGTATCTTTGATAAACTTTCTAACATTTTGTTGCGGCACACCTTTTTCCAATAAGTCTTGCTGTTTTTGAAATGATTAAACGATTTTTTCACCTCTTGACAGCTATTTATTTTGTTAAATAATTTTTTTTGACACTTATGTCTTTTGATCAACAAGACATTTGTTTAAAAGCTAAAAGCTGCTGAGTGGCTCTAAGGAACATTTATTTTCTCAAATAAGGCCTTTTTAAAGCATATAGTTGAAATATTAAGTAAAGCTCGTTCAAGGTTTTGTTATAAATTGTAATAGAGCATATTAATAGAGCAACAAGCTTTATAAGCCTATAGAGCTTGAAGTTGTTCTAAAACTCAAATATAGAGCATTTGATTAAAAAGAAAATGTCAGATGCTTCAACGGAGTATAAAATAGAGCAATAGTCTCCGAGTTCACTCCTTTAACACTTTTTTAGAACATATTAAAAACTCAAAGCTACGAGAGTGTTACTTGGGATGGAATTTTGATAGAGTCAAAAATTGTGTATGTCCTTCAAATAACACAGATAATTCTTCTATGGCACTCTTTAAGTATATGTCATTTTTAAACCTTACTCAGTTTAACAACCAGTTAAATCAAAATGAAAGGATACTTGATTTAATATTAACAAACATTCAATTTGATAAAGTCTCAGTATCTGCTGCATTAACCCCACTGTCAAAAATTGACCCCCATCATGTTCCTTTAGATGTAACAATTGAAATTAAAAAAACAATATTTATGAATGATTTTAAAAAAATGAAACGCAATTTCAATTTAGTAAATTATGATAGCATAATTCAATACCTATCACAAGTTGATTTTCTGAATAATTATTCTGAAGATGTTGATATACTTTTAAATAGGTTTTATAATATCCTCGAAGAGTGTTTAAATATTTTTATTCCTACTAGAGAAATATCGAAAAGTGAATATCCCGTATGGCACTCTCGACATTTGTTGAAGGTATTGAAACTTAAAGAAAGATTCAGATGTTTATATAAGAAATCAAATAACCCGGAAGCATATGCAACATTTTCATACCTAAGAAACATGTCCAAGAAGATTCAAAAAAAGTGCTATTTGTCTTACATCAATAACGTTGAGGAATCAATTAAAAGCAACTCAAAAGTTTTCTGGTCACTAAGCAAGACTTTAAAATCCACAAATTCATTTCCTTTGGAAATGAAATTAGGAAATCGTTCCTCTGAGTGCCCTAATGCAGTCTGTTCCCTGTTTTCCGAATATTTTCAATCTGTTTATTTAGTTGATAGTGTAACCTCTTCTACTAATGTTCATGTTCAAAACAACAGGCAAACAATAGAAATGTATAATATAACTTCTCATAATATTGTGAAAGTAATAAACGAACTTGATTCCAAGAAAAACCCAGGTCCTGACGGAATTCCTAATATTTTTTATAAAAAATGTATATCGGTACTATCTGAACCAATAAGTAAAATTTTTAATTGCTCTATAAGACAAATGAAATATCCAACAATGTTTAAAACAACTTTTGTAACACCTATTTTCAAATCTGGTGACCCTAAGGAGATATCTAACTATCGTCCAATTTCTTTCTCGAGCAGTTTAGCGCTGATCTTTGAGAAAGTTGTGTATAAGCAGCTTTTTCCTCAGACCTAAAGCTCTATAAGTGATTTTCAACATGGATTTGTTCCTGGGCGCTCAACCATAACCAACCTTGCTCTATTTACAGATACAATTGCATGTGCTCTCGACAATGGTGACCAAGTGGAATGCATTAGCACTGACTTTTCGAAGGCCTTCGATAAGATGCAACATAAAATAGTTCTGGAAAAAATGTACAAAATGGGTTTCCATGATGCTACCGTTAAATGGTTTTCTTCTTATCTTGAGGGCAGAAACAATATCATTATTTTTAATGGGAGTCATTCTTTACCTTATTATCAGCCTATGGGTGTCCCGCAAGGTACTATTCTTGGTCCTTTTACATTCATCATATACATAAATGCCCTTCCTAACAACCTAAAATCATCTTGTTTAATGTATGCTGATGATACGAAAATATTTAGAATAATTCAAAATTCAAGTGATAATTTTACACTGCAAAATGATCTGAGATGTTTTGAAAACTGGTGTTTTGAAAATTGTTTAAAATTAAATATTAATAAATGCAAAACAATATCCTTTACTAGAAAACGTAACAGCACTAACTTTCCATATACAATTAATGGGCGTGTTCTTGAAAGGGTAAGTGAATTAAAAGATCTCGGTATAATTTTTGATTCGAAACTTCTTTTCTCTTCACATATAAACTTTATTACGAAGAAAGCATTTAAAATGCTTGGTTTTATAATGAGAACATGTAAATCTTTTCAAATGACTAAATCTTATACTACTATGTTCAATTCTCAATATGGAACCCCTTTTATTTGACATATTCGAAACAAGTCGAAACTGTTCAAAGAAAGTTTACAAAGTATCTTTTCTTTAAAATTAATGGTCCTCAAGTAGAATATAATGTAAGACTTCAAATGCTAATGTTTTTATCACTTGAGGAAAGAAGATTATGCACAGATGAAACTTTTGTGTACAAAATACTACAATGCTAAAATACTTGAAAAGATTTGTTTTAACGTTCCATACGCGCAATACAGACATCAACATCCTTTTTTCTATCTTAGAACACCAAGAACTAATCTATTGCTTAAATCACCGATATACCGAATTCAAAAAAATCATAATCAAATTTTCATGATATCAACTTAGACGAACTTAGTATTATCAAATTAAGAGTTTCAGTTATCGATAAAATCATTTCAAATAGAATCCCGAACTAAACAAAAAGTTAGCTTCGCAAGCCTCACTTGATAATAAAAAAAAAAAAAAAAAAAAAAACAAAACTAAACAAAATAAAAACATAAACAATACAATAATGTAAAAATACTTTTTTCTATAAGCTCTATGAATTCTCAATTTATAAAAATATTTAATTGCGTAAATTTGTAATTTTACTAGAATATAGGTACTTTATTTCGCATTCAAGAATTTTATATTTTTATATATCATCCGGCTTAATAGTTTTTACCAAAAAACGTTTATACGTTGTGATGAAAACATGTTCTGAAGGTGGATTTTAAGCTAAATTGGATTCTTTCGAAAAATATTTGTTAGACAAGGCATGTTGTGAAGAGGGTCAACTCGAAGAATTTGAAATTAAGATATGGCATTTATCAATTCTACATGCAAGAATTTGTCTTTTTGAAATCATTTTGCATATTGCTTATAAGCTTCCTTTAAAGAAATGGCAAATTCGAAAACAAGAAGATAAAGATATTTTCAAAGAAAAAAAAACGAGTATTAATAACTTCGAAAGAAGCTAAAAGGGCGTTTATTAATATTCAATCCGTTGTTTTTTTACTATAGCAGTCAAATATCTCACGAACAAATAATGCTATTGACTTGAAATAAATTTTATTCGACACATTATGACGTCATACAAATTTGATATGAATTTGGAAAAAAATCAATATACCGTTATTTTTTTAAATCAAAAAAACTAAAAAAAAAAATTTTATAGCTCCTTAGATGGAAAAATGATATTAATTTTAAAATAATTTTATTTTACGAAAAATATTGTTTTTGACTACTGGTGAAAATTTCAAAAAAATTCAATGGACAGTTTTTTTACAAAAAATTAAAAACTACAAAAAATTCTACCAAAAATTGGTGTAAATTGTCTTTCGACTCAAATTTCTCAAAAACGGGTAACGATATTGACTTCTTGTTTATTTTATTTTCTACGTAACATAATTGTTAGCAACTCATAAAATTTTGACAAATATTGAATGTGCAGTTTTTTTAACAAAAAATCAAAAACTGTTAAAAATTCTAAAGAAAAGTACTTACAATTGTATTTCAGCTCGAATATCCTGAGAACGAACAACGGCACAATCGTATAAAATATTTTATTTTATACATAGTACAATTTTTTATGAAAGGTTAAATTTTGACAAAAATCTAATTGACAGTTTTTGACAAAAAATATAAAAAAAAAATAAACTAAAAAGTGGTAAAGTTTTCAAGATCACAAATGGGAAGTATCAGTGTGGGTCGAACCCAGCCTCTTTTTTTTTTAATTTTAATGCTTCACTTACGTACACTGTATAATGTGCCAAAAGCCTCTTCCTTTATTTCTTATTCAATGGTGCAATCACTTGAAATCAACGAACTGTCATCGTTTAGTGTGCAAATAAACATAAATTTCATATTTATTGATCAATTAAAGATTAGGTCTTTTTCTTATTTCTTAGTAGAAGAAAGGCGATTGCTATTTGGAGGGATTTGGGTCATTTCAGTTCAAAGGGTTTACACATTTACGTTGGACAGAAACGATACGATCAATGCGTACTGAATAATGACCATACAGTAGTCACATAATTGTGAACAAAGTCATTGTATAACTAAAATGTTAAAATATTAAACAGAAACTCCTTACTTCGACGCTTGATAAAAAAAGCATTGTATTGGCTTCACCAACAAATTGTGATACACTAGAGTTAAGAGTCAGCGTTAGTTGTATCAGAAATAGTCTTTGGTATGTCCTTCCCTTCAAATATGACCTGATCCATTGGTCGAAACCGAAATGATGAAACCTTTAACAATTATAGTTATTCTAAGCTGAGCTAAATTGGTCATGCTGTATTCCAGAATTTTATTGCTTCTCAAGCTTTGTCACCCCTGCTTCAATGCTAAGCATCTTCATTTCAAATGCTACCAATTTACTAACATTATAGTGGGGACGTTAAGGAACGATATTTTTTGACCTAAAGTGTTGAGCCTCTGTACACTTAAAGAAAACGCTCGTAATATTGATTTTATTTATTTATTTATTTATTTTCATCAATTGATTCGAAGATCTGCTGATTACAAAATTACAAAACAATAAAAATAATAATAAAGTTACAAGATATATACATATTTACAAGAGCTAGCAATTATTTTAATATTAAAAAAATTAATTTATCAATTACATATTTGAAGAATTTTTTTCTTAAAACAATCCCTATTCATACAGAGGTCAATTTGATTGTAAACCATATTAAATAGATTTAGAGAACGCGTTATTGGTTCATTAAGACCATAGTTGGTTCTATGAAGAGGAGGATAAAATAACTCATTTCTATTTCGAAAAACTCGTAATGGAACATAGAATGGAATTAATGAAAGCAGTTCAGAAGAGGTTATTCTATTATCAATAATATCTTTAATGAATAAAATACATTGGACTTGCCTGCGACATTTAAGAGTTTTTAAGTCAATAAGGGAACACCTTGATTTATAATCTGGTAAATTCTCAACCCAATTAAATTTGCGTAATGCTTAAAGAGTGAATCTTTTTTGAACTCTTTCAATTCTCAAAATATTATTTTCGTAAAATGGAGACCAGACGACACAACAATATTCTAAAACCGGTAGAACTAATGACATAAATAAAGTCTTTAGAGTATAGGCTTAGGCATCCTTAAAATCTTTGGAGTTCCGTTTCAAAAAACCTAAAAGTGAATTACCCTTAGACACAATCTAGTCAACATGAGATCTGAAGTCAAGCTTAGAATCGAAAAGTACCCCAAGATCATTAACATCAATTACTTTCAAAAGACTAACATCATAGAACTTATAATCAAAAACAATGAAAGATGAAGATCTATGTAGATACATTGAAAATTTTACACTTTGAATAATTAAGCTGGAGATGGTTGTAGTCACACCATTTAAGAAAATTGTTGATGTCCAACTGCATTAACAAGCAATCATCAAGTAAAGATATTGCTGTAAATACTTTTACATCATCAGCATACATCAAGCAGTTACAGTATTTAAAAATAGAAGGTAAATCATTGGTAGAGATTATAAAAAGAAGTTAGCCCAAATGACTGCCCTGTGGAAGACCCGACACCACATCTATAAGATTTGAGACACATTCATCTATCTTAACAGCTTGTTTTCTATCAGACAGGTATGAGCATAACCACTTTAAAAATGAAACATTCAATCCCAACATCTTGAGCTTTTGAAGGAGAAGACCATGATGTACGCGGTCAAAAGCCTTAACAAAATCAGTATACAGGACATCTATTTGTCTACCTTTTTTCACATGATTAATACAATAATTTGCAAAAAGACTTAAATTGGTACAAGTTGATCTACCTTTTACAAAACCATGTTGTTTTTGAGACAACGATTTTTTTACAGCAAAATAAAGTCTTTGGGTGACCATTTTTCAAAGAGTTTGGGAAAAACTGAAAGTTTAGAGATTGGTCTATAGTTCTTCACTAAGTGTTTAAGACCACTCTTGTAATCTATATAAGATATTTTCCATTCTTTAAGAAAAACACCAGTTTGTAAGGATTTATTAAAAATAAGGGTCAAAACATAACAGAGTGAATAAGAACATTTTGACAAAAGTATGCGAGGAATCATGTCAAAGCCAGATTTTTTTGTAACATCAACTTCCTTTAAGCTTTCCAAAACCTCCTGTTCTAAAAAACTTTGAAGATTGAATACTGTCAAAGGAATAATATCAGGGTAGAAGCCGTCAATATTTGTTAAAATATCACAATTATATGAAGTTTGAAAGAACCGAGCAAAAAGGTCGCATGAGGACTGAATATCGGTGGATTTAAGATCCTCGTATTCCATACATTTAGGAAAAGATGAACATTTTCTTTTCGAATTTAGAAATACCCAGAAAGATTTTGAATTATTTTTTATATTTGATTCAGTATTGATAATATATTGACTATACAAAAACCTGTTAAGAAAATCAAATTCTTTTCTCAACTGAAAAAATACTAAACGATCTTCCAAAAGATTTGTTTTTTTAAAACGCTTAAATGCCTTGTTTTTAGCATTCTCCAAATTTTGTATTCTTTTGTTAAACCATGGAAGCTTAAACGACTTCTTCCTATTTAATGTAGTATGCCTTCATAAACAATACTTTTAAAACTTGTAAACATATCCTCTAGAGACTTGCCTTCCAATAAATCCTTCCAGTCAACAGTATTATAAAAATTATTAAGTGCCATAAAATCTGTCTTTGCGAAATTAAAATTTTTTCGCGTATTGAGACAGACAGGAGCATAATTATAGTATTTAAAAGAGAAACAAATAGCCTTATGATGAGTAGAATTATTTAATAGAGGAAAATCAGAATTTTTTAAAGAATACTTTAAATCATTATTAATAAACACCAAATCCAATATTCTGTTTAAACTATTTTTTACATTATTAATTTGAAATAAGCCCATAGAAGAAAATGAATCAAAAACTAACATTTCTATATCTTGGGGAGAGTATGATAACCGGGGCGCCGAGAAATGATAACGGATTTTTGTAGAACACGGCAATACAAGCATTTTTTACTATGGGAGGGGGGGGTCTATCTCCCCCCGTTTAAGCGGTATGGGCAATTTAAAAAATATGTATGTTAAATGAAAAACAAATAATTAAAAAATAACGGTAATACTTACAACTAAGTTTTATTAGCCAGTTTTTGAATCAAGTCAAAAATATGCTTTTGAAAAAAATTGTTTTAAACTCAAAATTTGGACAAAAAAAAGTTAAAAATAGGGTTTAAAGTGTAATTTTTCAAAACTTTAACATTACCTACTGTTATTTTTTTTTTTAGAATTCATTGCTTTAATTTATTTTTGATCAAAAACTGAAAACTAGATGATTTTATGTCTTCTAGTTCTTAAGAAAATTAAAAATTACCAAAAAAAATATTTTAATTAAATTATTTTTTCCTTGCTTGAGTATTTACGTAGTCTTATTTTGATGGTAATAATCGAATATGGATTAAGACATACCTAGGATAAATAAATTTTTCTTAAATCCAGCTTATTTAAATGCAAAAGAAACTTTGCATTCACTCCACCTAGCACCCACCCCATCTTGCACGCACCCCAAATCCTATAGTGAGGCCAAGCTGGGGGGTTGCAGGGGGGCAGCATGCCCCCCATACACACCTCACTGTTGCATACACCCAAACTCGCACCTACCATTATTGCTATCAAAATAAGACCAATCAAGCAAAAAAAACATAATTAAATTAGAATAGTAGTTGTGGTTATTTTTAATTTTCTCAAAAACTAAACTAAAACTAGGCATAAAATCATCTAGTTTTCAGTTTTTAATTGAAAATTAATAAAAGCAACAAATTATAAAAAAAAAATATTTGTGAACTTACGGTTTTGAAATATTGAAATTTAAAATTTTTTTTAACTTTTTTTTACTCAAATTTTTAGTTTAAAATTAAATTTTTCAAAAACTATATGTACATAGTTTTGACTTGATTTAAGAACTGGCTAATAGAATAGAATGTTGGCTTTAAGAAACCGTATAATACTTAATTTTAAGTATTACCGTTATTTTTTAAATAATTTTTTTCCATTTAACGTACATATTTTTTGAATTGCCCCTACCGCCTAAACGGGGGGAGATAGACAACCACCCCCCCCCCCCCTCCCGTAGTAAAAATGCTTGTATTGCCGTGTTCTACAAAAATCCGTTATCATTTCTCGGCGCCCCGTTTATCATACTCTTGCCTATATCTTTATTTACATTAAAAGGGATCAAAATATGATCTCCTTCCATGTAACACCAGTCGATATCACCAATGTTGAAATCGCCAAGTATACAAGGAAATTGGTTATGTGTTAATTCACTTACTATAGCTTGAGCATTAGAAACATGTTCGGTATATAACTCAATTCCACTCGTTGGGCGGATATAACTTACAATAAAAAATAAATCTTCAATTTCAGCACAATCTTCAGATGTTGTCAAATCTGGCAATACTTATACTCAATAGTATTTGACCGGATAACGATAGCAGCCATCTTTACTTTCTGCTGTCATAAAATCCACATTGAACATGCAAGTGCAACCTGCATATTACATTTCATTTTCAAGATCAGAACCCAGATGAACAGATGAAATAACAAGAGTATTTTAATAAAAGAAAAATTAACTAACCTTTGTAAAATAAAAGAACACCAAAAAAAAAAACTAAACGTAAGTTACAAAATAAATAAAAATGTATTAATATGTAAAATAAAATGTACATACACATATATATTTGTAGGAAATAAAAGTCACTTGAATTTAGATACCAATCTACGACTTTAATTTAAGCGGCTAAAATTTCGTTAGGAAATAACATTCTTTTATTTCGTTTATCACGAATCTGATCATCATCTTGGAAAGGATTACAAGACATCGAAATAAATCTCGCCAAAACCCAACAATGAATCCATCGCCATCATCTTGTCCAGCCACGTGAGTCAGCATAACTCGTGTCCAGAGTTTGAGTTTCATCAATTCACAGCCAAAAAGGAACCAAAGTAAGTCAAAGCCTATATTTAGTATTATTCTCTCTTTCTGCCTCTACGATACACCTGTGCGTTAAATATGCCACCTTACAATTGTAAATCGTGTCAAAATGAAGATAACGGTGATACGTGTGACGACTGGTATCGGTATCATTACGTATGCGTAGGCGTGAACGATGAAATTGAGGACCATGAGTGGAACTGTATTAAATGTCGAACACTTTTATTAGAAAAATCTCAAAATTCTAATGAAATAATAGATACCAGTCCCACAGTCATAGACCAAGTTCCTCCTGCAAACACCGAATCAATTCACGAGACACAACCTTCTTCATTGCATTCAAACCAACCGCAGCCACACCTGTTTCACAAAATCAGCCCACCCATTCCACGGACAGCGGTAAACCATCTTTAAACATGTATTCTTCAAAACGATATGACTTATTGCTTCAACAGTTGGAAGAAGAGAGGCAAGCGCAACGTGACAAGGAGTACATTCAAAAGAAGTATGCCTTAATGAAGGAGTTCCAAACCAATGTAGATAGATAGATACCTGTAGATAGATAGATAGATAAATTTTTTTATTACAAACAAAATTTACAATTACAATAATTTTGGTTGATATATGTATGTAGAATAAATAATAAAAATGTTTTGGCGGTGGCATTGCCGTCTGCCAGATTGACCTATGTTTCAAAATAGAGTTTAAATAAAATATTTACTATACCATTTTGGAAAAGAACAATTATAAAAATAATATACATACATATGTACATCGATATTTAAAAGTACAAGGCTTGCATTTATCAAGATATCTGAAATTCAAATTGGGCTTTCAGTTTAGCTAAAACAAAAATAAAAATAAGTGATCTTAATAGTTGAAACTTTGACACAGTTGAAAGATTAACAAAAATTACAAAGGTTTTAGTTTGGTTTTTTTTTTTTTTTTATATAGAATACAAATAAAAACATTACTATTAAAATATTATATAGCAAGGAAAAACATGACATACTTGAATGATAATTAATTAATGGAATTCCGATAGAATCAGTTCCCTGTATGCGATTGCTCTTTCAAGGTAGCGAAACAGATTATTCCAGTTTTCGCCGTCCAAAATTATTAAAGTTTGCTCCATGGCTAGAGTTGTTTTTGCAAAGTATTGGAGTCTCAATTCTTTGTAAATGGGGCAGATTGCAACGAAATGGAAGATATCTTCTTTTGATTTCAGGTTGCAAAGGGTACAGTAGGTTGTGAATGAACTTTTGCAAGGTGAACCGTTCAAACAAGTTTTGATTATGTTGGAAGATATCAACAGCCTCTAATAACCCATAAAGTTGTTCTTTTAGCAAGTTTAAATTCCCACATTGCAAATTTAGCTCAATTCCACACTTGGTTGCCCAATGATTCCATTCTCCTATCCACTCTACTTTGTTATCAACGACGTATTTGGCGATTGTCAGTTGAATTCTGTTTGGATTATATGCCAAAACTTTTAGGATGTAGTCAAAGTGGAGCTTAAGGGTATGGATAAAAAGAGTTGGCAGACCTGTTTCTAGTTGCAGAACATAGTTGGGTGTATTGGACGGTAAATGGAAGAGTCTTTTGAGAAAGAAGCGTTGAAGTTTTTCTACTTCTTCGTAAGACTGATATCCCCACGATTGGCAGCTATAGCACATAACGGAGCGCATCACTGCATCGAAAACTTTGTACTTAGCTGAGGTGGGAACATCCTTGCGGTTCATAACTTCTTTCCATGAAGCATTAATCATGATTTTTGCTGCGTTAGTTTTTTTTTCGAGATGCGAAGATAATTTCATATTGGGTGTTACGATTATTCCAAGGTATTTGTACTCAGTCACTATTTCAATAACCTCACCATTAAAATACCATTTTTCGTTAGTTTTAAGTTTTGATTGTGTGTTTCTTACTATCATTACTTTTGATTTTTCAAAATTTACTGTTAGGTTCCAGAATTTACAAAAATCTACCAACTTATTTATCATGAGCTGTAAACTTTGGGGTGATTCTGCCAGAAGCACTATGTCGTCGGCATACATGAGAACCTTTACATTTAAACCTGCAAATCTTATCCCAGCTTTTAAATATATTGCAATATCATCAAGGAAAATAGCAAAAAGAACCGCACTTAAAATACAACCTTGTTTGACACCGGATGTTGTCTCAAACCATTCTGACATATTTTTTCCATCCCAAACCGAAGAGCGAGTGTTTTTGTACATATTTCTCAGGACCATAAGTAATTTCGTCGACACTCCTTTCTGAGATAGCTTATAAAATAGAGCTTGACGATCAATCGAGTCGAATGCAGCCTTAAAATCCACGAAAAATAAGTACAAGTTTCTCTTTTGCCTAAGAAAATACTGTGAAATTGATGTTATAGTGAAGATATTATCAACAGTGGAGTACCCTTTGCAAAAACCAGATTGGTATTCACTAAGCACCTCATTATTTGTCAACCACAAGTTAATGCGACTTAGGAGAATAGATGCAAATAATTTAGCAATGGAATTCATAAAGGATATCCCTCTATAGTTGCTTGCTTGATTTACATCGCCCTTTTTATGAATAGGATAGATCAAAGAGTCTTGGAAATCCTGAGGAACTTTTCCGCTATCAAAAATTTTATTAAAAAAGTGGAGAATTTTATTTAATAAGTCTAAGGGTGCATTTTTGTAAAATTCACTGCAAATTCTATCTGGGCCTGGTGCTTTGTTGTTTGCCGCATTATGTAATGCAGTTTTTATTTCTATCATTGTTATTTGACAATCAAGTGTTTGGTCTATTATTAGTGGTTCTGCAAAAGAGAAAATATTTGATAACGAATCCGGATTAAGTAAGTTTTTAAAGTGTTCAGCAAGTCTGTCTGCTTTCAAATTTGTTCCACAAATTAACTTGGCTCCCTTCAGTAGTTTGATATTATCCCAGAAGCCTTTACTGTCTTTAATATTAGAAAGTTCAAGTGCTACTGATCTGTAATACTCTTGGCGTTTAAGTCTACATGGATCTTTGTATGTTTTGTTTGCTGACAAATATTGTTTGGTAAAGTCTTCAGTTAAATTTTGTTGGCGTCTGAGTTTCTTTAAAAGATCAAAGGATCTTTTTCTTGCATATAAACAATCTTTATCAAACCATTTTTGTTTGAAGTTAACTGTTTTTGTATTGTTTCTAGAATTAGCAGCAGCTTTTATACATTTTAATAAAGATTCTAATTCCATACTTGTATCAGAAACCAATAATAGATTATTGTTTGCATTCTGAAGTTCTTTCGAAATTTTTGTTTGATAGTTTTCTTTTTGGCTATCTTTCCAAATAAATTTGGGTGGTAGAATGATTTCAGAATAATTTAAATCTGTTCTATTATCTAACGAAAACTGTACAACAAGGGGCATGTGATCGGAAAAAATTTGATTGTCAACTTTAAAAGTCAGAATTCGATTCCTCCATTCTGCTGATGCAGCACAGAAGTCAATCACTGATTTCCCCGCTCCACCTACAAAAGTAAACTCCCCACTGCTGTCATGCTTGATGCAACCCTTAAGTATAAAAAGATCATGAGTTTGGCATAAATCTAAGAACAGTCGACCATTTTTGTTAGTTTTTGCATCTTTAGAGGATCGGGTGTCAAGAATTTCAGAGGATATTGCATTAGGGTATATATTTGCATATGTAATTTGGTTTGTACCTATTCGAGCGTTAACGTCACCTATAAGCAATACATTCTCAACAAGAGAAAAGTTTAAAATATCTTGCAATGTATCAAAATCATTTTCCCAATTATTACAATTTAAGTAGGTTGGCAATACATAATAAACTAGATTTGTGCATGAAATTTTTATACAAGGTATGTTGTTGACATCTATGAAAACACCGTTAATTTTTTCATTCTTAAAACCATACAAAAGTCCACCGCTGGCTCTTCCAAAATTAGTTGAGTGTACTGCTGTTACCCATCGCAACTCGTAACCAGCGAAGTATTTAGAATACTGTTCAAATTTTTCACTTGTTACGAACGTTTCGAAGAGAAAAAATATATCATGCTTTTTTACAAAATTAAAAAATCTAAAAATAATAATTTGTTACTTAGCCCTGCAATATTATAAGCTAATAAGTTTATGTTTCTAATTTCGTTTTTATCACTACTAATTGTTACGTTACTACTTTTTTGGTATTACTTGCTTTTTGACAGACGGCAACACTTTTTCATCGTAGGTTTGTTTGGTGGCTGCTGGTTAGCAGCATTGGTGACATCCCTGAGTTGACAGCTGCTGTTGACAACAAGTTTGTTTCTCGTGGTGTTTCTTCTAATGCGCTTTCTTGTATCCTCGGACGATTTGTTTCTTTTTTATTTTTATATCCATCAAGTTGAAGTTCACCAAACATCTCTTGCAGTACCTCCATCCCATCTCGATTATCACAATAAAGTTTTCCATCTTGTGTTGCATTTATGGTTTTATTGTTTATTTGTAGTTTGATACCACGGACAAGAGGATTCACCGACGGATGTTTTTTCTTGATCGCATGTCTTATTTGCAGCAAAATTTGACGTTTTTGCTGCTCATACCGTGTATAGTCAGGATTTACATAGACACCGCTTCCCTTTAACTTGCCAGAGTTTTTGAAGATTTGTGAGGTTAACTTGTTGCTATTCGTTCTCACAAGTAACCGAGTTTGGTTTCCTCTTGAGGGCAGCTCGGTGACGTCTTCAAAATTCAAATCTTGACGATCCAGAATTTGGTTAGAACAGCGATTAATCGTTTCAGATGCGTTCTCGCCCAAATTGTTGGGAATGGTGAAAATGATGTGGTTGGATTTGTATTGCTTTTCAATGAAATCGACCTTCTTTTCTAAGATGATGTTTCTTTCTCGGACAGCCATCACTTCTTTGGAGAGAAAGTCGTTTTGCGTTTGCAGACTCTGTATTTGCAGGAACATGAAATCAAAATCCTTCTTTCTTGGGAGGTCCGACAATTTTTTGTCGAGCAGCGAAATCATCATAGCTTCCAGTGCAGGCACAGTCATTTTGGCCACCGACATGGTTTTAATGTTGCTTTTTTTAATCGATTTTAAATGATCAGGTGACGTTTCCAATAAGTTTCTTTTGTTAGAGATCGACATCAGCACTTTTAGATTTTTAGCATTAAATATTTGCTCAAACAATTTTGATTGCTTGTTAATCGATAGATATAATTTTGATTCGTTTTCTTGATTAAAATTATAAAACTATTGTTCTTTTAATTTTTTCAAAAAAGTAAAATTTAATTAGCCGCGGAAAAAGTTACTTTGCGACCTCTCCAAACCAATGATGACGACAAGATATTTCAACAAATTTCTACAGTACAACAAATAACAAGTGAAAGTACATCCCTAGCTGCGATGAAACTAAACTCGGTCATCAATTCTCGGGATGCAAGTGGATGGAACAGCACATTTTGCTACAGAGCAAGTGACCAGCCTCTCATGTCAACTATGCAGCAACCTACCCTACCTACCAACAACAACTGTTAATTCTAGGCCTAACGCGGATGCTTCTTTCGGCGAAAGACCAGCAACAAATCAATTCAACTTTAGCAAATCGATTGAAACGCTAATACCAAATAAGCAGCAGCTGGGAGCCAGACAGTTAATGTCAAAAGAGCATATAACCTTCAGTGGACGCATCGAGGAGTGGCCTAGGTTCATCAGCTGGTTCAACAGTACCACAGTGTCATGTGGGTATACGGACACCGATAATTTACGGCGACTACAACATTGTTTGAAAGACGACACGTTTAAAATAGTTGGGGTCAGACTCTTTATGTCAGAACAAGTTCCAGCCGCTATGAGGTTAGGTTAGGTTTAGGTTAGGTTTTAAATGGCTGTAGGCTAGAGAAATTCCGACACACTTAGACCCTAATGGGTCCGTTGTGATACCATAAAGAAAGATAGATTGTAGCAAGTTTGCAGCTTACTAGTTGAACCACTCGGAGCTTCTAATGAATAGGAATAGACTTTTAACGTCCGTTTTCACTAAGTCACTAGTGTCCTCATAGAAGAATTCTCCTAAATGGAGTTTTCTTCTGACAGAGAGAGCAGGGCAGGTGCAAAGGAGATGTTGAACAGTTTCCTCTTCTTCTTCATCCATGCAACTCCTGCAGAAATTGTTGGAGAACACGCCCATTCTAATAGCGTGTCTACCTATTAAGCAGTGTCCTGTAAGGACGCCTATGATGGAGCTAATATGCAAAGGGTACAGTAGGTTGTGAATGAACTTTTGCAAGGTGAACCGTTCAAACAAGTTTTGATTATGTTGGAAGATATCAACAGCCTCTAATAACCCATAAAGTTGTTCTTTTAGCAAGTTTAAATTCCCACATTGCAAATTTAGCTCAATTCCACACTTGGTTGCCCAATGATTCCATTCTCCTATCCACTCTACTTTGTTATCAACGACGTATTTGGCGATTGTCAGTTGAATTCTGTTTGGATTATATGCCAAAACTTTTAGGATGTAGTCAAAGTGGAGCTTAAGGGTATGGATAAAAAGAGTTGGCAGACCTGTTTCTAGTTGCAGAACATAGTTGGGTGTATTGGACGGTAAATGGAAGAGTCTTTTGAGAAAGAAGCGTTGAAGTTTTTCTACTTCTTCGTAAGACTGATATCCCCACGATTGGCAGCTATAGCACATAACGGAGCGCATCACTGCATCGAAAACTTTGTACTTAGCTGAGGTGGGAACATCCTTGCGGTTCATAACTTCTTTCCATGAAGCATTAATCATGATTTTTGCTGCGTTAGTTTTTTTTTCGAGATGCGAAGATAATTTCATATTGGGTGTTACGATTATTCCAAGGTATTTGTACTCAGTCACTATTTCAATAACCTCACCATTAAAATACCATTTTTCGTTAGTTTTAAGTTTTGATTGTGTGTTTCTTACTATCATTACTTTTGATTTTTCAAAATTTACTGTTAGGTTCCAGAATTTACAAAAATCTACCAACTTATTTATCATGAGCTGTAAACTTTGGGGTGATTCTGCCAGAAGCACTATGTCGTCGGCATACATGAGAACCTTTACATTTAAACCTGCAAATCTTATCCCAGCTTTTAAATATATTGCAATATCATCAAGGAAAATAGCAAAAAGAACCGCACTTAAAATACAACCTTGTTTGACACCGGATGTTGTCTCAAACCATTCTGACATATTTTTTCCATCCCAAACCGAAGAGCGAGTGTTTTTGTACATATTTCTCAGGACCATAAGTAATTTCGTCGACACTCCTTTCTGAGATAGCTTATAAAATAGAGCTTGACGATCAATCGAGTCGAATGCAGCCTTAAAATCCACGAAAAATAAGTACAAGTTTCTCTTTTGCCTAAGAAAATACTGTGAAATTGATGTTATAGTGAAGATATTATCAACAGTGGAGTACCCTTTGCAAAAACCAGATTGGTATTCACTAAGCACCTCATTATTTGTCAACCACAAGTTAATGCGACTTAGGAGAATAGATGCAAATAATTTAGCAATGGAATTCATAAAGGATATCCCTCTATAGTTGCTTGCTTGATTTACATCGCCCTTTTTATGAATAGGATAGATCAAAGAGTCTTGGAAATCCTGAGGAACTTTTCCGCTATCAAAAATTTTATTAAAAAAGTGGAGAATTTTATTTAATAAGTCTAAGGGTGCATTTTTGTAAAATTCACTGCAAATTCTATCTGGGCCTGGTGCTTTGTTGTTTGCCGCATTATGTAATGCAGTTTTTATTTCTATCATTGTTATTTGACAATCAAGTGTTTGGTCTATTATTAGTGGTTCTGCAAAAGAGAAAATATTTGATAACGAATCCGGATTAAGTAAGTTTTTAAAGTGTTCAGCAAGTCTGTCTGCTTTCAAATTTGTTCCACAAATTAACTTGGCTCCCTTCAGTAGTTTGATATTATCCCAGAAGCCTTTACTGTCTTTAATATTAGAAAGTTCAAGTGCTACTGATCTGTAATACTCTTGGCGTTTAAGTCTACATGGATCTTTGTATGTTTTGTTTGCTGACAAATATTGTTTGGTAAAGTCTTCAGTTAAATTTTGTTGGCGTCTGAGTTTCTTTAAAAGATCAAAGGATCTTTTTCTTGCATATAAACAATCTTTATCAAACCATTTTTGTTTGAAGTTAACTGTTTTTGTATTGTTTCTAGAATTAGCAGCAGCTTTTATACATTTTAATAAAGATTCTAATTCCATACTTGTATCAGAAACCAATAATAGATTATTGTTTGCATTCTGAAGTTCTTTCGAAATTTTTGTTTGATAGTTTTCTTTTTGGCTATCTTTCCAAATAAATTTGGGTGGTAGAATGATTTCAGAATAATTTAAATCTGTTCTATTATCTAACGAAAACTGTACAACAAGGGGCATGTGATCGGAAAAAATTTGATTGTCAACTTTAAAAGTCAGAATTCGATTCCTCCATTCTGCTGATGCAGCACAGAAGTCAATCACTGATTTCCCCGCTCCACCTACAAAAGTAAACTCCCCACTGCTGTCATGCTTGATGCAACCCTTAAGTATAAAAAGATCATGAGTTTGGCATAAATCTAAGAACAGTCGACCATTTTTGTTAGTTTTTGCATCTTTAGAGGATCGGGTGTCAAGAATTTCAGAGGATATTGCATTAGGGTATATATTTGCATATGTAATTTGGTTTGTACCTATTCGAGCGTTAACGTCACCTATAAGCAATACATTCTCAACAAGAGAAAAGTTTAAAATATCTTGCAATGTATCAAAATCATTTTCCCAATTATTACAATTTAAGTAGGTTGGCAATACATAATAAACTAGATTTGTGCATGAAATTTTTATACAAGGTATGTTGTTGACATCTATGAAAACACCGTTAATTTTTTCATTCTTAAAACCATACAAAAGTCCACCGCTGGCTCTTCCAAAATTAGTTGAGTGTACTGCTGTTACCCATCGCAACTCGTAACCAGCGAAGTATTTAGAATACTGTTCAAATTTTTCACTTGTTACGAACGTTTCGAAGAGAAAAAATATATCATGCTTTTTTACAAAATTAAAAAATCTAAAAATAATAATTTGTTACTTAGCCCTGCAATATTATAAGCTAATAAGTTTATGTTTCTAATTTCGTTTTTATCACTACTAATTGTTACGTTACTACTTTTTTGGTATTACTTGCTTTTTGACAGACGGCAACACTTTTTCATCGTAGGTTTGTTTGGTGGCTGCTGGTTAGCAGCATTGGTGACATCCCTGAGTTGACAGCTGCTGTTGACAACAAGTTTGTTTCTCGTGGTGTTTCTTCTAATGCGCTTTCTTGTATCCTCGGACGATTTGTTTCTTTTTTATTTTTATATCCATCAAGTTGAAGTTCACCAAACATCTCTTGCAGTACCTCCATCCCATCTCGATTATCACAATAAAGTTTTCCATCTTGTGTTGCATTTATGGTTTTATTGTTTATTTGTAGTTTGATACCACGGACAAGAGGATTCACCGACGGATGTTTTTTCTTGATCGCATGTCTTATTTGCAGCAAAATTTGACGTTTTTGCTGCTCATACCGTGTATAGTCAGGATTTACATAGACACCGCTTCCCTTTAACTTGCCAGAGTTTTTGAAGATTTGTGAGGTTAACTTGTTGCTATTCGTTCTCACAAGTAACCGAGTTTGGTTTCCTCTTGAGGGCAGCTCGGTGACGTCTTCAAAATTCAAATCTTGACGATCCAGAATTTGGTTAGAACAGCGATTAATCGTTTCAGATGCGTTCTCGCCCAAATTGTTGGGAATGGTGAAAATGATGTGGTTGGATTTGTATTGCTTTTCAATGAAATCGACCTTCTTTTCTAAGATGATGTTTCTTTCTCGGACAGCCATCACTTCTTTGGAGAGAAAGTCGTTTTGCGTTTGCAGACTCTGTATTTGCAGGAACATGAAATCAAAATCCTTCTTTCTTGGGAGGTCCGACAATTTTTTGTCGAGCAGCGAAATCATCATAGCTTCCAGTGCAGGCACAGTCATTTTGGCCACCGACATGGTTTTAATGTTGCTTTTTTTAATCGATTTTAAATGATCAGGTGACGTTTCCAATAAGTTTCTTTTGTTAGAGATCGACATCAGCACTTTTAGATTTTTAGCATTAAATATTTGCTCAAACAATTTTGATTGCTTGTTAATCGATAGATATAATTTTGATTCGTTTTCTTGATTAAAATTATAAAACTATTGTTCTTTTAATTTTTTCAAAAAAGTAAAATTTAATTAGCCGCGGAAAAAGTTACTTTGCGACCTCTCCAAACCAATGATGACGACAAGATATTTCAACAAATTTCTACAGTACAACAAATAACAAGTGAAAGTACATCCCTAGCTGCGATGAAACTAAACTCGGTCATCAATTCTCGGGATGCAAGTGGATGGAACAGCACATTTTGCTACAGAGCAAGTGACCAGCCTCTCATGTCAACTATGCAGCAACCTACCCTACCTACCAACAACAACTGTTAATTCTAGGCCTAACGCGGATGCTTCTTTCGGCGAAAGACCAGCAACAAATCAATTCAACTTTAGCAAATCGATTGAAACGCTAATACCAAATAAGCAGCAGCTGGGAGCCAGACAGTTAATGTCAAAAGAGCATATAACCTTCAGTGGACGCATCGAGGAGTGGCCTAGGTTCATCAGCTGGTTCAACAGTACCACAGTGTCATGTGGGTATACGGACACCGATAATTTACGGCGACTACAACATTGTTTGAAAGACGACACGTTTAAAATAGTTGGGGTCAGACTCTTTATGTCAGAACAAGTTCCAGCCGCTATGAGGTTAGGTTAGGTTTAGGTTAGGTTTTAAATGGCTGTCGGCTAGAGAAATTCCGACACACTTAGACCCTAATGGGTCCGTTGTGATACCATAAAGAAAGATAGATGGTAGCAAGTTTGCAGCTTACTAGTTGAACCACTCGGAGCTTCTAATGAATAGGAATAGACTTTTAACGTCCGTTTTCACTAAGTCACTAGTGTCCTCATAGAAGAATTCTCCTAAATGGAGTTTTCTTCTGACAGAGAGAGCAGGGCAGGTGCAAAGGAGATGTTGAACAGTTTCCTCTTCTTCTTCATCCATGCAACTCCTGCAGAAATTGTTGGAGAACACGCCCATTCTAATAGCGTGTCTACCTATTAAGCAGTGTCCTGTAAGGACGCCTATGATGGAGCTAATATGCAGACGATTTAAGTTTAACAACCCTTTTGAACGTTTCAAGTCTATACACGGCCATATTTGTTTGGTTGCCCGGCAGGTATTACTCTGAGTCCATCTGAGGTTGGTTTTCTTTAAAGCATCCTGCTTTAGCAAGAGTTTACATGTAGCGATAGGCATGCCTATATTGTTCCTTTCTGGTTGCAGAGGAGTGATTGTTCCTTGTTTGGCGAGTTCGTCCGCCATGCAGTTGCCATGAATGTCTCTGTGTCCCGGCACCCAAATGAGGTGAATATCAAACTGCTCAGACATCTCCCTCAGAGATGATTGGCAGTCTCGGACCGTGATTGATTTTGAGGAGACATGGGCAAGAGATTTAATAGCCGCTTGGCTGTCTGAGAAGATCCGAATATCCGTGTTGGATATTACGTTTTCTCTGAGCCAAGAAAGGACTTCCTTAATCGCCAGAATTTCCGCTTGGAACACGCTACAGTGGTCTGGTAGGCGGAAGAAAAGACTGATATTCAGTTTTTCCGAGAAAATACCACTTCCTACACCATCGTTGGTTTTTGAACCATCAGTGTAGAAATGCAAAGATTCATTGTCCAGAAGACTCCGGTCCTCCCATTCAGTTCTGGATGGAACAGAGGTCTGGAAATTATTTTCGAACACCAATTGAGGTGTGGTGTAGTCTAAGCAATCTGGAATAAATTCGAAATTGTTCAGAATGATAGTGTGGCCAATTTGATTGTTAGTCCACTGTAGGGTTGCTTTTAAGCGCGTAGCTGAGTTTGCCGCTACTTGTTTGCTGAAAATGTCCAGGGGTGTAAGATTTAGTAATATGTCCAGGGTGTCCGAAGGGGTTGACCTTAGCGCTCCGCTTATACATATACTCGCTGACCTTTGGACTTTGATAAGCTTGTTCAAGTTTATCTTTATGTCCAGTGCGGTCCACCATACTATCACCCCGTATGTAAGTATTGGTCTTATGACTGAGGTATACAGCCAGTGAGCAATATTAGGAGAGAATCCCCATTTGCCACCAATGGCCTTCTTGCATGAAAAGAGTGCCACACTGGCTTTTTTAACTCTTTCTTCGATATTGAGCTTCCAGGTCAGTTTTTTATCAAAAATCATTCCTAGATATTTGGCTTGATTGGATAGAGTGAGTGTTACGTCTTTAATTGTCGGGGGTTTGAATTCTGGAATCTTGTATTTCCTCGTGAATAGGACAAGTTCCGTTTTGTGGGGATTTATATCCAGTCCACATCCATTGGCCCAGTTAATTAGCTTGTTTAAAGCTGTTTGTAGAAGTTCAGCGAGGGTTTGTGGGTACTTGCCTGATACGGCAATTGCCACATCATCCGCATAGGCTGTAACCTTCAAGCCTTCCCCCTCTAGGTCTAGTAGCAGTTTGTTTACTACCAAGTTCCATAGGAGAGGTGATAAGACTCCCCCTTGGGGGGTCCCTCTGTTGGCTGATCTACATGCTTTGAAGTTTCCCAACTCAGAAATGATAATTCTGCTGCTAAGCATGTCAATTATCATTTTAATCGGTTCTTCTATTTTGAGATTGTCTAGAACATTCATGATTGCTGAATTCCTGACATTATTAAACGCACCCTCTATGTCTAAAAATGCAACTAGAGTGTATTCTTTGTGGTGTAGGGAGTATTCAATGGTGCTAACCAGAGAATGGAGAGCCGTTTCCACCGATTTCCCCTTCGTGTAGGCATGTTGTGCCTTTGAGATCAGACAGGGTGCTATTTCATGTCTTAAATGTATATCTATCATCCTTTCTAGAGTTTTAAGTAGAAAGGATGATAGGCTAATAGGTCTTAAGTCCTTTGGAGTGACATGAGAGCATTTTCCCGCTTTGGGAATGAAAACCACCTTTGCTTCTTCGCTATGAGGTCCCTTCAAATGCTTTATGGCCGGCCTGAAGCTATCATCGATAGCCTTGAGTATTTACGTAGTCTTATTTTGATGGTAATAATCGAATATGGATTAAGACATACCTAGGATAAATTAATTTTTCTTAAATCCAGCTTATTTAAATGCAAAAGAAACTTTGCATTCACCCCACCTAGCACCCACCCCATCTTGCACGCACCCCAAATCCTATAGTGAGGCCAAGCTGGGGGGTTGCACCACCCATTCACACCTCGGTGGGGCATACCCCAAATCCTACAGTGGGCCCAAGCAGGACCATACACACCCCACTGTTGCATACACCCAAACTCGCACCTACCATTATTGCTATCAAAATAAGACCACTCAAGCAAAAAAAAACATAATTAAATTAAAATAGTAGTTGTGGTTATTTTCAATTTTCTCAAAAACTAAAAGGCATAAAATCATCTAGTTTTCAGTTTTTAATTGAAAATTAATAAGAGCAACAAATTATTAAAAAAAAAATATTTGTAAAAACCGTAGTTTTGAAATATTAAAATTTAAAATTTTTTTTTAACTTTTTTTTACTCAAATTTTTAGTTTAAAATTAAATTTTTCAAAAACTATACATAGTTTTGACTTGATTTAAGAACTGGCTAATAGAATAGAATGTTGGCTTTAAGAAACCGTATAAAACTTAATTTTAAATATTACCGTTATTTTTTAATTAATTTTTTTCCATTTAACGTACCCTACCGCCTAAACGGGGGAGATAGAACCCAGATGAACAGATGAAATAACAAGAGTATTTTAATAAAAGAAAAATTAACTAACCTTTGTAAAATAAAAGAGCACCAAAAAAAAAAACTAAACGTAAGTTACAAAATAAATAAAAATGTATTAATATGTAAAATAAAATGTATGTACATACACATATATATTTGTAGGAAATAAAAGTCACTTGAATTTAGATACCAATCTACGACTTTAATTTAAGCGGCTAAAATTTCGTTAGGAAATAACATTCTTTTATTTCGTTTATCACGAATCTGATCATCATCTTGGAAAGGATTACAAGACATCGAAATAAATCTCGCCAAAACCCAACAATGAATCCATCGCCATCATCTTGTCCAGCCACGTGAGTCAGCATAACTCGTGTCCAGAGTTTGAGTTTCATCAATTCACAGCCAAAAAGGAACCAAAGTAAGTCAAAGCCTATATTTAGTATTATTCTCTCTTTCTGCCTCTACGATACACCTGTGCGTTAAATATGCCACCTTACAATTGTAAATCGTGTCAAAATGAAGATAACGGTGATACGTGTGACGACTGGTATCGGTATCATTACGTATGCGTAGGCGTGAACGATGAAATTGAGGACCATGAGTGGAACTGTATTAAATGTCGAACACTTTTATTAGAAAAATCTCAAAATTCTAATGAAATAATAGATACCAGTCCCACAGTCATAGACCAAGTTCCTCCTGCAAACACCGAATCAATTCACGAGACACAACCTTCTTCATTGCATTCAAACCAACCGCAGCCGCACCTGTTTCACAAAATCAGCCCACCCATTCCACGGACAGCGGTAAACCATCTTTAAACATGTATTCTTCAAAACGATATGACTTATTGCTTCAACAGTTGGAAGAAGAGAGGCTCCTACAAGCGCAACGTGACAAGGAGTACATTCAAAAGAAGTATGCCTTAATGAAGGAATTCCAAACCAATGATGACGACAAGATATTTCAACAAATTTCTACAGTACTACAAATAACAAGTGAAAGTACATCCCTAGCTGCGATGAAACTAAACTCGGTCATCAATTCTCGGGATGCAAGTGGATGGAACAGCACATTTTGCTACAGAGCAAGTGACCAGCCTCTCATGTCAACTATGCAGCAACCTACCCTACTTTGCAGCAACCTACCCTACCTACCAACAACAACTGTTAATTCTAGGCCTAACGCGGGTGCTTCTTTCGGCGAAAGACCAGCAACAAATCAATTCAACTTTAGCAAATCGATTGAAACGCTAATACCGAATAAGCAGCAGCTGGGAGCCAGACAGTTAATGTCAAAAGAGCATATAACCTTCAGTGGACGCATCGAGGAGTGGCCTAGGTTCATCAGCTGGTTCAACAGTACCACAGTGTCGTGTGGGTATACGGACACCGATAATTTACGGCGACTACAACATTGTTTGAAAGACGACACGTTTAAAATAGTTGGGGTCAGACTCTTTATGTCAGAACAAGTTCCAGCCGCTATGAGGTCCCTTCAAATGCTTTATGGCCGGCCTGAAGCTATCATCGATAGCCTCATTGATCAGATTAGAAAGGAACCAGCACCTCGGATTGAAAAGCTGCAATCACTTATACGATTTTCAATAGCGGTACAAAATGCATGCTCTGTGATGATGGGAAGTGTTTTAAACAACAATTTGTCGAACCCATCACTACTTCGTGAGCTCACTGAAAAGTTTCCTCGTCAAATATAATTCGTTTGAACTGGGGAAATTTTCGCAGGGGTTTAGGTGTTGTTAGCCTTTTAACTTTCAGCGACTGGTTGGAGGACGTTGCACAGTCAGCATGCGAAGTGGCACCTTTGAATAACATCAGCTCAACCGAATTTGAACGCAATATACGGAAATCTTCATTAAATGTACATCAAGGTTCGGAAATACAACAACCATCAACATATTCACATCCGACACTGCCACAACAGACACAGTCAACAGCGGCACAGTCACAGGTGACTCAATCAAAAAATGTCCAGTATGTGAACATAATAGTTGTAATGTGCTTAAACAATGCCAGAAGTTTTTGGATTTGAGCCTTAATGAGAAGTGGACTGCAATAAATCGATTCTCATTTTGTAGAACTTGTCTTCGAAGACATGGAAAGAACCGCTGCCGATTTTTGAAGGAATGTGGCGTTGGAGGATGTACCTTCAAACATCATATGCTTCTCCATAAAGTGCGTGACACCACAGTGGCAAACACTTCACCCAAGATGAACTGCTATCACAAATTAGAAAATTGTTCGATTTTATTTCGGGTCGTCCCAGTGACATTACACAACGATAAAAAGAAGATAGATACCTACGCCTTTCTCGATGAACTTCAACCACTATGTCTAAAGTGAACAGCCAATACTCACCGCACTGAAAGAGGCTCGAGAGTTATAGATCTTCAAATTTCAGTAACTAGCGCAAACAAGAAATACAAAGTATCCAATTTGCATACCGTCAAGTCGCTGGAACTGCCAAAACAAAGTGTGAAGGCTGAAGAACTATCTCGACGACACAGCCATCTGAAAGGTATTCCCATCCCAACGTATTCCAACGCCAAACCACAAATCCTCTTAGGTTTAGACCAATGGGAACTGAGTATTCCACTACAGTCACATGAAGGAAAATCAAACGAACCGGTTGCCTCCAAAACACGATTAGGATGGACTGTATACGGGCCCTGTGAACATCGTCTTGAAGCACAAGAAAAACAAACAGAACAGAACGATTTAAATTTTCACAACTGTGACGGCTATGAACTAGAAGAAGAAAAGCTGAGCGCACAACTCAAAGAATTCATGGCGTTTAATTTAGAAGCCACCACAAACAAAAAAATTCTTCGTTCCTCTGACGATGAAAAGGCTATATCGATGGTTAAAAATAATATCAGTTGAAGGCCAGAGGCAAACAACTTTGTAGTTCCTTTACTGTGGAAGGGAAAAATGACACAAGTGCCTGACAGCCGTCCAATGGCTTAGCAGCTAGAGAAAAAACTGTCAAATAATCTAAAACTGAGCATGAATGTGAACGGACAAATAGGAGAGTATGTAAGAAAGCAATATGCACGGAAATTGAGTAAAGAAGAATTAAAAATACAAAACTTGCCTGTATGGTATCTGCCAATTTTCCCAGTGGTTAATCACAACAAACCAGACAAGGTCAGATTAGTGTGGGATGCAACCGCTGCAGTGAATGGAGCTTCACTCAGCTCAATGCTGCTCTCCGGTCCAGATATTGTACCTTCTCTTTTTTCAGTTCTTTTGTGTTTCAGAGAGCGTAAAGTAGCCATATGTGCGGATATAAATGTTTCACCAAGTATGGATACGAGGTTCCGATCAGCATGCTCAACGATTTCTGTGGCGGAATAAAGACACGAAAGATATTGAAGAATTCGTAATGCAGGTGATGACATTCGGGTCAACATGCTCTCCCTTTTGTACTTAATTTGCAAAGAATGCGAACGCCAGAAACTACATTGAAGAATTTCCAAGAGCCGTGAAGGCGATTATAAAAACCATTACGTAGATGATTACTTAGACAGCGTTAACACAGAAGATGAAGCAATAACGCTCGCACAGAATGTAACCTTTATTCATAAGCAAGCCGGTTTTGAGATTCGAATTTTTTTGTCAAATTCCGAAAAAGTTGTCACCAGTCTAGGAGAAAGTTCTGCCAATTTTGAAAAAAAGATAAGTAACTGGCCTCCTTTATCCAATTCCGAAAAAATTCTAGGCATGTGGTGGTCTCCCGTGGCTGATAGCTTTTCGTTTGTAATTAAAGCTCATACTGTGAAAAACAATGTTTTGGATGAAAATGGTTGGCCAATAAAAAGAGAATTGCTTAAGGTCTTAATGTCAGTTTTCGACCCGCTGGGCTTAATCGCAAACTTCTTGGTTCTGTTGAAAATTTTGCTTCAGGAAGTTTGGACATCGGCAGTTGCATGGGATGAGCAGATTCAATCGCAACATTCTGACAAATGGTGTAGATGGAAAAAGCTAATTCCAGAAATACAAAAGATTTTAATTGAAAGGCCGTATCCGAATACGTTAACATTAAACGAAAACCTTTCAGGGCAGATGCACGTATTTGTCGATGCCAGTGAAGCAGCCTACGCAGCTGCTGTCTATTTTCGTTTTACAGATGGAAAAACTGTCGAAGTGTCCTTAGTAGCAGCCAAGACCAAAGTAGCACCTTTGAAAATCGTGTCGATCCCAAGATTAGAGCTAAAAGCAGCAGTTTTGGGAGTGAGGTTGGCCAAAACTATATCTGCCAGTCAAACGATTGAAGTAAAAGAAAGATACTTCAGGTCAGATTCAAAAACCGTTCTAAACTGGATACACTCAGATCATAGAAAATATAAACAGTTCGTTGCCTTCCGTGTAGGAGAGATCCTTGAAGAGACCGCGACAAAAAATTGGAGGTGGATTTCAAGCAAGAGTAATGTAGCTGACCAAGCCATGAAATAGAGATGCAATCTTGAGTTTAGTTCCAAAAGTCAATGGTATACAGGACCAAGTTTTCTTTATGAACCCATTGAAGAATGGCCAGGTGAATTTAGAGATAGAGAGTCAACGATTGAAGAAATCAGGCATGTCAACATTCATTACGTTTCACGTTTCGGAAAAATTATCGACTACACACGATTTAGCTCTTGGGAACGTATTCTTCGACTAATGGGACAGGTTTTTCGCTATGCTAGAAAATTGAATAGCAAAGGAAAAAAAGAATATTCACCACCGTGCTTAATTTCGCTCGATCTCGCTAAGGCTGAGAACTATTTGTTTAGGGTATGTCAAGCTGAATCATTCCCTGAAGAAGTCGCAGACAAGTCTTAGGACAAGTGATAGTAAATTTTCCAAAGCTGAGGTTGACAGGACAAGTTCGATCTCTAAACTTTCACCGTATTTAGATAAAAACTCCGTAATAAGAGTAAGAGGCCGAATTGATGCAGCCTACGGAATACCACTAAATACTAAACAACTAATAATATTACCAAACGATCATCACATCACTGAAATTGTCATCTTATCCTATCATAACCGATTTTGTCATCAAAATGACGAAACGGTTATAAATGAGTTGAGGCAGAAGTACTTTATTCCAAGACTGCGTGCCTTGCTACCAAAAATAAAAAAAACGAAATGTCAAATGTGTAAAAATCTAAGTTGTCTTCCTCAACCACCTATAATGGGTGATCTACCAGCCGCAAGACTACAGCCTTTCACCAGGCCTTTTTCCTTTATTGGAATGGATTACTTTGGTCCACTGTTCGCCACCGTAGGAAGACATTCGGAGAAACGGTGGGGAGCTCTCAGCACATGTATGACAGTACGAGCTATCCATATTGAAGTTGCCCATTCATTGACTACCGACTCCTGTATAATGGCACTGAAGCGATTTATTGCTCGGCGAGGTTGGCCATTAGGAATCCACAGCGACAACGGGACCAATTTTCGTGGAGCAATATGGATGAATTGACAACCAACTTTGTAGGGCCAAACTTAAAGTGGAACTTTATGGGACGTACCTGGGAAAGGTTAGTTAGGTCGGTTAAAAGAACTATAAGCTTTATAACACCTACAAGAAATCCTTCCGACGAACTGTTGTTAACAATGCTGGCAGAGGTAGAGAGAATTATTAATACTAGGCCTTTGACTTATGTTCCATTAGATAGTTCAAATGAAGAAGCTTTGACGCCAAACCATTTATTATTGGGTTCTTCAAATGGTGAAAAATCATTTGGAACATTGATTGATGATGGTGTCTTATTAAAAAAGAATTGGTTGATCAGCGGACAGTATGCTAATCGATTTTGGCGACGGTGGGTCAACGAGTACTTACCAGATCTAACGAGACGTACGAAATGGTTTGCTTTTACGAAGCCTATACGAGAAGGAGATGTAGTAATCATAGCAGATCCTAATAACCCCCGTAGCATTTGGCCCAAAGGTATCATTCTGAAACATTCTGAAAACAATACCTGGAAGAGATGGAGAAATAAGAAGCGCACTGGTGAAGACATCAACTGGTGTCTATACAGACCTACCGCAAAGCTTGCCATACTAGACGTTGGTCGATTTGACGATAGTGGAAAGCCAGTTCCAAAAACCGCCTACCAAGGGGGGAGTGTTGTCAAATCTGGCAATACTTATACTCAATAGTATTTGACCGGATAACGATAGCAGCCATCTTTACTTTCTGCTGTCATAAAATCCACATTGCACATGCAAGTGCAACCTGCATACTACATTTCATTTTCAAGATCAGAACCCAGATGAACAGATGAAATAACAAGAGTATTTTAATAAAAGAAAAACTAACTAACCTAACACCAAAAAAAAAACTAAAAGTATGTTTTTGGCTGTAAAGCACTTGACTATTTTTTTTTGAATTTATGTAACTAATTAATAAAATTAAAATAAAACACACCTTTTGGAAACTTTAGAATAATAATTTTTATTGTTGGCAGCGAGGTTGGGTTGACAGTAATAATGACTTTTATCTTTTGCTGACTTTTCTTTGACAATTTAGTTTTCCGCTGAATTGCGGAAAATGTTGACTTAGCTGCTGCATGTGTCCATTTGCTGGTTGCATCTGAGTTCAACCCACTGGTTTGCTTTGGGTTGAGTTGAACATTCTCCCCGGGCGGAAAGTGAGTTTTCTGAGCTTAGGTGCAACAAAAGAGTTTCTGATATTGTAAATTATCTCGGATTGACATGAAAAGAAACAAAGTTTATTAGAGCATGATAAACAAACAAGTTTTATGCAATTTTAATTTTCGACATAATAAACAACATTTTCAACTATGATTTGGATACGCTCCGATCTTGCACATGTAAAGTCTCGGATAGTAATATGGCGGCCTCCATTCATTAAGGCAAGGATCTCTATACTATGGAGATCATAGGCAACGATGAAGATGGAGACAAACAACAACAACTCCATACTCCACTTGTTGTCAATGGAAAAATTCCATCGATTACGGCGTTGTTTGTGCTATGTGCTTCGCGAGTGTAATTTTGATTTTTTTTTGTTGTGTATTTTAAATTTGAATTAAATTACGAGTAGTTTGTGTTATTCGTTCAAATTTGTGAAATCGATGCTGCAGATGATTCAGGTGAGTTGAAAATAATGAATTTATTGAATTTATATTACATTTTATATTTTTAAATTTGTGTGTTGAATTCTTGTTCATTGGAGTCCGAGTAGGGTTCGGACGGTTTTTAAATTTTTCGTTGCAAATGGTACTATTTGTATTATTAATTTTGAAAGTGTATTAAATTGAAGTGAAAGTGTATTAAATTGAAGTGAAATTATTTTTTAATGCGTTTTATTTTAAAGTGAGTATGTTACTGGTGATTATTTTAATTTGTAATTAATTTCGGAAAAATTATAATAAAATTAAAAAATGTTTATATTAGTTTTTCTTTGCGTTTTTCGTGTGAAATGAGCAAATATTAATATTTTTTTTTCATGTCGGATTATGAAGTGAAAATTAAATCATTCGTTTAATTGCATTTTTCGGGTGAAATGAGCAAAATAAATTAGTTTTTGAATATTAAAGTTTTTGAATAATAATGAATTTGTCATAATTATGACGATATGATGATGTATATGTGATGTGATGATATATGATATGATGATATGTGATGTGTATGTGTATGTGTGGGTGTGTGTGTGTGTGTGTGTGTATGTGTGTGTGTGTGTGTGTGTGTGTGTGTGTGTGTTTGTGTGTGTGTGTGTGTGTGTGTGTGTGTGTGTTCTGTTTTTTTCTTACGCTTCGTTTGTATATTGATTGTTGCTAATTGGTAGAGGACATAGCTTCGTTACAGGTCGTTTTAATTCGCCTTGCTCTGTTTTCAGCTTCACTTCTCTAGTGATGTCATCTTTTCCGGGGAACGTTTCTAGGATTCGTCCTAGATTCCATTTCGTCGGGGGAAGTCTCTCATCTTTAATCAACACCAGGTCTCCGATTTGAAGTTGAAGTTGATGTTTTAGCCATTTCGGTCGTTGTTGTAGACGGGCCAAATACTCCGATTGCCAGTGATGCCAAAAAGTTTGTAAACTGAATTGGATCGCTTTCCACCGGTCGACATAGTTTGTCTTACCGATTGTGAGATCTGGCTCTGGTACTGTGAACATTTCTGCTCCGATTAAGAAGTGTGCTGGAGTCAAAGCATGAAAGTCTTCAGGATTTTCTGTTAAGGGGCATAAAGGCCTCGAATTTAAACACGCTTCAATTTGCGTTAAAAGCGTGGAGAGTTCCTCGAAAGTTAATACCCCATTTCCAACAATTCTTTTGAAGTGGTGTTTAACACTCTTCACGCCGGCTTCCCATAATCCTCCGAAGTGGGGAGAAGCAGGAGGAATGAAATTCCACTTTGTTCCTTGGGACGACAAAACTTCAGCAACACCTTTCCAGTCATGGGTAGCATCCTTCAGAAGTCGATACAACTCTGTTTCAGCTCCTTTAAAATTCGTACCGCAATCACTGTAGATCTGGCTGCAAACTCCTCGTCGTGAAGTAAACCGCCGAAATGCTGCTAGAAAAGCTTGAGTGGTGAGATCGCTTACCGCTTCAAGATGAATCGCCTTTGTTGCTAGGCAAACGAAAATGGCTAAGTAGCCTTTATAAGTTTTTGCTCCGCGACCTTTCCAAGCCCGGATACTAATCGGTCCAGCATAGTCAACTCCAGTATGTGAGAATGGCCTGGATACAGTCACTCTGGGCGCTGGTAATTCTCCCATCAGTTGATAAGCTGGCTTAGTCCTAAACCGATAACATATAGTGCATTTATGAACATATTGCTTTACTGCTCGCTTGGTCT
The DNA here is from genome assembly GCA_958431115.1 of Syrphus vitripennis. Classification (NCBI taxonomy): domain Eukaryota; kingdom Metazoa; phylum Arthropoda; class Insecta; order Diptera; family Syrphidae; genus Syrphus; species Syrphus vitripennis. The sequence goes on along the minus strand of OY288108.1, from coordinate 78,572,704 downwards.
GAAAAATCCAATATTTTTTCCGAAGATAACCCATCATCAACTGAATGCCTCCATGATGTGTTTTCTCATGAGCTTCGTGAAGAATCAATTTCGTGAAGTGATGATTTGGAACCAGGATGATTGGATGCTGTTGATCATAAGGCAAATTTGCATTTTTCAGTCTTCCACCAACTCGAATGATTCCGTCCGAATCAACGAAGGGATTTAGCGATGCCATGCCCCTGGACTTCAAAATGCCATCAGGAAAAATTTCGAGCTGAGCAATTTTTACTAAAGCTTTGGCTGCAACGTCGAGCTCCTTTGGTGAAATCAGTCCAAATTTCCAGTTGGGTATGTAATTTTTTGTAATATTGGTGAAACGTAAAATCATAGCAACAATACGTATTAATTTGTTTATTTCAGATGATCCATACATAAGTTCATTTATTGGAGGTAAAACCTTCCCGATGTGATGCTCTTGTATTGGAGGTAAAACCTTCCCGATGTGATGCACCTGTACTACTGGCTGCGTTGGATACTGAAAATCCCATGCATCGCGCAGAAATTCAGGTCCGTTCCACCATAGCGGATTATCAAGCAAAGCTGATGGAAGAACACCTCTGGAAACCAAGTCTGCTGGATTGTGCTGAGTTGGAATATGATTCCATATTTTGACGGGAGTCAAACGCTGTATTTCTCCAACTCTGTTTCGCACAAATGTCTCCCATTTGTTTGGTGATGCTCTAATCCACGAGAGTGTGATGGTTGAGTCAGTCCATGCAAACTGCTGAATGTTGTTGTTTCCAAACACTTGAGTGGCATGGTCCAGAAGCTTCGCCAACGTAACAGCACCACAAAGTTCCAAACGAGGAAGACTTACTGGTTGTACAGGAGCAACCTTTGATTTAGCGATGAGAAGATGCATTTTCGCTTGGCCTATTTCGTCTTCAATCCGCAAATACACTGCTGCTCCGTAGGCTTTCTCCGAAGCGTCACTGAACCCATGAAGTTCGACTCGAGTGAAATCGCCGATTGTTTGAACCCACCTTGGAAATTGAATTTTGTTGATGGCTTGCTTCGTAGAAGATATTCCATTGTTCCAAAAGTGAGGATTCGATTGGTTCATCCCATGACATCTTCTTCACCCACAGTTACTGCATGAACATCTTTGCCTTCACAATACACGGAGCAATCCAACCCATCGGATCAAAAAGACGTGCTATCGTAGATAGAATGAATCGTTTGGTCGGCTGTGGATCAGGAATTGCGTTGTAGCAGAAAGAGAATCTATCAACAGAAGGAAGCCAGTGGACACCGAGCGTTTTAACTCCATCTGAATCTTCTGATGGCATTGAGAATTTTGATTCCCGTTCTCCTGATGGAATGCCCGAAAGTAATTCCTCAGAATTGGAAGTCCATTTCCGTAAGTTGAATCCAGCTGTCTCTAATGTTGTTTTAACTTGTTTTATTTTCTCTTTAGCTTCGGCAATAGTATTTCCTCCAGATATCAAATCGTCTACATACATCTCTTCACGGATCATGGTTGAAGCAAGTTGATTTTTTGAATTGTCTTCTGCCAACTTCAGTAACGTTCGGATGGCAAGATATGGAGCGGCTGCTGTTCCAAAGGTAACCGTATTAAGTCTGTAAACCTTAATAGGCTCTTTAATATTTTTTCTCCACAGAATCAGCTGATAATTTTTGTCTTGCTCCGCTATCAAGATCTGTCGGTACATTTTTTCGATGTCGGCAGTGAAGGTGTATTTATACAACCTCCAACGAAGAATAATGTCGCAGATATTTTGTTGCAGTGCTGGACCTACCAACATAGCATCGTTCAAGGAAACGCCACTTGATGTTTTGAAGGATGCGTCAAACACCACCCTCAATTTTGTGGTTGAACTGCTTTCTTTGATGACAGCATGATGGGGCAAGAAGTAATGCTGATTTTCTGGCAACTTATTTTTATCCACTTCACTCATATGACCCAGTTGGATATATTCTTCGATGCAGGAAGAATACTTATCTCGAAGTTGCTGGTTTGCATCAAGACGTCGCTCTAAACCATGGAATCGCGGCAAAGCACCTTGATAAGAATCGCCAAAAACCGGAGCAACATTTCCTTTGAACGGCAATGCTACTTGATAGCGACCATCAATCGTTCGTTCAGTGTTGGCGATGAAATGATTTTCACATTCAATATCTTCGGCTTTTTCGAATGGCTTGAAAGGTGTCTCTTCCAGTTCCCAAAATTTTCGAAGTTGGGTTTCGACATCTACAATTTGCAAGAAACTTCTTACTTGATGACTGGATTCGGGTTCAATTGGAGCCTTCCCGAATAAGATCCATCCCAATGTTGTCTTCTGCATTACTGGCATCAGTCTATCTGCTGGTGAAATCAGCTCTGGCAACAAAAGTTCTGGAAGAACATCACTGCCAAGCAAAATATCAATTTTGGACGATTTGAAAAATTCTGGATCGGCAAGCACATAATCGTTGAGATGAGTCCAATTCTTAACGTGAAGGTTCCGGGCCGGAAGATGCCCAGACAGTGACTTTAAGATGTAGGCTTGCGCCGATGTTGCAAAGCTGGAATACTGCGAAGCAAAAGTGATATCTACCACTCTTAAACATGTGCCACTGCTGACCAAACCCAACCCGGACACCCCCGTATGAGTTGTTCGAGATTTAAGTTGGAGTAATTGGGCAGCATACTCTGTAATAAACGACGCTTCAGAACCAGTATCTAACAATGCTCGCAACGTCAACCACTCTCCAAACGAAGACTTCACTTTCACAAGGGCTGTTGCCAGTAAAACTTGAGAGTTTTTAGTTGGACTGCTGTGATGAGAATGGTGAGAAGTTAAATTGTTAGAAACCGATGGTTTGTTGGCGGTCTGGAATGAAGGCGCCTCTGCATTCAAAGTTGTACTTTGTGAATTTTGGCTGCGACTCTGTTGCTGCACTGGGTTGATTTGCTGATTACTATTTGTTGACTGGACTTGCTGAAAAGAGGTATTATTTTGCTGTAAGCGTGAAGGTTGTTGATTTGGCTGTAGAGAAGTATTATTAACATGTAATAAGGTATGATGTGGTTGTTGACAATGATAGCACCTACGACTAGTTGGACAACTATCAGTAACATGATTATACCCCAAGCAATTTCGACACAAACCCCATTTATTTACAACCTGACTACGCTCACATACACTCATTTTCAAAAATTTACTGCATCTTCTAACCGCATGTTTATTTTTCTGACATATTTTACAGGAAATCTTTGATTTATCAGACTGCGTATGTGCGAGAAACGAATTCTTATGTGAAGAGTCCCGTGATGTTTTGGATGTACCCTGATTGTGCTGCTGGTCGACCGCTTCAAGAGTCCGAAACCTTGTCTCCAGAAAGGAAGTGAATTCCTTGAAAGTCGGCAACTTTTTTGGGTCCTCTCTGTCATTCAACTTCTCCTCCCATATTTGCTGCGTTCTGTTGGGTAACTTTCGCACGAGAAGAAAAATTAGCACTGGGTCTAAATGATCTACCTCTATTTTCAGATTCGCAAGGCTGTGAATTACTTGAGTCGACGTATATAGCAGATCTCTAATCGACTCCGCACGCTCCTGGCTCAACGACGGTAGGTTGAACAGTGTATTCAACTGAATGTTGACAAGAACGCGAGGGTGATCATAACGATCCTTCAGAATCGACCATGCTTTGACGTAATTGTGACCTTGGATCTTCAAAGACAGAAGTAGCTTTTCAGCGTCACCTGCTAAACTGGTCTTCAGATAATGCATTTTTTGTATATCGGATAACGATGATTTGGCGCCTACCAGGGTCACAAAAAGGTCGTGAAAATTTGGCCAATTTTCATAACTGCCGTCGAACGTAGGTATTTTTATTGCCGGTAGGTGAAGTTCCTCGTTTCTGACTGTTGTCTCCTTTCCAGCGACTTCATTTGACTGCTGACTGCTGCTTGCACGGAAACTTTCCACCGCATCCAGAAGCCTAGCCTGAAACACACAATAATCTTCCCTTATTTCGTCGTACAATGATTCTACTTCAGGTTGCCCTTTTGTAACCTCATCATCCTCATCCAAAAATTCATCATAAATTTGGGATACCGCAGCCCACAACTCATCCAACAACTTCAGTCTTGTTTGGACATATGTAAGCGTCATGGCTTTGCCCTTTTTGCCAAAATTTTCTACATCCTTTTTTAGCTGTTTAGCTTTAGCATTTAAGGATTTTGTTGAAGACATTTTTATGTTAAATAATTATAGTAAGCAAATCGTACTCACTTTGAAAATGGCGTCAAATTTTCCTCGTGCTGTTTTTTAAGGTTAACTCCCACGTTGCACACACTTTTAACCTTCACACAATTTTGCAATCTTTTATTATTTAAATAATCCTTTGTAATTTATATAAAATTAACTTAAGGCTCGAAGGACCAATGTTTTTGGCTGTAAAGCACTTGACTATTTTTTTTTGAATTTATGTAACTAATTAATAAAATTAAAATAAAACACACCTTTTGGAAACTTTAGAATAATAATTTTTATTGTTGGCAGCGAGGTTGAGGTTGACAGTAATAATGACTTTTATCTTTTGCTGACTTTTCTTTGACAATTTAGTTTTCCGCTGAATTGCGGAAAATGTTGACTTAGCTGCTGCATGTGTCCATTTGCTGGTTGCATCTGAGTTCAACCCACTGGTTTGCTTTGGGTTGAGTTGAACAAGTAAGTTACAAAATAAATAAAAATGTATTAATATGTAAAATAAAATGTACATATACATATGTATTTGTAGGAAATAAAAGTCACTTGAATTTAGATACCAATCTACGACTTTAATTTAAGCGGCTAAAATTTCGTTAGGAAATAACACTTCAGAACTTACACAAACACAAAGCTGCTCAATATCATCTGCATCATTTTTTAATTTGTATTGAGTACTGCTGAAAGTCGTTCGGACGGCAACCAAAACACCTCCTCCTCGATCCCATCCTGATTTAGTTGAACGATGTTTACGATACACATTGTATGAAGAATCAAAGAGCTCACACGATGTAAGGTTAGAATTTAGCCATGTTTCAAGCCATGACATCGAACTCTTGAAGAGAAGAAGATAGAAAAAGCTCGTTAGTTTTTGTACGTAAACCACCAGCATTTTGAAAGTATACACGAATTTCAGATAAATTCGCTTTAAACTTTGGATCAGCTATTTCATCTTGGTTTTGCCTTCCACTTTCGGAAAATTTATAAATTTCTTTAATTGGACATGTTTCGGCCAGATTGAAGCATCCAAAGCAGTATCAAAATGACTAGCAGGAATCCCTAACTTGAAATTCACAAAACGGAGTGAAGTCGAATCTACTCCTTTTTTAATAAGTTTTGAACAGCGCATGGCTTTCTTGTCAATATTTAACTTCGTTGCAGCATATTCAATTATATTTTCCTCCGTCACATTTTTGTCCAAGCGGGAAAGATGTAGAAATTGTAGACGTGGAACAGACTGCAGTGTAAATTCGCCTTCTACAACCGCAGCAGTCCCATACATGATCTTTTTTGAACGGTGAGATTTAGAATGTTGAACTTGGTTAAAAACATTACTAACAGCACTCTTATTAGATTTAGTCCCATCAGCTAAATTGACAACACTGTCATCGAGAACAGCATTCTCCGCAGCAGCAACACAATCCTTAACAACAAGAGCAGCAACACCACCGGCAACATTTACCTCATGAACGTGAGATAGAAAAACATTATTAGAAACTTTGTCACCCACAGCAACAGTAGCTGCATGATCATCAGCAGCACCATCATCCTCAACAGCAGCGAGACCCACAGCAGCACCAACACCCACAGTAGCATCACCAACACCATCCGCACCAACAACACCAACCTCTTTCTCATTGTCTTCACTATTAACAACAACCTCTTTCATAGAAGAAGCTGTGTCCTCATCCTCAACAACAACAACAACTTCTTCATTTCCAAAACCAGTTTTGCAAGGCATTAAGCTTACAACAACATCAGTTTCAGTATTGTCACAACCAGTGGACAGAAAAGATGAATGCGTAGGCGGCACACCAACAGCAGCAGCATTAGACGTCATAGCTTTCACACTATACACATTATTTTAAGAAGTGTCTCCAAAGTGATAATGTTGTAGGTAGATGGGCTTGGGAAGGTGGTTACCTCAGTTCTAGAATGAAGGGTTTTAATTGATATGTATGTACTTTCCATTTAAACCTGATTGGTTGAGTTTTTGTATATTAATGCGGTCGAAGTCTTGAGGTAACTTTCAAGAAGTGTTGACATGGTGTGAACACCCCCTTGGAGGGACTGCGACTTCAAGACTCGTAATATTTAAAAAGTGGCCGATGGATCTAAATCAGGCGCCTCCTTGGATTAATCCGAATGAAAATCATAGGAATATACGTTATGCTTTCACTTCTGTTCATTTTATTTGTAGGTAAATTATATTTTTTTGAATACGACGACTAAGTACAAGTTCACTTGTCATTTAACTACAGTCTAAAGCATGAACTATGTGCTTCACATTCGAGTTTTCATTAAATCAACAATCGTCTAAATGTGCATTTTACTTTCAAGAAGCGCTGATATTGTTTTTTTTTTAACAATAGAAAATCACTTAACAACTAGTTTTGAGGTCTTTTCAAAGCTAGATATTTCTAATTTTATGAATTTCTCTTTTTATCCAACTAGTTTCAAGATTTTGAGTCTTTTATGTGAATAGTAGATATCGGTTTATTAGTGAACGATCTAGCATTAATTTATGCTAGATATATTTAGCAATTAAGTATTTACTATACGAAAAATAGTTTTTAAAAATAAAAAAGGTTAAGTCCAAAATTATATTAGAGTTATTTATTCAAAGAAACTATAATTATTTAATTTTAAACTTGACCAAATGCTGTCCAAAACGAAAGAGAGTTCAATAATTTTAAAAATCCAAAAAAGAAAGCTAGGTTTTGATTTAAAATTTTAGATATATAAGAAAAGTTATACATAAAATATACATGTAATAACATTATGTATATACAATTCAAAATTTAAATAAGTGTTATTAGACTTTATTTTCACTCATGGTGAGTATTGATATTGCTACTAATGCTGTTACTCCGAACATACTACCCCCGTCGAAGGCCGAGGGGTTTCAACTGCATTGATGTGGATGGGTAAAACACAAAATTTTGCAACTGCACGTCTTACTGTACCATTTTTTGTTTTAACGACTGCTACTCGCGCAACATCGTCATCTCCCTTAATAACTTCGATGACCCTTGCTAGAGGCCACCTGAGTGGTGGCAGATTTTCGTCCTTCAATAAAACCATATCACCAATGGCTATGTTTGATGATGATGATCGCCATTTGTTCCTTTCCTGAAGATTTGTCAAGTACTCAGTGCTCCACTTTTTCCAGAACATCTGTTGTATATGGGACACCCGTTGCCATCTACTGAGACGATTGATATTGAGCATTGTAACATCGGGCTCTACTATTGGCGTAAATGGAGCACCAATGATGCGAGTTAACTATTGCACAAATAAGACAAACTAAAGCCCTAAGCTCTTCAAAATTTAAAATTTCATTGGCTACTGATGGCCAAAAATGATATTTAGCTAATTTAGCAGAAGCCTCACAGAGGCCCCCAAAGTGTGGAGACCTAGGAGGGATAAACTGCCACTCAATTCCATCTTCTAGACACTGCTGCTGGACATCATGAATATGTTTTTATGAGAGAAATAATTTTCGAAGGTCTTCAAGCTCGTTCTTTGAGCCCAAGAAATTCGCTCCATTGTCCGACCATTTAGTTTTAGGCTTTCCTCTCGTGCAGATGAATCTCTGTAAGGATGCCAAGAACGATGGTGTATTTATAAGTCTTTCACGAGTTCTAAATGGACCGCTTTGCTAGCGAAACAAATAAATACGCAGATGTAGCATTTAGGCTAGGTTAGGTTGATTGGGCTGACAGTTGGTTTTGTTACCGTCACACTTAGATCAATGTAGATCCCTTGTGATACCCTGAAGTATTAAAACATCTTGAAGTTTTAAACCTATGAATCCCACGGTTCGTCTAGCCATTTGGAGGTCTTGACGAAGTTCAGCTCTTGCTTGAGAGTTCTGATAGTTCTTCTTATTCATTAAAGAAGTAGTTGCCTAGGGTCTTTTTTCTAGTGTGGCAGAGTGCTGGACAGTGACAAAGAAAGTGAGCCGTGCCTTCATGCTCATCTTAATCACCACAGCCTCTGCATAGATCGTCGGTATTGAGCCCCATTTTCTTTTTATGGTAGCCAAGTAGGTTGTGTACCGTTATTATACTTATAAGGGATCTTAAGTAAGGTTTATTAAGAACTAAAATTCTATCGGACCTTTTCTTATCGTATCTAGGCCATAGTTTCGTGGTAATAACACAGGTTTCTAGGAGGTTCCATCTTTCGTTGGATTTTTGAACAATTAAGTTACCAATGTTTTGTTTCAGTTCACATAGTGGGATTCCTATGTTGTGATCTATGAGAGAAGGTTCAAGTGTTGAGCCTTCCCTTGCCAGCTCATTTGCTTTTTCGTTTCCCGGCACACCACTATGGTGGGAACCTAGCAGAGTCTTACATTATGCTGTATACCAAGAACCTTTAGCTCTTCGCGACAGCAAGAAACAAGCTTCGACTTGATTTAAGTGGCAGAGAGAGCTTTTATTGCTGCCTGACTGTCAATGAAAAAAGTGATGTCCGCGTGTGATATGGCCATCATAGATATATGCCTGGCAGCGTTTTTCACTGCGAAGATCTCAGCTTGGAAGACGCTGCTGTGGACAGGGAGCCTGAATGAATTGGAAAGATTAAGGTTTTCAGAGAAGAACCCTGCTCCTACTCCAGTGTTAATTTTTGAGCCATCAGTGAAACGGTGAAAGTCGACTCGTTGGAGTAGGACACACTGTTTTCCCAATCTATTCTATTGGGGAATATGGTACTAAAAGATTTGTTAAAATCTAAGTAGGGGGTTATATAATCTGTACAGATATCGTTGCCTACGTATTTCGTTAGAATAGCATTTGGACTAGTTTTCCATATATTGGTTTGACTAAGCCGAAGGGCGCTGTTAGGTGCTGATTCTTGTACAAATAGATCTAAGGGTGGGAGATTGAGGATTGCTTCCAAGCCCGGTAGTAGGGGTGGTCCTCATCACACCAGTTGTGCTGATGCATGCCATTCTTTGTAGTTTGGTTAGGGTTTTTAAATTCGAGGATTTCTCCAGGGCTTTCCACCAAACCAAACTGCCATAGGTCAGAATAGGTCTGACAATGGCAGTATACATCCACATGATTATTTTAGGATTGGGTCCCCAGTTTCTGCCTAGAATTCTATTACATGAGTAGAGTGCAAACATGGCTTTTTGTATCTTTCTTGGATATTTAGGCCCCAGTTAAGTTTTTTGTCCATGATCACACCGAGATATCTCGCTATTTTTTGTTTGTAAAAAGTACTAACTCTGTTTTGAGATGATTAACCTTGAGACCACAATTTTTGGTCCAGCTACTGACCATGGAAAGTGCATTATATAATAATTCGCTAATAGTGGTAGGATAATTTCCTGTTGCCAAAAGCGCTAAGTCATCAGCGTAGGCTACCACTATTATGCCTCTATGTTTTAGTTTCAATAGGATTCCACCTTGCGGTGTACCTCTAGATGCGTGCATCTTTATCTGTGCGTTACCAAGTTCACTATGTATCTGTCTGTTTTTCAACATGTACATGATCCATTTGATAACTGTTACTTCTAGCTTGAGATATCGAAGTGCTTTCTCAATTGCACTGTTGTGAACGTTATTGAAAGCTCCTTCGATGTCCAGGAATGCTGCGAGAGTGTAATCTTTAACCTCAAGCTATTTTTCTATAGTGCTCACAACACAGTGTAGTGCCGTTTCTACACTTCTGCCTTTCGTGTAGGCATGTTGAAAGGGTGATATGACCTCCGGCTTTAGGTTACTGCGGATATGAATATCAATTAGCCTTTCAAGTGTTTTGAGCATAAAGTAGGTGAGACTAATAGGTCTGAAGTCTTTGGGTTCCGTGTGACTGGGCTTTCCGGCTTTAGGAATAAAGACGACTTTAATCTCACCTCATGTCCTTGGAACAAATCTCCATTTTAGGCTGCTATGGAATATGTTTATCAGGTGGGGAGTGATGAATTCACTGCTTTTCTGCAGCATGTGAGGGAAGATGCTGTTAAGGCCTAGAGATTTATAAGGGGAGAAAGAGTTGATAGCTCAATTTACCCTTTCTTCCGTTAAAATATCAGTAGGGATTTCATGCTCGTAGAGCAGAGAGTTATCTGATTCGCATTCAGGACTAGATTTGCTTTCTGGAAAGTGTGTTTCCACTAGAGCTATTGATTTCGATCGGGTACCCGGTACATTGAACGGGTACCCGGGTAACCAAATTTCCGGGTATTACCCGGGTACCCGCAAGGTATCGGGTGACCGGGTACCCGAAACATGATCGGGTACCCGGTTACCCGACACATTGCCGGGTACCCGTCAGGTGTCGGGTACCCGGGAATTTATATAATTGGTCCAAGGAACCATTATAACTCAGATGGGAGATGAAAAAATTACAATAACAACAGGGTGCTTCTTAAGGTACAGATAAAATTAAAAAAAGTCGTTTTCACAAAAATATTTTGTATCAGGGTGGTGCAAATTTTTTTTTTTTCGTTTTCAAAATTATGTTTTGTATTAGGGTGGTGCAAAACAAAACATTTTTCTGTCGTTTTTTTTAAAAAAAGTTATTAGGGTAGTGCAAAAAAAACTTGTTTTTTCGTTTTCAATATAAATTCGAAGTGTTACATTACACAAGCTGAAAAACGCATTTTTCACATTTGTGACACGTTTTATTTGACCGCCATCTTGTTTTTAATGAAAATTTAGATTTTCGCATATAACTCGCGTAGTTTTAAGAAGAAAAAGTTACAGACAAAACTTTTAAAACAATAAATTTTCTACAAAAAATGTTAAATAACTTTTTTCGATAGCTGCTTTTGTTTAAGAGTTACAGTACATTTTGTACTGAGAAAGCGTCAAAAAAAAATTAATTTTCAAAAAAATGTACTATAACCTTAAACAAAAGCAGTTATCGAAAAAAGTTATTTAATATTTTTTGTAGAAAATTTATTGTTTTAAAAGTTTTGTCTGTGACTTTTTTTTCTAGGATTAAAACTACGCGACTTATATGCGAAAATCTAAATTTTCATTAAAAACAAGATGGCGGCCAAATAAAACGTGTCACAAATGTGAAAAATGAGTTTTTCAGCTTGTGTAATGTTACACTTTGAATATAAGTTAACACGAAGTTTGACTCTACGGAAATGCTGACGATGCGTCTGGCATTTTACGAAGAAAAACTACGAAACTAACAACTGTGGGAATGCAAAGTAGCATTAAGAAATAATGCAAGGTTGCATTTATGTATTTAGCAAGTAAGAAACAAATTGATGAAAAATTATTTTTAAGTTCAGTTGATAATTTGTATTGATTCAATAAAGGTCAGAGCAACCTGCTCTGAGAAAAAAATATTTAAAAAAAAAAAGAATTGGTGTTCGATTAACTGGCGCCCAACCTGTGTGGCTTCGAACTATACGCGTTTAATTTGTGCTAACCATTGCCATTAATTTACGTGACATTTTTATAATGTGCAGAAAAATACGTGTTTGAATTGTGCTAACCATTGCCGTCTTACCGCGTATTACTCATAATTTGTGAAAAAAAAATCGCAACTTCGTAAGTGAGTGACAAAAGCAAATCCAAGAAAAGAGGCCCCCCAGTAAGCCGATAACCAAGGACAAAAAGGAGCAGTCAACTGCATCCGCTTGGATTAGGAATAGAACCACCAGAAATAATAAAAATTTGTTAATCAGCAACTATGAATCAACAATTCATCATATTTTTGTAAGTTTATTGAATAATTTAAAAAAAAAAAAGAAAAAAATTTTTTCTTACTAGAAGAATAACGAAATAAAAATTTTTGTTGATGCAATTTACAAAAGTAAAGTTATCAGGAAAACCAAATGAAACAAAATTAAAATTATTAAAAGAAATTTTTTATTGTGAAAAAAAAACAAAGCACAAAATAATAAAAAAGTGATTTCATTCTTATTAAAGAATTACAATAAAACTGAAATTTTAGCAAAAATATCTTTTTAAGTTCATTAAAATTTGAAATCGTATTTTAAGAAAAAGTTTTGGGAACATTTTCATTTCATCTGTATTTTTAAAGTGTAAACATATTGCTGCCTTTGTTTGTTTCCACCCTTTTTCCTCAATATTTTGCTAATTCTTATTTTATTACCTTCATTTTTACCCTTCTTTAAAATATGGCGAATCCAAATAATTTAATCAGACCACCTGTTATCAATCAACCTCCTCCACCCGCTCCACCGATTCAACCGGTTCTTAACCAAAATGATTTGGTTCAACTTATTACTAGACTAGTAAGCGAAACTCTACACATCCAGGGAAGACAGATTTTCAATTCTATTATGAACCCTGCAGCAGACATAAACAATGATATAGATCAACCCATTAATATAGCAGATAATAATCTGAATGATTTAGATAAAATACCCGACGCGACGTGGTAAAAAGTTTGAGGGAATTTTCCGGACAAACACATGAATTTAATTCATGGAAAAAAAGCATTGACAGAATTCTTAAAATTTATGAGCACCTTAAGGGTACTCCAAGATACTACGGTATCTTATCTGTCATAAGAAATAAGATAACAGGACATGCTGACGTGGTACTTGAGTCCTATAATACACCCCTTAATTGGGAAAAAATATCCAAATGCCTTACATTGCATTATGCAGATAAGAGGGACTTAGGCACCCTCGAATACCAGAATACCTCGAATACTACTCTGGTTCAAGGTAATAACATGGTTCCTGAATTCTATCAAACCGTGTATCACCATTTGTCTTTGATCCTCAATAAATTAGGATCAATTGAAATGAGTCAGGATTCTATGAATAATATGACTCAGTGCTACCGTGACAAAGCCTTAGACACCTTTGTCAGGGGCCTTAAAGGAGATCTTCCTCGGTTACTCAGTATCAGAGAACCAGCAGATCTTCCCCAGGCTTTGCATTTATGCCTAAAGCTGCAAAATGTAGACTTTAGATGACAAAATAGACCAAGGAATCAAAAATTTACTCAAAAACGTCAACATTCGCAACAAATGCACCCACCACAAAAGATGCAGCGCATCTATCATACTCAACCAGGTGATGACGACAAATCTATGGAAGAATATGAAGCAGAAATTGAAAAAGAAGACCAAGAGTACGATGAATCCCTAGAAGAATACGTTGACCAAGAGGAGAACAACAACATAGAACAACCAGAAGAACTAGACGACATTTATTTTTTAGATTAAAGTCCTCTTCGCTTCCCTTTTTCTAACACATTTCCAGAAGCGGAGAGATCCTGAAATTCCTTGTTGACACTGGGTCGAATAAAAATTATATTCAGCCTCGTCATATAAAAAATCCCATGCTTAATGAAAATCATTTCTATGCTAACTCTGTTGGAGGTAGCGTCAAGATAACGCACCACTCATTTATTCAAATTTTTGGCCCTCAAACTGACAAAATTAAATTCTTCATCCTCCCCAGCCTTATTTCATTCGACGGCATTATAGGGCATGATACTCTAAAACAACTTAATGCCATCATCCATACAAAGAAGAATCATATGTCCCTTCAGCCTAGTTCCACTCATCCAGGAATTTCAATTCCTCTTAAACAGCATCTGTCAGAATTTGTCAACAGTATAAGAACTGATCACATGACTAAAAATCAATGCACCAAGCTTAAAAACATTATTCGTAAATGCCCAAATCTTTTTTCCGAACCAAATGAAAAATTGACCTATACTACAACTGTAAAAGGAGAAATTCGAACTATAACTCGGGATCCCGTATACTCTAAATCGTATCCTTATCCCATGGCACTCAAGAATGAAGTTGAAAAAGAGATTCAAAAACTATTAGGAGACGGTATTATAAGACCATCAAAATCACACTACAATTCTCCGGTTTGGGTAGTCCCCAAAAAAATGGACGCCTCAGGAGAAAAGAAATTCCGAATGGTAATTGACTACCGTAAGCTGAACACTTTAACCATAGCCGACAAATACCCGATCCCTGAAATTTATGAAATTCTTGCAAATCTGAGTAAGACCCAATGGTTTTCCATAGTAGACTTGAAAAGTGGCTTTCATAAGATCCCACTAAAAGAATCTGATATAGAAAAAACTGCCTTTTCGGTAAACAACGGCAAGTTTGAATTTACACGCCTTCCATTTGGTCTCAAAAACGCTCCATCCATTTTCAGAGAGCTTTAGATGACATCCTAAGAGATCTTATCGGAAAATGTTTTTATGTCTACATCGACGACATTGTGATCTTCGGAAAAAACGAAGACGAACACTTCACAAATCTTCAAAAAGTCTTCAACACACTAGAGAAAGCAAATATGAAAATCCAATTAGACAAATGTGAATTTTTCCAAGAAGAAATTGAATTTTTAGGTTTTGTTATCGGCAGGGATTTGTTAAAGACTACGCAAAATTAGCGAAACCCCTGACATCCCTTTTAAGAGGGGAAGACGGACATGTGTCCAAGAATATGTCAAAGAAAAAAATTATTCAATTAGACCGAGAAGCCATCGAAGCATTTAATAAATTAAAAAAATCTCTTGTTTCTGCAGAAGTCATTCTTCGATACCCAGACTTCGAAAAAAGTTTTCAACTTACAACAGATGCCTCCGACTACGCCATCGGCGCAGTCCTTTCCCAAGATGACAAGCCAATAACTTTTCTTTCTAGAACGTTGAGCAAATCAGAAGAAGATTATGCCACTAATGAAAAGGAAATGCTGGCAATAATTTGTTCACTTAACTCTCTTAGAAATTTCCTATACGGATCGCGCAAGGTTAACATTTTCACGGACCACCAACTCCAAAATGAAGAAATGGAAAGCCATTTTGGAAGAATACAACTATGAGCTAAAATATAAACCCGGGAAGGAAAATGTTGTCGCAGACACCCTCTCTAGACCTCCGAAAATAGAATTTAATTCAATGACTCCAACAGAACACAGTGCTGACAGCTCAGCGCAAAATTTAATTCCCTCCGTTGAAATCCCTATAAATATCTTCCGAAATCAACTTCTACTAAAAATAGGAAACGAAAATAGCTATCAAATTAAGAACCCATTTGACAATTACACTCGACATATTATAATTCGACCCGACTACTCAAAAAATGACATTATTGATATTTTTAAAAGATACCTTAACCCAAATACTATAAACGGACTTCTTACAGACGAAATGACAATGGGACGTGTACAAGAAATTTACCCTATACATTTTAGAGACTATCGCATCAGATTCACACAAAAATTTGTCGAAGACATGCCTAACCAAAGCGAACAAGAAGAGAAGATCCTAAAAATACACCGGCGTGCTCACCGCAATGCTGATGAAAACCGAATTCAAATGTTAGAGAACTTCTATTTTCCTAAAATGGCTTCAAAAATCAAAGCCCTAGTTAACCGCTGTATAGGGGCACAATAGATCTATAAGGTCGCAGTGCAAATATACCCGTAATCATTCATTCATAACCCCTGTATAACTTGCAAGGAAAATAAATATGATAGGCACCCTAACAAACCACATCTAAATCCGACACCAATTCCTAACTACCCCGGACACACCCTGCATATCGACATTTTTCCACGGAAAAACGTCTCGTCCTTACTGCAGTGGACAAATTCACTAAATTTGCCCAGGCAAAAATAATTTCTTCAAGATCGATTGAAGATATAAGACGCCCTTTATGAGACATACTATTTTTCTTCTGCGTACCCGATGTAGTTGTAATAGACAACGAAAAAGCTCTCAATTCTGACCTCCAGATCAAAATTTTCAAAGCTCCACCATACAAAAGTGAAGTGAACGGACAAGTTGAACTTTTTCACTCTACTCTATCAGAAATGATGAGATGCCTTTAAACGGATGGAC
The DNA here is from genome assembly GCA_958431115.1 of Syrphus vitripennis. Taxonomy (NCBI): domain Eukaryota; kingdom Metazoa; phylum Arthropoda; class Insecta; order Diptera; family Syrphidae; genus Syrphus; species Syrphus vitripennis. Next base: position 78,556,618 of record OY288108.1, on the reverse strand, counting down.
CTTCACGGTCCTTTGAAGAACTTTTAGAACGAGCCGTAAACGAATACAATTTTACAATTCACTCAACCACAAACAAAAAACCTATAGAACTATTCTATGGACGAATACCTCGGCTAAACCCCGACGAATTCGAAAAAACACGACAAATCAACCTAGACAAACTAAAAACTAAACAAGAAAAAGACACTACATACCACAACAAAAAGAAAGAACCTATTAAAGATTATGAAATAGGCCAAGTTATTTATATTAAAAACAACAAACGTATAGGCTCTAAACTGACTAGTCGATATAGACAATAAATTGTGAAAGAAAATAAGAACCCTACAATATTAACTGAATCTGGAAAAATAGTCCACAAAAGTAACATAAGAAATTAATTATTTTTTTTTAGATGTACTTTTTACATTTGCCAAGCTGAAATTCAAATCATGGACTTTTCAAATTCACAAATTGTTTCTTTACATACAGGACTGACGAAGATACAGAACGGACATTTTAAGTTAATCCATATTATTAATCTTGACCAGTATGATCAATTCCTTTCCGACATATCACCAATCCTTAACCTAGAAACAACCCAAAACCAAACCATTTTTCCCTTACTATCACACGAAATTCAACAAATCCGCAATTTTTTACATAATCTTAAAACCAAAAGTAAACGCTCTTTAGATTTCATAGGTAAGGTTGGAAATGGATTGCTGGCAATCCAGATCATGATGATTTTGTAACAATAAAAGAAAAAATTACAGATGTTTTGAAAAATAATAATAAAAAGTTATCATTAACGAATTATACAATGAACGAATTAATAACATTACAAAAATCCAAAATGAAATCCAAAATTTACTTAAAGACAATAATAAAATCAATTTTGAAATCATTACAAATTTTAAATACAGAATTAAAATTGTAAAAGAAGAATTAGAGAACATAATCTATGCCATTCATTGGGCTAAACAAGGAACAATTAACTCTTTCATATTGTCAAAAAACGAAATAGATTTAGCCACTAAAATATTTAATGAACAACAATTGCCTTACACAACAATAGAAGAAGCCTTAGATTTTGCAGAAATCAAAATTATAAGTAATAGTTTATCAATCCTTTATATAATAAATATTCCCTTAACAAACAAAGAAATATACGAAAATCTTCTAATCAAACCAATAAAAAAGAAAAATATTGTAACTGAAGTTTTATACGATGTAGTTTTAAGAAATAATGAGCAATTGTATGGAAAAACAAAAAAATGTAAGACATTCATAATAATCTATCAATAAGTAATAAATAAAAATATTGTAAACATTACAAACGACTCTTGCATTCCCAATTTGTTAAAAAGTCTACCAGCTACCTGCAATACAGTTAATAATCACCACATGCCAACCATAGAAGAAATAACACCAGATGTAATATTGCTAAATCAGTTTATCGGAACTCTTGAATTCGACAATACGACTCACAATTTAAACGGAACATTTTTAGTCAAATTCCGGAACATGACCATCAACTTGAATGGAATCCCACATATCTCCAAAGAAGGTTCTATAATAAAACCCCTCCCAGCAATATTCCAAACAAATCCTAAGGAAAAAGAATACCGTGAATTACTCTCTCTAGAAATGATGAAGGAACTTCATATTAACAACACTAACAAAATTCATCTCCTGCAAAAAGAGAATAATCATAATCAAATAACCACATATTCCTTCATTTCCGTCCTTGGATTTCTTTTCATAATATTGTTCCTATGGAAAATCTGGCCAAAACGTCACAATACAAAAATAGTATTAAAACAGCCAACACCAGAAGCCACTGGACCAGTAGCAATTGTGGATAAATTTCCTATGCTTGAGATGAACTCTATCCAAAATCTAAATAACCCTAAGTTCAATAACCTGCCATACTTCTGACGACCGATGACGATCGTTTCTAAGAGGGGAAGAGTTAACACCAAGTTTGACTCTACGGAAATGCTGACGATTTTAGATTTAGATTTAGATTTAGTTTATTTTCAATGTTAAATGTTCATACATAACTATTACACAAATATATAGCATGGCTATTTGCCGTCTGCCTGATTGACAACTCTTTATTCTATAAACATATGTATGTGTCTTTTAACAATCTTTAAAAATGTTCGTTAATAATTCTATTTCTATATTCTAATGCGATTTTACAATATTTATATAACGAGGGAGCATCGACTTCATTTAGATGATGAGTGATCAGCTCTTCCGATAAAACATCGCTTCCAAAGACATGTCTTCTTGTTTCTCGTAGCACTGGACATCTACCCATGAAATGAAAAATGTTTTCTCTCTCACCCATATTGCATAATTCACACCTCAAAGGTAAATCATCTCTATGCGGAATGAAATTTAGATTAAGCAGTTCACCTCTAAGTTTAAATATCATAGATATTTGATCCGTTGTTAGGTCATCTCTGAAGTAGTTCTTTTGAGTAAGATTGTAGTCCAGCTTGCTGTAAGACATTCTGAAGATGGATTCTTTTGCTTCGGATGTGTACCTCATTCTATATCGATCGTCTACTGCCGCAATCAATTGATACAGAAGGGGTTTCCACCTAAGATAGTCTTCCGGTGCCAGATTTATACCTTCTTCTTCAGCTAGATCAAGCCACTCTCTGAACCAACCTGATTTTTTCTGTATCACCTGCAGTGCTGCTATTTTCGGGAGACGCTCATCTGACATCTGAAGGACCTTACAAATGTAGTCCACATTCAATTTCAGTGTTTTAATAAACAATGGCGAGATTCCCGTTTCCAGTATTAACATGTAATTCGGTGCATTCGGTGGTAATCGAAATATCCTTTTTATATAAAATCGGAGCAATTTTTCAACAGTTTCATATTTTTTGCTACCCCACACTTGAGCTGCATACATTAATGTTGACTCCACTATCGATTCAAATACTTTGTACTTACTACTGTGAGCTATATGCTTATTACTGAAGATGTTTTTCCATGCAACATTCATAATTGTTTTCGCATTTTGTAATTTCTCGGCAAGATGTTTTTCGATGTTGTTTTTATTGTTTATATTGATGCCAAGATATTTATATTCTTTAACCACATCAATTCTTTCATTATTGTATGTCCACCGTTCATGACTGCTTACTCTTCCTCCACCTTTTCGAAAAACCATTATCTTCGACTTCTCAAGACTAACCACTAATCTCCAGGTTTTACAGTAAATACCTAGTTTATTTATCATGAGTTGTAGCGATTCTGGTGAGTACGCAAACAACACTAAGTCATCCGCAAAAAGGAGAGCCTTGATGAGAATACCAGCATATTCTACTCCTCCTGGAAGACAATCCGTTATATCATCAATAAAGAGTGCAAATAAGCTTGGACTCAGCATACAACCTTGCCTTAACCCTGTCTTCGTTTCAAACCATGTCGAAATATTTTCTCCATCCCATACTGCAGCCTTTGTTTCCAGATAAAGATTCTGAAGTACCCGTCCGAACTTATATGACATTCCTAATCCAAACATTTTGTACATCAAAGCATTGCGATCAATCGTATCGAAAGCTGCCTTAAAATCGACGAAGAAAACATACAGCTTTTTGTTTCTTTCCAAATAGCAGTCCGCGATACTTCGTAGTACAAAGATGTTATCAATGGTGGAATATCCTTGTCTGAAGCCAGCTTGAAATTCCTTCAATAGCTTGTGTTCGTCTATCCACATTTTAAGTCTACTGTGCAAAATTGATGTGAATATTTTGTAGGATGTATTTAAGAAGGAAATTCCTCTATAGTTTGCAGGGTCTATAGTATTACCTTTTTTGTGGATTGGAAAAATAAGCGCTTCTTTGAATTCTTGCGGTATAACGCCTGTATCCATGATGTTATTGTGGATTACCATTATTTTGTTTATCATAATCTCTGTTCCATATTTATAGAATTCTGCAGGTATTCTATCAGATCCAGCGGCCTTTTCATCCTTAAGTCCATTGAGAGCTGCATAAATTTCCTCCTTCTGTATTATCCCTTCTAAAATCTCATCATTAAAAGCTGGCTGCGCAAATTGTATCATATCAGTGGAGGTAGGTACATGATTTAGCAATTCGGTAAAGTATATTCTTAACGCCTCACAATTTAAATTGTTATTAATAACATATACCTTGCCATTTATTTTGTGTATTTTTTTCCAAAAACCACTCGTACTCTTACAACTTACTAAACTTTTTGCCTCGTTTTCATAGTAGATTGTTTTTTTCTCCTTGCATAGTACTTTCCATTTCCTGTTGAGTTGGAGGTAGCGTAGTTTAGTAGACTCATTGTTGTCTCTTCTATAGCTATTCAGCCACGTATAAACTAGTTTTCTTGCCGACATACACTCCGAATCAAACCAAGGTTGTTTAAATATTCTTCTTCCACCGTAATTCTTTGGTATTGGAACCGATTTCTTAATGCAATCTTCAATTTTGCTCAAATTACAATTTTCGTCTGACATCAGATTTACATCTAACCGATTCTTATATGTAATTACATTTGAATGATTCCAATGTAGTTTGGGCATCAATTTTAGGATCCTGTTTTCCTCATTATCCGTTCTCTCAATGCTAAAATGGATGACAATTGGCATATGATCCGAAAATGGTACCTGCTCAACCTCGAAATCAGTAATCACCGAATTCCATTTCTCTCCAGCAAGTCCATAATCAATGACAGAACTTCCCTGCTTACCAACAAACGTATATTCACCAAATTCGTCTCCATCACTCGTACCATTCAGAATTCGGAATCCAAAAGAGTTGCAGAGATCATTTCCCTTATTATTTCTCACCAAATCTTTAGATTGCCTAATTAGACCTCTTCTCTCGTTCTCTTCACCATCTGTTGTACCCACTCTTGCATTCAGATCCCCTACTATAAGCACATTTGTACCTGTTCCACACATGATCGCCTCTTTCATCTTGTTGAAATCTACCTCCCAATTGTTGCAGTTGATATAGCAGGGTATAATACGAAAAAGTTCACCATCCATTCTTAAATCTACACCGGTTATACCATTTAAAGTTGTAAAAACGTAACTGCATCGTTTTAATTCTTTCTTCACTCCGAATATGCAACCTCCACTCGCTCTCCCTCTAGCATGCTGTCTTATAGCAGGAACTATTTTCAGCTCGTAATTTTGAAATTTGTTTTCATAGTTAATAAGACTTGTTTCACTCATAAATGTTTCATATAAAAATATAAGGTCAAAATTATTTATAAATTCAAAAAAATTGGTATATAAATTCTTATTACTAAGTCCGGAAATATTATAAGACAAGATTTTACAATTATTTAAATTATTTGCAACCTTAACATTTTTAACATTTAAACTTTTTAAATATTTTAAATGGCAGACGGCATTAATATTAAAACAAATTTCTATGATCACCAATAGATTGAGAACTACTGGCACCACTGGCAGTTATATCCAAAATATTTTCTTCTCCTTGAATGCGCCCATTACAGCTGACATCTATAATTTGACGTAACAATAATTTTCCGCATTCTCCCTCACACATCAAATTGTTCTGATTGTCAAAATAGAAGGCTTTATTTTCTACCATTAATGTTTGTCCGCGAAACTGCATTTTTATAAATTTATTTTTCTGTAGAATTTCGTTTTTTAAATCGTTAAGTTTTTTCCTTCTTGAACGAACCGCAGCTGGAAGATCTCGGTGCAAATGAATACCAGTGTTTCTCAATTTTGATGAAGCTTTCAAGAGTCGTCCTACATCTTCCATATTCCGCATTTTGACGATGACGTTTGCCTTGTTGTTATTGCTGGACCTCAAAACTTTCGTTGATGCAACTATGTTTTCGTTTGCTTGCAACAGATCTAAATGCTGACGATGCGTCTGGCTTTTTACGAAGAAAAACTACGAAACTAACAACTGTGGGAATGCAAAGTAGCATTAAGAAATAATGCAAGGTTGCATTTATGTATTTAGCAAGTAAGAAACAAATTAATGAAAAATTATTTTTAAGTTCATTTGATAATTTGTATTGATTCAATAAAGGTCAGAGCAACCTGCTCTGAGAAAAAAATATTTTTAAAAGAAAAAGAATTGGTGTTCGATTAACTTATATATTGGAAACGAAAAAACGATTTTTTTTGCACCACCCTAATAATTTTTTTTTAAAAACGACAAAAAAATGTTTTGTTTTGCTCCACCCTAATACAAAACATTTTTTTTTTAACGAACAAAAAATTTGCACCACCCTAATACAAAATATTTTTGTGAAAACGACTTTTTTTTAATTTTATCTGTACCTTAAGAAGCACCCTGTTGTAATTGTTATTTTTTCATCTCCCATCTGAGTTATAATGGTTCCTTGAGACCAATTATAAAAATTCCCGGGTACCCGGCAATGTTTCGAGTACCCTGGTACCCGATCATGTTTCGGGTACCCGGGTACCCGATACCTTGCGGGTACCCGGGTATCAAGAGCTCTAGTTTCCACCAGGAGTTATAGACTATCATAAACTGACTCTGTCCAACTGTTGTCGGGTTTCTTTAGAGAACCCACAGAGATGGTTGTTTTCGCTAGGATCTTTCTGAGCCTAACTGATTTGTTGGTGCACTCAATATTGCTACAGAAATTTCTTCACGAGCTGGACTTTGACTGGACTTATAGCAGTCCTAGTAACTTTCAAATCTAGTGCGTTTAGCGATATTGAAAAGTTTCCTTGTTTCTTTCCTAATATTCGTTAGTTCTAATGACCTCAAGGGGGGTTTCTTGTTTTTCTTCGTTGACTTTACAATGGGACAACTCATTTTGCAGAGCCCAAGTGAGATCTACTGTTGCTTTTTCTAAGCTGTTTGGCCCCTGGATTGCAGTTGTATTTACGATTTCTATGTTTTTACTAATTTCCCTATTGAAGATATGCCAGTCTTTACGCCTTTTATTTCTAAAGGGATTGAGCTGACCCTCGTCGTAAATTCTATAAGACGATGGTCTGAGAAGGAAGGTTCATCTAGAACTTTTCAATTTTCTATCTGACAGGAGTTTGAATTATTTGAGAGGGTGATGTCGAGCACCTCTTTACGGTTTTTTGTAACAAAGGTGGATGTATTACCTCGGTTAGCCACGCAAATATTACTACCAATAATACATTCAAAAAGGGATTCACCCCTAGTATTAATGTTGCTACTATCCCCTTGCATAGGGTGTGCATTGGAGTCGCAACCTAGAATAATATTAAAGTTTTTCTTACTTGCGAATGATACCAATTGACTTGTTAAATCCGCTGGTGGTCCTTCCTCTCCATCATATGGCATATATGTGGAGGTTATAATGAGCGTTGGGAGCTCCTTGCGTTCTAATATTACCGCGGTCTGGTCGATGTTGCTATAAGTAGTTAGAAGAAAAAGATTAAACTGTTTCCTGGCTACTATACAAGATCTTGGATTACTATTTTGACTGTCAATATTTGACTTGTACAGCATGAGTTGTTTTGAATTTAGGCCCTTTATCATGCCACCTACTGTCCAGGGTTCTTGAATCAGGGCCACGTCATATTATCTACTTTCCATTAGGTAGACCAGGTTTGCGCTGGCGGCTTTACTATGTTGAAGATTGATTTGTAAAAGTTTCAATTCCATTTACATAATAAAGAATTTGTTCATCGCCTTACTAACCTGTTTTCTGTTATTTGTCTTCAGTCTAAACTTGCACCTGGTGATCCCGACGCGCACTTTGAAGTCCACTTTCCTCAGTAATGGAATTGATTTGTGGATCAATCTCACCATTACCTCGGTACCTTCACTGGTCTTCTCACAACCTATTATTTCCCACTCTTGGCTGAGGAGATATTTGTGGACAGATATTATGTATCTCTCGAGCCGATCGTTGGGAAGGGTTGGACCTTTGACTAGTAGTACGCCTACAGGTCTTGACAGGTTTTTGATGTCCTGGACTTCGACTAGACGAAGATTGGCATTTTGCCATTGTGCTGCAGTGGTTTGCGTGAATTCCTGAAGCCACTTAAGAGTGTCTTCGTCTTCACAGTCCATCACTTCGAAACCATGCATAGTCGTGAGGTTGCCAAAAAGCGGAGGGGGGCTGTTTTTGACTATGGCCTCGTTGACTTCTTCCAGGATTCTTAGCTCCAGAAGTTGCAATTCATCCTCGGTCAGCTTCCGTGAAGGTTTACCGAAGTCCGCTATTGCGACTTGTTTTCCCTTCACGGTCACCCGGGAGATCTTCATCCTCTTCGTTACCTTGTTAGTTGAAGAGTCAGTCGGGGATGAATATTCGTTCCTTGTCCTTTTAGAGGAACAAGGAGCGCCGTCGTCAAGAGGTGGTGGTGCGTTTTGTTCGTGTCTCGTAGAAGTCTGTAGGCACTGTTTGGATTTGTCCAGCGCTGCCTTCTTTTTTTGCTGTCAAGGACTCGGGAGTCCTGTGAGCGTTGCGTTTTTGTCGTCGACGTATTTCGTTATCGTTGAGTGTCTTGGTTTTACGTTTTTTCGTCCTGTTCTCTATAACCGTGTTAAGGCTGTCGGTCGTTGTATTGGTCGTGCGGTTTTCGGGTTCAGAGTTAATGATTTTGTTCAGGTTAACTCCTGGACTGGTACCAGAGGGGTTACCTTCACAAGCTTTACCAACCTTACCCTCATTGAGTGTAACTTTACCCCCTGCTTTACCAACTGATATCAGAGCGATTACCGGTACGGCAGGAGGATTGGTTGACGTCTCAATGTTTGTCCGTCTAGTTAGTGTTTGTTGGTCTAGGGAGAGTGGTACAGCAGCCTTTGATGGGGGGCACCCTTCCTTACTCTGTACTGAACCAGCGATAAGAGCTGGGGGGCCATCAGGGGCTTGATGCTCGAACCTGCCGGAGGAAGGAGACTTGGTGCTACATTAGCAGAATGCCCATCTTTTCCCAACTCCCTCTCCAGAAAGGCACGAGCATTATGTAGCCACTTCCTTTCCTGCTCTGTCATCTGGTCCCATTCAAGTTTTCCCAGCCTCTTGACAGTTGTTTTGCAATTTGTAATCTTGCAAAGCCTTGAGGCTCTCGATACCGTGGAGAGGCTCGCGCTAGGCCTGATCGGGTGGCCCGGAAAGCTCGAAAATGGCCCGCAAAAAAGTTTGAACCAAATACAGAACATTTATTCATATATGCACATTCAAATTTCAACTCTTCATTGACAATGACGAGTTCGATTTATAAATGTTTCACTTAAAGAGTAAACCAGTTTCATAAATCGTCACAAAACACTGAATACACATTCTGAACAACTCCGATGACAAAAATCTTTTTGTGTTGTACTTGTATATTGTACCTGTACAGAGAGACAGATCAGAAAGGAAAAGATAAGGAACAGAGACAGAGCTATCAAAATTGACAATGTTGTAAGAGTATTTAAGTGTTATCACAAGTGGCCCGATATCAAAAAAGAAATCGGCAACGCTGGTTGTTATAAATAATAAATTTATAAAGGGAAAAATAGTCACTGGCGACTCCTCCTCACGATATTGAGATCGAGAGGCAGAGCCAAAGCCGGTGGCCATGATCTCCACTGACCGTTTAGCGTATACCCCCTCTATCGCTATGGTTGTATTCTTTTTTGTTAATTCTTCCATAATTCATAGGGGTGGGCCTCTCTTAGTTTGCTAAAAACCCAAGTTGGTGGCTGAGAGACTGCTCTAGAGCTTGTATCTGCAACTGAACCTCCTTAGGAATCGCGCGTAAGCCTCCTCACCAATGGCAAGGTGGAGACTCGTCGAGGAGGAGATGTAGCATTTGATTGGAGATCTGTTTCTTATTTCTGACTGGCAATAGAAGGGGCCACAAAAGTCGATGCCAGTAACTAAAAACGTTCGATGTAGGAGAGTAGGACAAATGGCCATTGGTTAGGACTATCCCTAAGGAATGAGGGACCGTGCTTCCACAATGAAGAATTTATAAGTTCTTTAGGAGTGGCACATTTTGATAAAATGTCAGCTGGAATAATTAGCGAAGGTACTCGTACGTAATGCCATGTCATGCCATTTGTAAAAGTCTGAATTTCACTTACTCTATTTGCCACGAATACATTGTAATTCGTTGGCTCTTCTCTTAATCAAAACAAAACTGTCGATGAGTCTGACCAGCAATGATATTCACAATCGAAAATATTTAATTTAGCTATAGAGTATGTAAGCCCAGCTAAATTCATTGCAGCAGATAATTCGAGTTTGGGAACAGTCAGTATTTTGAGTGGGGAGACTCTTGATTTCGAGCAGAGTAAAAATGTTTTAACGACACCAGCAAGTTCAGATTTAATATAGATGCATACACCATATGCCAGCAGACTAGCATCACAAAAAGCGTAAATCTCCAATTTAGAACCAGGAACTAAAACAAATCTAGGAAAACTGAAGCTATCGACCAACATGAATTCTGCACAAAGATCCATCCAAATAGTTTGCAGGGATTGAGGTAGACTTTCATCTCATTTGACTTCCTCCTTCCATAAAAGTTGCAAATATATTTTTGCCTTCGCAATAACATTTCCTATCAAACCAAGTGGATCGTAAAATCGAGCAATGAATGAGAGAACAGTCCTTTTAGTGATTCTTTGGTCTTGCAAATCGGAACGAACGAGAATAAGAAATCATCTGAGTTTGGGTCCCAAACCAAGATTAAGCGTGTGAAATTTCAAAAAAGTTTCTCTATCTGCTTCCAAAACATTGCTAAGAAATTTCGAGTCATTTGAGCACCATTTCCTCAATTTAAAATCTCCCCGTTCAAGTAACGCAGTTGTCTGCTTCATGACGAAGGATTTTTGCCCCTAACTAATTCTTGCAACTGACTATCTTCATGCATATTGTCTTCAGGTAGATTTTTGCTCGCTGCTGGGCATGATGACTTCCTCCTACTTTGATGAACACCAGCAGAGACTATCAGGGCCGGCCCAGTCCAAACGAGCGCCCTGTGCAAAATTTAGCTTTTGCGCCCCTTATTTTCATTACCTACTTCGTTTCTCAAGCCATTTCCACATTAACCATGAGGTAGGCTTTTGAATGCGTTTTTTTCAATGAGGTATCCCCTGTATGCCTAGTTCTCAATAACAAAAATAATAAAGAATTTAAACAAAAATAAAAAAATGTAAAAAAAAAGAAAAATTAATTCTAAAAAAAATATATTACATATTTACAAAAATAAAAACAAAATAAATACTTTATAGGAACTCAAAGTAATTTTTTCGTATGTGAAAAAAAGTAAAAGCCGATGTTAAAAATATATAAGTGTAGTAAGATCTTGAGATCTATTTAAGAAAAAAGATAGTAAATATACTATCGTTAAAAGAAAAAACAAAAAAAAAACTACACTTAAAAAACTAACCTTCTTGGCCTTGGCTTTGGCAAATTCTTCTATGAGATCATCATAGTTAAGTTATTATTTCCAATGCACTCCTTGCTCTTTTTTCATTCTTTCCATTTTATATACAAAAAAAAAAAACGGTTCCTATTTGAAATATTCTACTCATATTCTCTCATTCGAAATGTAAACGGACTACCAAGAGAGACAAAAAGATAAAATCGTGTTTGACAGTAAAAAAAAACCACCCACATTCATTTCGTTTGAAACAGTTGAGTGGATAAGATTGAGAATTTTTGCTTGTGTGCAGGATTTAAATTTGCAAAGTCTACGTGCGTCGGTCGCACTGCTTATTGTAGAATACATTCAAACAAAAATCAACGTTTCAGTTCATTTTTCTATCAAAAATTTTGGTTGAGTGAATTCCTATATGTGCAAATCTGAAAATTGCACATTTCTGCTCAAACGATTGTATGGGAAATAAAAATGAGTATATTTATTTGTATGGGGATTTTCGAATCTTTTTTGTTTGAATTAATTTATTCTAGGCGTTGATTTTGGTACTTATAAGAAGGTTTTTTTTTCGCAAAATGATAAAATGGTTTAATTCGCATGTTTAGAAATTATTTGATAGTGACATAGTAAAAAAATAATTAATAAAAAAATAAATAAAGCAGGTTAATATAAAAAGAATGAAAACATATGAATGTAGTTTTCTTGTGAGTTTGTGCCCCTGCAGCTCTGGGCCCTGTGCATTTGCACATCTTGCACATATGGTAGGGCCGGCTCTGGAGACTATCCACCCTAATCTAGTTTTTTGTAGCAATGGCAAACCTTCATTCAAACGAATTTGGGGTGCGCCCAACAAATCAAGAAAGAGACCAGCACCTATGAGGATATCTATTTTCTGGGATTTGAAGAATGTTGTTCCAGTTGACACAATCAATAGAATATGATGGTTGATTTTCGGTGATAGTGGAAACGATAATGGCTGTAAATGATGTTTCGAATTCTTCAACTCGTGAACGCATGAATATTTCAACCGATTCATTTGAAACTAAATCTGCTTCTCCTATACTAGATATGAACGTGGTTATTTTCTTTTTCCTCAGTTGAAGTTGATCTGCAAAGCGACAAGTAATGCAATGAAGTTGCGAAGCTGAGTCTATGATAGCTCTACACGGAATTAAGACACAAAGACCTGCGCTTAGATTCTTCATATCGATTGGCTGGCGAAAGATTTTTGAATGATTGACAATTGTAGATGTCATGATCAGAACAGTCGCAAAAACCAGATAATCTATTGTTGGTACTTTTTGATGCTACAAATATCTTTCGACTATAATTTGTCTCAAGTTGGTCGATTGACGAGTAATCACTGTTTTACAATCAATGAAATTCTCTTGCTCCAAACCACTCTGCACGATATCGAAGTTTCTCTCTAATCGATCTACCATTTCTAGTCATACCAAAAGCCCAGCTTCATCTAGATCACCCAGGTATCTACTCCGCTACAGAGCTGTACCAGGTACTGGTACTGCATTCCTGAAATACTTAAGTACTGCACAGGTCTGCTCCGCTATCAATAATTTTTTTAAATCATCGAGTTTTCAATTTTCAATTCAATAAGTCTTTATTCTCACTTAAATTAGTAAATATTTACAATAATTCTTAGAATATACTTAAATTTTAATTTATTAATGAGAATAGGTAGTGGCATCTTTATATTAGGAAACTAATTGAGATAATGCCACATTAATAATAACTTTGTGTGGGGTGTACAAAGAACTAATTATACAATTTTTTTTTTTACATAATTTTAATCAAAATTAATTCAATCTACAAAATTATAATTTAAAATTACGTAATCAAAAATTCAAGAAAAAGAAAAAAAATTAAGCTTAATATTAATTAATCTATATTGAATACAAACAATCGATTATCTGAAGTTTATATAATAAAACATTGATGAAAATAATTTTACTTCCAATGTAACAAACCATAAAAGTATTATTTATAGGTTATAAAATATATAAAAGCAGACCTTCAATTTCTCTCTGATCAAAGCCAAGAAGCCATAGTTTTAATTTTCTTGTGAAATTCAACAAACTATTTGAAGACCGAATTTCAAGCGGAAGAGTATTAAACAATTTACAAGACAAGATGGAGTAAAAGTTTCTGTATTAAGTAGTACGAAAGGAGGGAATATTTGCAAAGAACATTGCATATCTTCGAAGGTTATGGCCATTGGAAATTGGAGTTTGTAAATAACCTCCTCTTATAAAAAAAAACCTTTAAAACTTTGAAGTAATACAAATGTCTCACCGGAAGAATGTCCAATTTTTTAAACAGGGTCATTGAGTGAGCTAGTCTATGCGACTTACAAACATTTCTAATTGCTGATTTTTGAATAAGTGTTAGTTGTTGGAGCTTGTTAAGGTAAGCACCACCCCAACAACAAATGCCATATTGTAATTTCGATTGAAATATACCATAGTAAATAGTCTTTAGCAAGTTCGTTGAGCAGAATTTTTTTAATCTATATAAACAGCGAGTGGAAGAAAAAAGAAATTGTTTTAAATTGGATATGTGTTTGGACCAATTTAAATTTTGATCAAAAGTCACACCTAGGTATTTGAAAGCATGAACACTGTCAATTATAAAGCAACTATCAGTGCAATCATGAGTTTTGTCGAAAGATTGAGTACGTAGTAGTTGACAATTACTATATAATAAATTGTGTCTTGAACAGTCAAATGAGTGAAAAATTATATTGACATCAGGATCTTCTTGACCTAAAAAACTGAAAAACATCAGTTTAGTTTTATTGCTAACTATAAGTTCATGTTCAGCGAACCAAGATCTTAACAAATGGACATCATGATTTATTTCAGAAATTAAATCAAGTCTACTAGCTGAACAGTAGGCAATACCAAGATCATCTGCAAAGGCCTTAATTTTACCCAGAAACGGACGAAAAAAAAGAGAATTTATATATATAAGAAATAAGATTGGACCAAGCACAGAACCCTGCGGTACACCTAAGTTACTTGTTTTTGGACTGCTAGTAGCACCACTGATTGTCACATATTGTGTCCTATTTTTGAGATAACTCTCAAACCATCTGTACATAAAACCTCGAAATCCTATCCAGCTTAATTTATCTAATAAAATTGTGTGACTAACCATGTCGAAAGCTTTCGTTATGTCAACAAAGAGCCCAGCACAACAATTTTTATCATCTAAACCTTTATAAACAAGCGAACAAAAATCCAACAACGCATGTTCAGTGGAAAGACCAGACCTAAAACCGAATTGCAAGGGACTAAAAAAATTTATATTATTCAAATAGGACAAAATTCTTGTCTTCGTGATTTTTTCAAAAACCTTCGAGATACATGGCAATAAAGATATGGGTCTTTAGTTTGAAATTTCTGATTTATTTCCCTTTTTAAATAGGGGAATAATTAAAGCAGATTTTAAGCTTACAGGAAAGATTCCCGAAAAAACACTGGAATTAAAAAGAAAGGATAGTATATCGACAATATTTGGACCGATATGTTTGAGCAATGTATTGGATATTCCATCTAGACCCTTTGAATTTGTATTTTTTAAAGAATTAATAGTTTTAAGCACTTCCAACCCTGTTATAGGAACAAAAAAGAAACTATTTATATTATAATTGTCTGATCTTGCTTCATTACAGCAATAACATTTAGTTTGGTTAACACCTAAAAATGAATTTTGACCAATAGATGCAAAATAATCACTGAATTCCTTTGCTATTTCCTTCGGATTTGAAATAACTTCACTACCCACTTTAATTGAACTATATTCTGTTTTAGATGAAACCTTGCGATTCATAATACAATTTATTGCATCCCACTCTTTTCTGGTATTCCCCCTTGCATGATCTATTTTCAAATGGTAATAGCTATCTTTTGCTTTTCTGATTTCACCATTAACTTTTTTAGAGTAACGAATAAAACGACTTCTTAAACTAGAATTCAATGGATGCTTGCTACATTTCTTGCTTAATTTATGTTTTTGTTTGATTTTTTTAACTAGATTACTTGTTATCCAAGGCTTTACATTAGTATCTGACTTTTTTCTTAAAACAGAGAAGGAAGAAGCAGTTATGTGATTTTTAAGCGTCAGTAAAAATATGTCAAAAGCTTTTGAAGGCTCGTTTTCATCGTAAACACTTTCCCAATTTTCAAAACATAATCTATTATTCAATTCCATAAAATTAATCATGGTGAGACTAGGACAAAAACTTTTATTAATAATAGTACTCTTTATGTTTTCAAAAAATAGTCTAGTCATACAATGATCACTTATATGAATATCAAGGTTAATACTAGCAATATTATCCAACGAAATATTTTCAAATCTAGCAAATATATGGTCCAAACAAGATCCAGAGATTGGTCTAGTGGGTTCATTCAAAAATGAAATTAGCCCATTTTCTGCCATGAGAGCCAAATAAATATCTGAAGTAGAACTACTTACAAGTATATCTAAATTAAAATCTCCTAACAGAATAAGGTTTTTCGAGTTTTCCTTTAGCAAACAGTTTGAAAGCTTATCAATAAAAATAAGGGGCGATGACGAATGAAGTCTATAAACACAAATAAATGTGAAGTTATTATCATTAAAACTACATTTAACTTTAATAACATCCGCGCTGCAAAAATTTAATATTTCAACATCACAATCGTAACAAGTCTTTACAAAAACTCCCACTCCACCAGCTGAGTATGAATCATTTGTTTTAGCAAAAAAATTGTAGTTAGAGATGTTAAAATGTTCGACTTCACATGAATAGATCCAAATCTCGGAAAGAAATATAAA
The DNA here is from genome assembly GCA_958431115.1 of Syrphus vitripennis. Taxonomy (NCBI): domain Eukaryota; kingdom Metazoa; phylum Arthropoda; class Insecta; order Diptera; family Syrphidae; genus Syrphus; species Syrphus vitripennis. The sequence continues at coordinate 78,540,420 of OY288108.1, read as the reverse complement.
ATCTGGCAGCTTTTCAAAAGCTTCAAGATTTCCAACTAATACATCAAAATTTTGACGTAAACTACGTATGTTTTGTTGTACTATAAGGAATGATTTGTTACTTGAATTACATTTAAAAGTTTTATCAAAAATACTACTTATGGTTCTATTAGCGAGGTTATCGTACATAAAATCTTGAATGTCATCCATGCTATTGCCGTGAGACAGAAGCTAAATCATTAAAAGATTTTATGACGACAACCTCACTATCATCGAACCTTCTCATTAAAATAGAAGAATTTCTGAACCATAAATATTTAAACTTATTTTCTTTTTTAAATTTTTTAGCTGCCATAAACAATAATCTATTGTGTTTTGTTAAACTATCATTAATAAAAATACTTCTATTACTACCTTCTCCAAATAAAGATGAATTCAGCTTCTTCTTTGCATATTTTTTGCCTTTTGAAAGAGCTTTTATGAAGTATGAATTTTATGTACATATCAAAATAATTTTTTTTTTTTTATAATGAAAGCCAACTATAACGAAAGGCGAAAGGAGTCTATATGATGACGAAGGAAGGCAATCAAAGTTGAATGTCTATACTAAAACTTTTTATGCGATTTCACTGTAAGTAGGTATGTACGCGACAAATTTGATTTAATTATGCAATTTATTTGCATAATTATTTATGCAATATATTTGCAAATTATTATTATTATAAATTGGCTCAAAATGTACAATGTTCAACGAAAAAATTGTCTATAAGTATCACGTCGGGGTCACCAATGAACGTTCTAGCATTATATTATGCTAGATATATTTAGCGATTACGTATTTGCTATACGAAAAATAGTTTTTAAAAATAAAAAAGTTTAAGTCCAAAATTATATTAAAGTTATTTATTCAAAGAAACTATAATTATTTAATTTTGAACTTGACCAAATGCTGTCCAAAACGAAAGAGAGTTCAATAATTTTAAAAATCCAAAAAAGAAAGCTAGGTTTTGATTTCAAATTTTAGATATATAAGAAAAGTTATACATAAAATATACATGTAATAACATTATGTATATACAATTCAAAATTTAAATAAGTGTTATTAGACTTTATTTTCACTCGTGGTGAGTGAAAAAACAACCAGTTTTAACATAAAACTAGTTTTTGAATGTGTCAATAATCATTATCATCGGCTTGACAACCGGGTTTTGTCCTGGCCTCTTTCAACAAGTTTTGCCACCCATTCCGGTCTTGAACTGACGCCATCCAGTTGCGCACCTCAAGGCTTCAGGCGTCCTCGTCTACGCCATCTCTCCAGCGCAAGCATGGTCTACCATAGAATGTACCACAAAGGACATTCCGAGCTGGTTCGTCTTCGCTCATGCGAGCTAGAAGCCCTGCCCACCGGAGTCTACCGAGCTTAATGTTTGTCACTATGTCTTCCTCACTATGCTTCAAGGTAGAATGCGTACAACTCATGATTGTACCGTCCCCGGAATCGTCCTTCCTCACATATGGGGGCCAACAATTCCCCTTAAAACTTTTCTCTCCAACGCTCAGAGGTCGGAGGGTCTTTTGCTAAGTTTCGGATCCATACGTGAGTACTGGCAAGACCATGGTCCTGTACAGCAGCAGTTTTGAAGTTATGGTGGTTTCTGGATTTGAAAAGCTTTGACAGACTATAGTAGGCTCTGTTGGAGAAGCCGCCCACGTATTTTTTTCTTTTATATTGTTATATCAGCTGCTACTATTGACCCAAGGTATTTAAAGGATTGCAACACTTCAAACCTTGATTGTTTGATCAACTGTTCCTCTCGCATTCAACGCCACCATATACTTTGTTTTACCTTCACTAATGTGCAGCCCCAGCTCAGTTCTTTCGATGATATCAATGTCGTCTGCGTAAGCCAGTATCTGACTGGACCTGTTAACGATAGTCCTGGCTATGTTATCATAGGCGGCCTTAAAGTCTATAAGCAGATGGTATGTTGGAATGTTAAATTCAAGACATGAATGTGTCTATAAAAGGACTATTAAAAAAGCTGCCGTGTCTCTTTAATATTTTCAGAATATATAGTAAAATCCGGTTGCTGAAGTCGAAGCTGCTCTCAAGGAGTCAAAAAATGACAAAGCCCCTGGATCGGATGGCGTTCCAATAGAATTCTTCAAATTTAGTACTTCAGATCTTGTTTTGAATTAACAGCTGCGCTTAATTGTTTGCTTGTTTCTGGTTCTGTACCTGAATATTTTAATAAAGCTCTGCTTAACCCTATCCTTAAAAAAGGCGATTCCAGTAGCCCAGAAAACTACGGAGGTATTTCCGTACTGAACGCATCAATGAAGATCCTCACCAAAATCCTGAGCAAAAGGCTATATTCATGCATTCAGGAAAATAATCTGCTAAGTGAAAACCAGGCTGGTTTTCGTAGGGATTATTCCACTGTAGATCAAATTTATGTGCTTACCAATATTGTGGAAATGTTTATAAATAAAAAGAAAAAAATGTATGCATTCTACATCGATTTTAAAGCAGCTTTTGATACAATAGACCGAAAGACTCTTATGATGAAGTTGTACAATAAGGGAATGTCCTTCAAATTTGGGAAAATCATCGAAAGCCTTTACGCCCATACAACGTCAGCAATAGTCGAAATATCGGAGGAATTCGATGTTGAATATAGGCAAGGATTGCAATTTAAGTCCACGTTTGTTTGCCCTATTTATAGACGATATAAATGAGATTTGGACTGGAGGAGTGAAGCTGACTGAGACGCTTGTGATAAGCCACTTAATGTTTGCTGATGATATTGTTGCACTGTCTGAAACACCGCATGGTCTTCAGCTTATGTTGAACAGATTGGCTGAATACTGCGACACATGGAGACTGAAAGTAAATCTCGACAAATCAAATATCATGATCTTTCGCAATGCAGGAGGTAGTAACTGTCAAAATAAGAAGTGGAAATTTGCTAGCTATGACGTAGAGGTAGTAAATGAGTACAATTACTTAGGTGTTCCCATTCCAAGGAATCTTAATGACAGGAAAACTTGCAAAATCAAAAAGTGCTATAAATGCGACCTGAAGGAGTGTAATGTCCAGCAGCGATGTGGATTCAGCATTAAAATATCGAGTTTTTGAGGCAACAGCTAAAGCCATAATGTGTTATGCTGCGCAAAGTTGGGGATACATAGAATTTGAAGAAGTAGAGCAACTTTTGCGATACTTTTTGAAAAGAATTTTCAAGGTGCCTCAGTCAACACCAAATCATTTTTTTTATCTTGAAACTGGGTTATTTCCTTTGTACATATCAACGTTAAAAATGCAGGTCGACTATGCCATAAAAACGCTTAATATGGACGACAGAAGATTGCCAAAAAAAAATTAGTATGTTGGTAATAAGAAAAGAAATTTCTTGGTTTGCACAGTGGATGATATTGGCACAATATTGTAGATATTCGTTAGATCTTCACATAAATAATATAGAAGCTTGGAAACCTGAGGTGTACGAGTTAATTAAGGCAGTAGATCTGAGAAAAAGACAGGGTTTCGAATTGAAGGCAAGGTCATCTCTACAACGAGTTATTTATGCCCAACTTAACCATAACTTAATGAACAGAAACTACTTCAATTGTAAATTCGAAATTCGAGCTTCAGTGCTTGGAAAAAGTGTCTTGAGCAATGTAGAAATGAAAAATTGTCTAAACGGTGAAAATTGGAAACAATTGTCTAAATACATACAATGGGGGTTAAGATACCGAAAAAATATAATTGATGAGTTATTCTAATGATATCCAAGAAAATCGTATATATAATTTATTAAATTAAAATGTTTTATTTAACTATATAATTAACTAATAAAAAACATCAAATTGTCACTCTGGCAGACGGCCGGCGCGACGTATGCCATGCTTATTTATGATTTGTTACAATATAGCATTAAGAAATTATATAAATAAAAACATTATTATAAAATAAAATATATAGTAAAATTTAAAAGTTTTTATCGACAAAAATCGTCCTTTTGCAATAAATAATCACTTGCACAGAATCACTTGAATTGAGAAATAATTTCAATCAAGTGAATTGTAGCAGGAAAAAACTTCACTTGAAAAAAAATAAAATTATTTTCCCCTTGTGATGAAGTGTTTCTTCTTTTACTTTTTAGAAAGTACTTTTATAAATACAATGGGATCAAAATTTTATTTAATTTTTGTATTGCTATAAATTTATTTCTTCTAATATTAGTTTTATTTATTTTTTAATTTAAGAATGTGACTTAAGTTTAGTTTTATTGTGTTCCTATTAGGTATACTGAATGTTATGATCCCTCATAATTGGCAGGGCTTTGAAAGTAAAGAAAATAAATACAAACAAACAAACAAGCTTTTTTAATTAATTCCTTGCGATAAAAATCATTTTCTGTTCAACCATAAAAGATTAACTTAACTGCACAAAGTAAAATGCTTCATAAAATTCAAATATCCAATCTATCTACAAAACGTAGTCATATAATGTGTCATCTTTGTTCTGACAACAAAGCTGAAAACATCAACATTTAAAGTCACAGTCATCAGCTTTAAAACAGCAGCTGCACCATCCAGGGGTTGTCAACGAATTAATGCGTACCATTAATTCTGGTAGATACCTATACAGTTTGCAGTAAAAAGAATAAATACATACATACAGTACATACCTATAAGAAAAATCGTTAAACCAAACCAACAGCAAATAACGGCATCTTTACAGCAATAGGAAGCAGACAGGAAGACATTTTATGTTTTATGTATTCCTTAACACACGCACACACTATAGCCAAAAACAAAGGGAGAATACATAAATCATTCTTGGATTTCCATGTTAAACTTACAAACGCTTTTGCTGATTCGTAAGCAAAATTTATAGAACTCGAATTTAATAAGAACGAACTACAATCCCCATTACAGGGATTTGTGTCACGCACATTAATCTGTACGGTTCGTATATCCTCTTATTTTGTTCATAGTTAATTAATTTATAACCAAAAGGATATACGGGAGTTGTTATTAAGTTTTGCGTTTTTTAATAGCCTTAATGATTAGATTACAAAAAAGGGCGGGTGAAAGGGTCAAGGGATATAAATAGAAACTACTTACCAAATTTATTAACAATTTGATGAGTTGGTAAGATCCTTAACGCTTTTCGTGTTAACAATATTAATTGCTGACCATTAAAATAAAGGAGGAAAAATTGAAGCAACAAAAAAGAAATATAACATTTTAATCAGTGTCTATAATTATATAAGTACCTATTGCCTGATAAAAATAGAAATCATTCATTTTGTCAAATAAAATGCCTTTTTTTGAAAATGAATATTGGGTCGCCGTAAACGCATTTTAATGTTTTTGGGAAACCGCATTTATAGGTTCGTTGCGTGAAAACCAACGCCTGGGATTTTAACATTTGTTGGAATTTTCTTTTCAAAAAATTGTATAAGATATGTAATGTATCTACTAGAAAGCTGCAAGCATTCGTGTCTGCAAAAGATCTTTAGAGTTTTCTACTCCAACTGTATTTCCAATGATGAGCTTCAAACGATAATATGTCAGGAACCAATTGACTCTATATTATATACGAAGACATAAGTGGCAGTGGCTTTGAAAGGGTAACAGTGCATTGTGGGTCAAGTGATGCAATGGAAACCTTTTACGCAGAAAAGCACATGTTCGGCAATCCGACCTGAAATTACTTGGCGAAGAATGGTCGAAGAGAAATCAACGCAACTGGAGAAGTAAACATGGCGCGTAAGAGTAGTGGATTCCTAACACTAAGTATTATATTTAAATAACAACGCAAACATTATCTCAAAACTCCTCCCTTTAAATATGCTTAAAATTTTTATAAATAAACTAGCCGACCCGGCAAACGTTCTTCTGCCATGTAAATAATTTCTAGTGTAGAAAAAAAAAACTTACTAAGGATGTGATATATGAGTGAAAAAGGCATGGAGCGCTGTGAACGATGAGGGAATATAAAAATAAAACACCGAATATTAATCTTCTTAATTTATTTTAAGTACGAGTATAGTAATTACTTATATCATTAATTCATTACATAATATTAATCTCTTAATGCTACAGCGTGAACATTATTTTTTGCTAGCCCGTCTTTAGCTAATACAAACAAACTTGAAACTTTACCACTCGAGTCTATTTATGATAAATTTGGCCCCTGATTTTAAATATAGAATTGTATTGTTGACCATTTGCATTAGTAGGTATTTTGAACTATTTTTGTTGCTCTGAACGCTGTCATTTGAAAGCATGAATTGAATGTTCGAATGGACTTCAGAAACACGTTAGAATCTGGATCTGTGCCGATAAGCAAACCGTTCAATGGCTCCGGTGGTGTTTCAATTTCAGTTAGTTGCACCTTCACTGACGCGCAACATATCCAGGCTGGTTTATTTTTGAAATTCAAAGGAAGATAATACGGGCATTCATTGTCCATTTCACCAATTACCACTTTTGAATTAGATAATATTTAATATCGAGCTGATACTGGATTGTTAGACGTAGAAATGATTGAGCTACAAATGCTCGATGTGCCTGCTGACGTTGTTGGTCCTTTGCTCTGCGTCTATTGACAGTAAAACGGTGCGATTGTCGTTGTTCTAATATCATGAATTAGAGTATTTAGAGTATTTTTATTCACTTCAGGCTTAAGACTAATTTAACAATTCCATGTATATAATGGAATAAATAGTTATCATTCATTAACTTAATAAGTTAGTATCGAATGACACATAAATGGTATAGATATACAATAAGAATAAATAAAACTGATGTGGGGTGACAATCAGTAGCAAAAATTGAATGTTTACAAAATAATAATTATAATTATATAAAAGTGATAATAATAATAATAATAATTTTTTCATATAATGTAAGTAACAATTGAATGATATGTTTAGTATTAAATTCATAACTTTTTTTTTTAAATAATTTTAATATTTTTTTTTTATTTCTTTAATTATAAAACAAATTTGGCAAATAAGAAAAACAATTGCGAAAAAAAATAAATTCTGCATTAACAATAATAGATTTCAATAAAAACAACATCCACTGTGAAAAGCCAGTCTTTTACAATTTTTAAAAATGTTTTGGAATTAACAGTATTTCTTATATTTAAAGGTAGCTTATTAAAACATCGAGGTGCTACGGCAGTATAAAAATGAGAAAAATGAGCTTTGCGTGCAATAGGTTCATTAACAAGATTCATATTGTTTATACGCAGATTGAACAGTATCGAGTTTCTACTAGGCATGTTTCCACTTTGTTTGTAAAATTCTTTTAAAACTTTAAAAATGTAAAGATGTCTCATAGGCAGAATTCTTAAATCTTTGTATAAAGGCCAACTATCAGAGAAACGATCCTTGTTACGAATTATACGAATTAAATGTTTTTGTGCAATCAATAATGGTTTAAAAGTACTTTCGTATGCACCTCCCCAACTTGATAAACCATACTGCAGTTTAGCTTGAGCAAGACCATAATATATTAATGTTAAGACTTTTTTAGAGCAAAATGGTTTTAAAAGATACATTTTGCGAGCAACCAGCATCAAATTAGATTTTATATTAGATATATGATCCTTCCAGTTAAGATTAGAGTCTATTACAACACTCAAGTATCTAAAATTATGTACTGATTCAATTTTGAAGCAGGAATCAGAGCATAAACTGTTTGGAATGAAATTAGATAAACCACAATCATGAGTAGGAAAACTAAATTGTTGACAATTTTAGGTGTGAAAATACAGATTATAGTCCGTAGTTTGGTAACCTGTTGTTTTGAAGGTCATCAACTTGGTTTTTTCACTTAAAATAAGTTTGTGAACAGAAAACCATGTCCTTAAACTTTGGAGATCTTCTTCAATTTGCACTACACAGTTAAATTCAGAAGATGACTGGTAGGTAAAAGATATGTCGTCTGCGAAGGCAGTCGAAAGTCCGTTCAAATTGAGCTTGAAAAGAGAGGTAATGTAAACTAGGAAAAAAAGAGGACCAAGTACAGATCCCTGAGGAACTCCGTTTTTCAAATAGCAAGCTTCACTTTTTACACCATTCAAGATGACTGTTTGGACTCTACCTTTAAGATAGGATATAAGCCATTCAAAGATAACTCCTCTGAAACCTGCTTTATAAAATTTGTTTAATAGAATATCATGGTCTACCATGTCAAAAGCCTTTGTCATATCAATAAATAGAGCAATGGTAGTCTTGTTATTATTTAAGCTGCCGTAAAGCTGACTACATAATCTTAGAATGGCATCTTCTGTAGACTTACCTGCTCGGAAACCAAATTGATTTTCACTGAAGAAGTCATTCTTATTTAAAAAGGATATGATTCTATTTTTCATAAGTTTTTCAAAGAACTTAGAAACAGTGGGTAGAAGTGAAATAGGTCTGTAATTTGAAATATTTTTTCTATCACCTTTTTTATATAATGGTATAACCTCAGCCGACTTAAGTTGTTTTGGAAAACTACCCCTTACAACACATAACTTGAAAATAAAACTCAATACATCAGACACATATAGAGCAACTTTTTTTAGAAGTGTGCTAGATATTCCATCGAAGTACAAGAGTTCTTAATTTTTAAAGAATTTATCATTTTGTAAGTTTCAAAGGATGTAATAGGATTGAATACAAAACTATTTGATTGTGAATATTCAGTTTCCAGTCTGAGCTGATTAAAACAAACACAGTCAACAGAATTAATTGATGGTTTCAGTTTTTCAGAAATATTAGTAAAATATTCGTTAAATTTATTCGTTATACAGTTCAAGTCCGTTAAGGTGACACCATCAACAACTAGTTTCTATAATGTTAGACTTCTTATCCCTACCTAAAATGCTATTAACTATTTTCCATTCTTCTTTAACATTGCCACTAGATCTTATAAATAAGTTAGAATAGTAAGTATCACGAGCTAATTCAACATTTGTACCTACAGCTTTACTCAAAGAAATATAATATTTTTTTAGTCTTAAATTACTTGGATGTTTTTTGTATTTCAACCCGACATTATTTTTTTTCTTTATTAGTTTAACGAGACTACGATTCATCCAAGGCTTTAAGAATTTATTTTTGCCTGTAATTTTTAAAGGTATTAAACAAGAATTAATGTGCTCTTGTAAAATTGAAATTTAAAGAGAAAGCGAATTGGAGGGGCCATTTACAGAGTAAACCTGATCCCAAAATTTGAATTTTAGAATATCCTTCAGTAATTTGTAATTGGTGGTATATCTTGTTTTATTTGATGCTCTAATAGTACGTTTTAATTTAGATTTTAGTTCCTTACTCATTAAAATGATCATTTTATGATCAGTTATCAAACGATCAAGGACACTTCCTCCGAATTTTATTTTATTGTTTCTGCAAAAACGAGCAAATATGTGGTCAATACATGTACTAGAAGATTCAGTTACGCGGGTTGGCTCATTTATATATCCCTTAAGACCATTTGACGCCATGAGAAATAAATAATTTTCCGAATCTTTATGGGAATTATTTAAAACATCTATATTAATATCTCCAATTAAAATTAAATTTTTAGTTTTCGTTTCATTGAGAATTCTGCCTAAATCATCTATGAATAAATTTTTACCAAAACCATGCAATCTATATATACACAACATTTCATAGTTCTCGTCTTGATAGCAAAATGATAATTTTACAGCATCAGCACTAATAATATCGGCTTTAGAGTAATTATATGGAAGACCCTCACTTATATAAACCGCTACACCTCCTGATGCATAAGTTTCATTACAACAGCTAATAGCTGAATATCCTGGTATATTATAAAGACTAAGTTCATTTTCAAAAACCCAAATCTCAGATAAAACTATTATAATTGGTAAACTACTAAGTGACTCAATGTGAGCTAAAAAAGTTGAAAAGTTTTTACGTAAGCTACGGATGTTTTGGTGTATACAAAAACAATTATCAACAAAACTACTAGAAACTGGACAGTCATACATATTTAGGACAGGAGAAAGAATAGGATTAGCAATATTCATAATTTTTCAAAATCTAAGGAACTATTAATTCTTACTGAAATGTCACCCTTATCCTTACGCATAAAAATATTCCCATTCCTAGTCCATACGTATTTAACTCCCTTAGCAGTTTTCATTGATAAAGCAGTATTAAGTAGTTGACGTCCCTGTTGTGTTAAGCAATCGTTTAAGTATACGTTTTCCGGCTTCCCTTGTGTTCCAAAAATTTTTGTCGTAAGTTTCTCTTTCTTCGCACGTTTCGTTCTCATAATATTCTCTTTCAAGTGGTGAGAAACAAATTTGACATGAAGAACATTTGTGTGTGATTTATTACCATTATCATGAGGTTTTCCTTTTTTTATTTTTTTAACAAAACATTGATCTATGTCCATTGTATATAAATTTGCATAGTACTCTCATGAACACGTTCCACACGTCGGTCACATAGCGATCACACCCCTAACTAATTTTCTGGTTGCTGTTTCTGTGTATATACAAGTGCGCCCTCAGACGACCACACCCCACAACACAAAAACCATCGTGATGATAGTACTATAAGTTTTACATATATACAATGTCTATGTCTGATTTGTTTACATTTACATCTAATGCATCACTGAAGAAGTTAACGGCAAGATCAATGTGAGGAACATTCTCGTAAACAGGAACATTGTACACTTCAATGCTATTGTTAAGAAGTTGTTGTTCTAAGTAGTTTACCTTTAGTTGCACGCTTAGAATTTTATTTTCATTTGCATTATTTATTGCAACAAGTGAATCAATTTGCATTTTGTGATAGTTTTTAAGTTGCAATATTTCGGCATAAACCATCTCCAAAGTAACAGATGAAGTTTTTTCTTGGATTGTTGTGTTGTTGTTCATCGGAGTGTTGTAGATTCTTTCGGCGGTGGCGGTGGAGGAGGAGGTAGCTGAGGTGATTATGTTGGTGGTGTTGTCGTAAAAAACGGCAGTGAAAGCTGTGTTGATTGATTCGTTGTCGGTGAAGGTGGTGGTGGTGGTGGAGGCTGTATCAGCAGGTAAGGTTTGTGATGATTCAAGAGTGTTCGAATTAAGAGGTGGTGCTGAATTTGATGGACTTGGGGCAGTAGAGTCAAACTTATATGGAGTCACACCGCTCAAAGATCCTCTCTTCCGAGGATTACAGTTTTGACATTTCCATGGAGTTTTTGTTTTTTTTTCTCGTTTCAACATCATGTGCAGTGATTTTTACACAGTTGCCATGAAAATATTTTTTGCAATCAAAGCAAACGACTTTGAACTCTTGTCTTTCAATTTTTGTTTTACAAATTCCGCACGACATTTTATGTGATTTTTAATAAAAAGTTAACTGAGTTTAATATGTACTTAAGATTTTAACTATATCTTTAAAGAAAAGCTCCTGACATGAGTGTCACAACGTCACGTCACGAACTGGATTCAATTCGTTCAGCTCATGTATTATCTAATTGTTCTTGACGCAGTTTCGCCATTCTCAGACGCGCTCCAGTATTTTCTTCCTGAACTTGGTCTTCGGTTCTTTGGGGAAACCTACTGCGTGTTTTTTACTGGGTGAGAAGTGACACCGATAGACACATGGAGGGGATAACTTACCAAGTGATAATAATTGATGTTATCGAATGAGATAAAAAATGATATTTATTATTATTATTAAAATGATTATAAAAAAGCAGGAATTGCCGAAAGAAGAGCGTAAATTTGTAGTTGCATGTATTTTTTAGTGCCACATAATAAAAAATAAAAAAAAAAATATCCAAAAAGTATCAGTTAGGGCGTTAGGGGTTTAAAAAATAGATAGTAGCCGATTCTCAGACATACTGAATATGTATAAAAAAATTTCTTAGGAATCGGTCAAGCCGTTTAGGAGGAGTATGTGAACGAACATTGAAATAAATCTGAAATACTACAAAATAAAATGTTTATGTGATGGAAAATGGAATAAATGGATATCGCTCTGTTTCCTTCCTATAAGAACAACTTTACAACACTTTAAGCCCAGCAAAAATCCTCGTTTCAAACCCTTTTAGTGGGTGCCTGGCGGGAATGATCACCACAGTTATCTTGTATGTTGTCAAGATGGGGATCAGCTAAGGTCAGGTTGAATTGCTAAGGTTTCCTACTCCTCAATAGTAGCAATCCTTAGCAATGCAATTTGACCATAGATACGGGGTCCCTTATTTCAGTGGTGGTGTGAGCGTTTCAACATAATCCGTGCCGAAGAATGAAAGGCTGGGGGGTAAACCAGTCGCGAACGAGCTCATTCGGATGCCTTGGCAGGGTCCGTCTTATTTTCTGCCGGTATATCGGCTCTGCTCGGCTGACCTTTCTTTCCGACCTACTCGTGGCCCCAAAATATATAAAACAAACAAAATGGACGATTTAGACAAGGCGATCGAACAACCATCCAATGACTCTGAGCATGAACTCTTGGCTTCCAGTCAAGAAACTTTAAAAGGAAGCTCATACAGCGCTGGTAGTTTCAGCACTTGTGAGCAACCTAAAACCACAGGAAGTATAGGCAGTGCTAGTCATAGCACTCCTGTACTTCCTAAACCGAATATAAATCCGAAACCCTCGTGTAGCAGTGCAACTCGGGGAACCAAAAAGCCATCGGAAGGCGTTCTTCTGAAGAACCGCTTCAAAACGGCCTCTTACATTCTTGCCAAGATTGCCGAGAATGAAGAGACCGGAGCGATTCATGAGAGGGAAGCTCAAGATAAAATTAAGTACCAGAAGGTTGTTGATGAATACAATATTCTACAATACCGTAGAAGACCAGCGCCTCTTACCTTCTGAGGATCAGCGAGGAAAGTTTAGGGGCTCTCGAAAAGGCCGAGTATAAACTTAGTTTTGGGATAAGGAATGACAGAGTTAAAATTCTGCAGAGTCAGGGAGCAGACAACGACAAAGCTGATGACAACGTCGAGGTTGACGATATTGTTGGTGGAGTTGTGGTCCCCAGCAAGGTGCCGGGCCCTAGCTCTGCAGCTAAAAATAAATAAAAACGCGCTGAATGTCATCCAGATTAATCTGAAGGACTCTAAGTGTGCTTCAGATAATTTAAGAGTTTTCCTAAGGGAGGAAAACTTCGACATTGGCCTTATCCAAGAACCGTGGATAAACGGCCTCAAGGTGCGAGGTCTCCAAGACAACCAATACGACCTCTTTTATAAAAACACAGATCAAGACCAAGGTAATCCCAGAACTTGTATTTTAGCTAAGAAACATTTAAAAGGTTTTTTTATGTTATAATTTTAGCACTCCCGATCTGACAGTTGTCAGATTTGAAGATAAAAATACGCAGGGTTTACTGTTGGCCTCTTTCTACTCTGCCCACAATACGATTTCACCACCGGAGGAGGTGTGCAAAATTACAACCGAAGCAAACATTAAAAAGGCAAACCTTCTGATCGGAGGTGACGCAAACGCTCGGCATACCCTTTGGGGAAGTTCTGAGATCAACGAACGAGGTGAGTCGCTTTTTGATTTTATTATTCCATCATTATTTTCCGAGTTTGGAAAATTATGATGAATGGGAGGATGTGCTTGATGTTACTTTAGTAAACAACTGTAATTTATTAGTGGAGAATTGGAGAGTTTTCCCTTTGAATTTGTTTTCAGATCACAAGTGGATTCCATTTCAAATTAATTTCGAGTCGAAAAACCCTCCGCCTTATAGAAATCCCAAAAGAACTGACTGTAAGAAGTTCAGTCAAATTGCAAATTCCAAACTGAGCAACTTACCGAATCTCACAAAGATGAAAACCTTTGAAACTTCTATAAGCAAAGCTTTTAAAGTTTCTTGTCCGGTTAAATATAGGCGCAAAACCCTTCCTTCTTGGTAGAATGAAGAACTGTCCGGTCTTAGGAAAATGGCGAGGACAGTTTTCAATATCTTCCACAAAAATAAGTTTTACCAACCATATAAAGACTCTTTTAAAATCTATGAGCGAGCCTTATCATCAGCCAAAAGACAAGGCTGGAGAGAATACTGTAAATCAATCGAATACATAAAGGACTCCGCAAGGCTCAGCAAAGTTTTATCGAAAGAACATTGTAATCCTTCATTTCTAAAAAAGCCTGATGGATCTTGGACAGCCTCTCCAGCCGAATCTCTGGAGTTATTGATGAAGACGCACTTTCCGGGTTGCGAGAGTGATAACCCCGAATCACTTGAAACCACAGAGCTAAACGTTTTTGGATCTTTTCTGAGTTTCTAAACGTAGCTTAATCCTTTGGACTTCCTCACTTTTCTAGCGTTTTTCAGGCTGAACTGCTAGCAATAAGAGTGGTGTTGGTTCTGGGATCTTTTCTGAGTCCCTAAACGTAGCTAAATCCTTTAGGCTTCCTGACTTTGCTAGCGTTTTTCAGGCTGAACTGCTAGCAATAAGGGAGGCATGTAAGATGCTTAAACAAAGCCTAAACCAAAACCGAAATGCGGCTATCTTCACAGACAGTCAGGCAGCTGTCAAAGACATTAACTCGGCCACATACTCATTTAAATTAGTCCAGCAATGTCGCGATGAGCTTGCGAGCCTGAATACTAACCTCGTTGTCACTCTGATCTAGGTTCCGGGCCATAGTGGTATCGAAGGAAATGAACGGGCTGACGAGTTAGCCAGGCAAGGATCGGCCCTTCATAGCTAACTTGCGGAAATGGTTAGCATTCCTCTTGGTGCTATGAAGGGAAAAATCTTTTCTATCTACCAAACTGAATCAAATCGAAGGTGGAGCAATTTACTAAACTGCAATATATCTAGGAAGATATGGCCCACCTATAATAAAACCCGTACAAACGATTTCCTATGCAGGCCCAGGCAAGACATAGCCAGGGTTGTTGCAGTTTCTACCGGACATTGGCCTACAGGAGTTCATGCAGAGAAGTTGGGAATTTCTTACAACACTTTTTGCCGTAGTTGTAATGACCAACGAGAAAAGGAAACTGTAATCCATTTCCTCTGCGAATGTCCTGCTTTGGCAAACTTAAGAATGCAATCGTTTGGAAAACCATTCTTCCACGAACTCAACGAGCTATCTGAGACGAAGATCATAGATCTAATCTTCTTTCTCAATGCGACAAAATGGCTCTTACATAATTCGCTGTGGAGTTTCTCTATAGTACAGGGAAGTTAGACTTTCGCTGGGAACTAAATCCGAGGTCAGGTTTGACTTAACTGTTCGATAGGGTATTGGTTCACGAGTCTAGAACCACATTTTTCACAACTGTACCTAGAGTCATTTGGCCGCCATTTTGTTTTTTATGTTCATTTTGATTTTTGGGTATAACTCGCTCATTTTCGATCCTAGAAAAGAAAATTGTACTACAACTTGTAGAAAATTAAATTTTCTACAAAATATGTTAGATAACTTTTTTCGCTAAACACTCTTGTTTAAAAGTTACAGCCTACTAAACAAAAAAAAAAAAAAAAAAAATGTCCTTATTGCCATAATTTTTTTTTGTAACTCAAATCAAAAAAACATCGTTATAAAAGTTATAGATCTTTTAATTGTCTATATTTTCTGGCTTTACAGTTTCTTAATTGAAATAACGGTTCTCGCTCTGGAGCGATAATAAGCTCCAGAAATCCGCACGGAATAAGTTTTTTTGTTATTTTTTTTTTATTTTTAAAATACGAAGAATACCGAGTATTACCGAGTCTAATTTATGCGTTGTGATATTTTGAAATTCTTCTCTTCTTTTTGGAAGGTCCTGCCGCGGCAGTGGTATGTTCTTCATTATCACCATGTTCATCGCTATCTTCGAAGGTGTTGTGAAGTATCAGTGAATCGTTTTCACACTCTTGTTCGTCCTCATCTAATTCAACTGAAATTTCCTGCACGTTATCACACATCTCTCCTTCACAGTTCTTACAAACAGCTGAACAGTGAAGCTCAGCTTTGCGGCAACCACAAGCTCCTCCACACCCAGTCTTGCATGAACAAGAAACTAATTTCATTAGTGCAGGTGGTGCAGGGTCCTTCGTTGTACGAACTGGAACCAAGCCAAGGAAAACATCCTTTTTCCATCCCCATTCTTCAGCGTCAAGTTTTATATGTAACCACAGTTAGATTTGATGATACGTCCTTAGTACATGTTGCACTGCAGCAGCCTGAGTCGGAGGAAGTGTCGCGAGATTTGGTGTTTTTTTGCTAGTAGATTTCAAAAAACATTTGTGTCGATAGGAATCCAAGGACTCTTCGACAGCGGGGTTTCCTCCGTATAAAGCAATAAGAAATTTTTCACCAATTTTTGCCAAAGTGTTTGGAGATGCATTTTTCGCCTTAAATACATTTAAAGTGGATTTGAGTTCAACATGTTTTTCAAGGACTACACATGGCTTTGTTTTTCCCACGTGAAAGAGAGCGGATGTTGGGTAGCAGCCGCTGATAGCATGCAGGAACAAAATGTGATCCTTCACCGAATTATCATGCATAAAACTTGTTGGCGAGAATATCTGTTCAGGAACTTTTCCCCTTGCTTGCTTTTTCATATAAACGTTCTGAACTGTTTTTGGCAGCAAGGCAGTTAGTATTACCAGCAAGTCAACGTCTTCACCAATGATGAAAACTGCTTCGTTGCTAAAATGTCGATGAGTCTGGATTTGTTTTTCTCGTGAGCAAGAAACTTTTCTTGGTTTGTTGGAATGTTTGAGTATCTTTTAAAAACAATGTCAGATGGTTCATACCTCGTCTTAGCCTCTCACATGTCTTTGTACTCCAATTGGGAGGATCTTCCGGATATCCATCAAAAACAACAACAATGTTTTCACCAAAATGTCTTGTTATATATTGATGGTATTTCCAACAAAGTTCCCGAACAGCTGAGTTTTTGTGCCAAACAACTTTTCTAAACAACCATCCTCCATCAATTATCTCAGCGTAATTAGAAGGAATGGTGATGTTACGTAAAGGTGAAAACAATTTGCCTTCTCTCCCTTTCTCATGCCTTCTTCCGAAAACAAAAATAACGGATACGGTGCCAGTTCGTATGATAGAAAGTGCTCCAAGTCACTGCTCCAAAAAGAAGAGAAGAATTCCAAAATATCATAACGCATAAATTAGACTCGGTAATACTCGGTATTCTTCGTATTTTAAAATTTAAAAAAAAATAACAAAAAAACTTATTCCGTGCGGATTTCTGGAGCTTATTATCGCTCCAGAGCGAGAGCCGTTATTTCAATTAAGAAACTGTAAAGCCAGAAAATATAGACAATTAAAAGATCTATAACTTTTATAACGATGTTTTTTTGATTTGAGTTACAAAAAAAAATTATGGCAATAAGGACATTTTTTTTTTTTTTTTTTTGTTTAGTAGGCTGTAACTTTTAAACAAGAGTGTTTAGCGAAAATAGTTATCTAACATATTTTGTAGAAAATTTAATTTTCTACAAGTTGTAGTACAATTTTCTTTTCTAGGATCAAAAATGAGCGAGTTATACTCAAAAATCAAAATGAACATAAAAAACAAAATGGCGGCCAAATGACTCTAGGTACAGTTGTGAAAAATGTGGTTCTAGACTCGTGAACCAATACCCTATCGAACAGCTAAGTCAAATCTGACCTCGGATTTAGTTCCCAGCGCACCATATAATGAGATCTAAATTCCCCGTACTACTATAAATCATTCCCTTTCTATTATAGGCCAAACAAGTTATGGTATCAAAACGGCGCACTATAGCGCTATTTGTTTTCCCAGGCTAGGTTGCCATGAGATCGCCATTTCTACCTACCTACAATACTTTAAAAACCGTATATCAAGTCAAAGGGGCACAAATTACGCTATTTGCCAGTAGAAGCGCAGAATATATAAATTAATTATTTTTTCATAGAAAATTGTTTAAAATATTAAAATGAATTTATATGGTATGCCGCTTCAAATTTCATATTTATGTATCTGAATCTCAAATGAAGATAAAGCGTACTGGAATGACTTATGGTCAAGCACAGAAGTGTAGGTATTGCCCGAAACAGCATTTTATTAGTGTTCTTCATACAGCACTGTTTCCAGTTTACACAACAGATATTTGGCATTAGTTTTCTTATACATTTGTTACCATGAAATTTCGATTCAAATCCATAATGGCCGTAGGTATTACCTTTTTTTTCCTTGAAAGTTTTAATTAATTATTATAAATTGAATGTACTATACCTACTCCTACATATATTGGCAAACTTTGAACTTTTACCCGACAATGTGACAAAAATATTATCAAATAGACAACATAATGAAAGAGTAAGTACCGTAACTTTAAAATTCCAAAATACAAAGATGACAACCTCACAAGGTTACGCACCAATGATTATCCGCATGTTCTTAGTCTCCCAGAATCTCTCAATGAGTGGGAGCAGTAGCTCACTCAAGTACCGTCAAGTCCAACCTATTTGTTGTTCTTCTTTGTGCTTTGATAGCGGTTAAGTTGTTGTCTTCCGGAGAGTGCAGTGCGCATTCGGGAAATTATAACTTCGTCCTCGGGCTCATTTCACTGATAAACGTGGTTTAACATAAAAAAAATGTCACAGTATGTACACCAATTTTCGATAGAGTACTGTAGTCCGGAACCTGCGTCGAGATTTAGCTATTTTGGTGAGTGAAATAAAATTACTCGCTTTACTCGCCGACTCATCTTACTTCACTCGCAAAAGCGATTTAACTATTAAGTGGGTTAGTTCCAATTTTTGTTCGAATATTTGAAAGACATGAAATAAATAGAGAAAACAAATGAAAGCAACAAAAACGTTAGCAAGAAAACAGAAAATTATTTACTCACTTTTACTAGCTTAATCAATTTTCAATGAAAAGTGGCTCATCTCACTCACTAACCAAACCTCGTCACTGGCTTCGAAGATCCTGTCCACTAAAGGCTCCCGTGAAATCAATCTTCTGAGGGCTTTTTTGGAAAGCAGCAATCTGACGCCAAACTCCCGGAAGCTTCCAGGTACCTTCTCAGAGTAAAGTAGTCAGTGTTACGAGTTGCAGACAGGTCATTCACTTCCGTTGTCAAAAAGCGTCCTCAAATTATAGAAACCAATCTATGCCCGGGTATTGCAGCCAAAACTCGTCATTCCTTATCAAGGCCTAGTGTTGGTTTTGGTAGCGACTAATTCTAAACTCCACAACCTATCCTAGAAAGCATTGGATCCTAAACAAGTTTACATTTTATTTGCAGTTAATTTCTAAGTTTTCACTCCATTCTTGATTTTTGCAATGAAATATTCGCAACATTATTTCTCTCCTACCTACATACACCTAGATAACCCTAGCGTAGCGCTGAATCCGTTAACCATCTGATGTGGGAAGGTCAACTTGAATGGCTCATTTGATGAATTTTCATTATTAATTAATTAATAGCCTACTATACCTCCTCAAACTATTATTCATTTATATCTCATTTTAATCTTTATCATAACGAGAAACTACACTCTTTTGTCTGAATTCTACTTGGAAAACTGTAGGTAGGTTGGTATAAAGACTTTTTTGTTGATCATTTACTTAATTACAGAACTTGTCTTCATTTTATCGTTCTTTTTTAAATTTGGCTAAGATTCAGTTACTTCTCCCGTCCTTAGTCAAACAATTTCCCACATCAGCATCGTACCTAGTGAATGAAATAAAACAATCAACAGTTAACTCCAGCGTCGCAGTAAATCATATTCTCTAACTGCTTTTAAAATTTGGCTCCATTTTCTTATTCATTCCACGTTCCAGGATTGGTATATGTAATATGAAAAAAAAAAAATCTCCGACAACAAAAGATTAAGAATGAAAGACCCGACAAAAAGGAAAAAAAAACAACAACCTTTCCCAAATAATTCTCCGCTCCAGTAAATTACTTCCTTTTCTTCCAGAATCTTACAACACTCTGCTACCATTTTTTTTATAATCCGGCCACGAACCGAGTTGACTTTCCATTATAAAAATTCGATGAACACAATTCACTTGGGATGGGAGGCAAACATTACGGCCTGCCCGGCCGGCAGCCCCCACGTCACGGTCGTTGGCCAAACCATCCTCACCGGCGGCGGTGGCTTCCTACCGGATTCTGTTCTGATTATCTTCAAGACTTAGACAAGTGACTATTCTTGGCAAACTCAACGTAAATACCTAGATACATATTGAGAGTAACTGGATGAAGATGTGGTTTGCCTACATACATACATACACATACACACATAGAAACTATCTAAATGAACACAAAAGGGTATGTTTCCTTTTTACACTCAAAAGTATTTTTGAATTCAGGCTAATTCAATTTCATTTTTTAAATCCTTTAAAATGAGCCTTAGATAGAAACATTCACACAATTCAGAGCCACTCCATTGTGGCTATTGGCCAAAAACGAGATTTTATAAAACGGTAGCTGGGGAGAGCAGTATCTACAGAGCTACAAAAATTGTTATGATATGATTATGATAATAAATCGCTTTTGCATAATTACATTTATGTATATTAAGCAAGCCAAATAAGAATATATGTACATATATATGATAGATATGTAAAGATCGGGACTTAAGAGATCATGGCAAAACTCTATTCACTCGTGCGTTGGTTTTCTGAAAATCCCAAAGGACTTTGACGAAAAACACGAGGTTAGGACTAAAATTTAAAATGCTGTTGTTTTAAGGCCCAATTGAATTGAACGGTCATTTGTCCCGTGGGCTTTTTTGAATATTTTGCCTAGCCCGAAAGTAATTTGGAAAAAATTTCAGTTCTGATGAGGTTTACCTTACAAATTTTTTTTATCTATTTTTATCTATGTTATCCGAAAGCATTTAATAATGAAAAAACGAATTCGAGGTTAAGCTATGTACTTGCATAATTATGAACAATTTACATATTACAATATGTAAATGTTGTATTTGCTATCATGAAAAATTGCGCAAAAAGAATAAGAGAAATGAGGGCTTAAAAATGATAAAAACATCAATAATAACTGAATGAATATTATTATTATTATTATAATTTATTAATCCAACAATAAATGTACAGAATAATATTTAATTTATCAGCTGGAGCGCCTTAGTTCTTAGTTCTTTATTGATAGGAATAAACTTACACAGTAAGATACAATATCTTTTTTATAGCACAAGCTTCATAAGTACATAATTTAATTTTGAGTACTGAGAACTAATATATATATATACATGATAAATTATTATAATATAAAATTTTTAACAAGCAAACCGTTAAATAATTTAATTTAGAAACAAAAAAAAAATAGTGAAAATGTAAGACATTATAAATATTTAAAAAAAACATGTATGCTTAATTAAAAAAAAAACATATGAAAAATATAAAATAAAATAAAATAAAAAATATAAAACCATCCTAATTTATTGTCCCTAAGTACTGTCTTAGTGTCAGTTTAAACATAGCTGAGCAGCTTATCAATTTAACAGATTGGGGCAGGGAATTCCATTGTCGAATGGCATTTATGAAAAAATGACGTTCTGATATAAGAAATGAATATCGAACTGGTACAATATCACAGGATCTTGTAGATAGCATGAAACGGATTCTGTTGTATAGGTAGGGGGGTTGATGTGTTTGCATAACATTATGAAGAAGTGTAAGAACCCTTAAATTAAAAAGATTTTCTAAGGTGAGGCCGTGTATTGATTTGGCGAAAAATGAAACATGTTCTCTTCTACTTAAAGCATAGATATATCGGGTTATACTGTTATACGCAACATTAAGTTTTCGTTTGTGTTCATAATTGCAGTTAGAAAAAAGCTCACACCCAAAAAGCAGTATTGGAATCAGTAGAGTTTTTGCGAGAATCATCCTAGTCGTAACCGGTGTTATTTTCTGTGTACAGTAAAGCATTCGGAGACCTCCGTATATCCTTCCAATGATCGATTTTATGTGGTTATCCCAGGTAAGTTGTTTATTAAAAATAATCCCAAGATTTGCAGCTGAGTCCACTATTTCAATGGGATTATCTTTTAGAAAAAATTTAGGAAAGTATGATGTATCGATGGATCTTCGAGATATTATTAAGCATTTTGATTTCTTTAGGTTTAGACAAAGCCCATTGAATTTTGACCAGTCCAGTATTCGGTTGAGGTCATCATTAAGTTCACATACCCCATTTTCTACTAGACCTAGAGGAAAACTTTTCCTCAGCTGTACATCATCAGCATACATGTCAATCGAACAATGTGAAAGACATGAAGGGAGTTCATTAATGTACATAATAAAAAGTAGTGGTCCCAAAATTGAGCCCTGCGGGACACCCCTTTTTAAAGGCAAACTGTCAGACACACAATTATTAAATATGACTGCCTGAGACCTTCCTCGAAGGTATGAACCCACAAGCATTTCTGACATTGTTGAAAAATTAAATTGTTCTTTAAGTTTTCTGCATAATATATCATGGTTCACAGTATCAAACGCTTTAGAAAAATCTAATAATGTTAGTAAAGTAACGTTATCTTTATCTACCGATTGTCTTATATCTTCAACAACGTTTATTAGTGCTGTTGTGCAACTATGTCGTGGACGATAGCCAGACTGGTTTAAGCAGAGTAGTTTGCTTCTGTGAAGAAATGTTCTTATCTGACCATTCATAATTCTTTCAAATACTTTTGGCAGAAAGGGTAAGATAGCTATAGGCCTGCATTCTTCTCTATTTTTGCTTGCGTATTTCCAAGCAGTTGGAAAGATACCCGTCATAAGAATGGTGTTAAACAAGTGCGTTATATGTTTAAGCACATACGGAAGTATTGCCTTTAGGAACACTGGATGGATATTATCAAACCCAACTGAATTTGATTTGATCGCCAAAAAACTTTCGAGTACATCACATTCTTCCACTCTTTCAAAATCAAACTCAGTTGTGTTTGTAACTCGTGACCCAGAAGTATTTGAAAATTCGATCGAAGTATTATCAACATTAGAATCAGCATCGGGTGGCAGGGATGTGAAATTTTTATTTATTTGCAATCAATACTTGAACTAATGGTACTGATGGTTTGTTTTCCTATTCCAATTTCCTTGAGGTTTTTCCAAAGTTTGTGTCGAGCTATGGAGGGATCAAGCCTCGGGGCATAAAAACGCGTTTTAGATTCTCTAATCTCATATGTAACCTTATTCCTTAAGCCCCTATAAATATTTAAGAGTGCTTCCGAGCCAAAACGTTTCCAATCTTTGTACGCCTTATTCCGCTTTATAATTAACATTTTTATATAGTTCGTAAACCAGGGCTGATCTTTCGATTTAAATTTTTTTGTTTTGATTGCGACATGAGTATTAAAAAGATCAATTATATTGTTTTGTATGAAAGAGGTTTGATCATCTACAGATGTCATTTCGTATACTCTGAACCATTCAACTTCTCTAACATCTTCTTCTAACTTATTTATATTAATATTCTTAAAATCTCGAAAACTATAAGTGAAAGTTGATACTACCGGCTCACATTGAAAAGTTATATGAATAAGATCATGGTGGGAAAAACATGAAGCGGAAATTTGGCAAAAATGTAAAACTTTATATAAGTAACTTACAAAGAACACATCAAGTAAGGTTCTACTATCTTTTGTAAAGTGGGTAGGTATCGATTTGTTTACTGGGAAAAGGTTAAGCATTCGCATTTTATCAACAAGTGATGAGTCTACAAGGAGGTTACTATTAAAGTCTCCAACAACTATTACCAGTGGCGACACGTACGAGAGTTCTTCCAAAACAGAAACAATCGGGGCTGTGTCAATATTTCTATTAGGTCTGTACACGGTACAGTGGAGGTAGTGCTTGACTGCTACCCTGGATGTGTGGGTTCGATCCCCAGTCTAGGCAGCAATTTATTCTATATTCCCTCAACTGAACGCCACCCCTGGGATTTAATGAGATAATCAAAACCTAATTTCTCAATCCACTGTGCCAACAAAAATCTGTCCTATCCTTCTATTCCTTCAAACAATGCCTAATTTATAAGACCCTAGGTCTTACTGGCATATAAATGTTTGTGTGTGTTTTTTTTTTTTTTTTTTTTTTACAAACAAGTAATCAATTTCACTGCCAGAGTGAGATTTAGCAACGGTCCTACAATCTAGACTTCTTCGAACATAAACGGCAACACCACCCCCAACACGACCCGCTCTATCACACCGAAAAAGCCTATAACCATCCAAATCATACATTGCATCACTAAAACTCTTTTTGTGATTTCTATCTTCAGATTTAAACCACGTTTCGGATACGCAAATTACATCAACCAGCGAACCCACAAACAAGTATCTGAATTCATCTAGTTTATTGCATAAACTTTGTGCATTTATATGACAGATTTGTAAACCTTTCTGTTGACTACATATTACTTTTAACATTAAACGCGTATTGTCATTCTTATCCACGGTAATAAATTCCCTGTTTGCACACTCGTTAGGACCAACCATTGATAATAAATAAAAATAGGAAGTGCCCAACAAGGCGCACACCACCTATCACTAAAACAAGTCGCACAGCCCATGCAAAACAAAATTCAATTAACCTGGACATAAAAGTAATTAAGATGGTTGAATATTTAAGATGTTTTAAAACATATCTACAATTAAGAAAAACTAAAAAATAAAAAAAAATAAGAAAAATTAATAAATGAAAATGTTTTAAGTTAATATAAATATAAAAAAAGTAATTAAATAGTAATAAATAAGATAAATAAATATTGTCAGGAGCTGGATTCATCACTGTTGTTGACATCATTAGGGTATTTCTTTTTTTTTTCGTTTTTGTTGTCATCATTTTGAGTATTATTGTTATTTTTGATTTTCTTTACGGAGTGGCAAAAGCTGTCAAGTCGTCAGCGTTCTCAATGAGTTTTGCTGCCTCTTCAGCAGTTTTTTTTACATACACGAAACCTCGCAGAGTAAAAACTGATGACAGTTTCTTATCCCGTTTCATTTTCAATGCATGTTGCAAGAGAGATCTTGTTTTTACCGTTAGAGACTCATGTATATAAATTGGTTTATTATTGCATTCATTTAAACCAAGATCATGAAGGTGAAGCTGTTGTTTTTTTTGTTTTCTATATTCGGCGATCGATCGTAGTAAAAGGCTCTTGTCGTGAGGTGCGAAAAATTTTAATAAAATCGGTGGTGCACATGTGTTATTTCTGGATTTTAAACGGAAAATGCCTTTAAGCGGTGGTGGCTTAACATTAATTATTGTGCAAAGATTCAAATATAAAATATTAAGATTTTCGTTCGGTAGCTGAGGAACTTCATGCAAAACCGCGTCACTCATTGTTTCCTTCATTTGTTGTTGTTCGTCTTTAAGTTCAACGTGAGATTTTAAGCTGCTTATTGCTTTACTGTGTTGTTGTAGCTGTTGTTTGAGTTCGGAATTTTCGTTTTTTAAGGTATTTATTTCCTTGAAATCAGATTCAAGTAGTAATAGACGGCTGTTAATTGCTTCAATTGAAGATCTTAAAATTGTAATTTCGGTGTCGATTTTGTTCAGTATACGATTTTCGGATTCTTGGATTTTCGTAGTGAGGAGCGATATGATGGATGCACTTTCCTTGGAAAGAGAAACGTCAGTTTGTTTGACCCCCACAGGAAAAGACAGATTTTTCGGTATTTTGGATGCTGGTGTCTTAAGTTGCGATAAAGGTGAGAGCTGGGGTCTATTGCGTTTTCCAGACATAATGTATTGTACTTGTGTTAGGCTGGGATGTAGGGGAAATGTGGAACACTGTAGGTATGTTTATACTGATTTTACTTGAGCGCGCAATTTGATTTTTTTTTTTTTGCTTTTTGTTCAATTTAAATATCCAACTTTCAATACTTTATTTATACAAAAATAATTCACCGATTTTTATGATTTTTGGTAAAAGTGATTAACTTATGTAATTAATTCAAACTCGACTGATTTTGAAAAACTTGGCATGCAATTTAATGCTTTAAACTCAACTTCTTATTGCCACACAACCGTACACGTCCACTCAGTTACACATTCCGACTAATTCTAAACTCCACAACCTATCCTAGAAAGCATTGGATCCTAAACAAGTTTACATTTTATTTGCAGTTAATTTCTAAGTTTTCACTCCATTCTTGATTTTTGCAATGAAATATTCGCAACATTATTTCTCTCCTACCTACATACACCTAGATAACCCTAGCGTAGCGCTGAATCCGTTAACCATCTGATGTGGGAAGGTCAACTTGAATGGCTCATTTGATGAATTTTCATTATTAATTAATTAATAGCCTACTATACCTCCTCAAACTATTATTCATTTATATCTCATTTTAATCTTTATCATAACGAGAAACTACACTCTTTTGTCTGAATTCTACTTGGAAAACTGTAGGTAGGTTGGTATAAAGACTTTTTTGTTGATCATTTACTTAATTACAGAACTTGTCTTCATTTTATCGTTCTTTTTCAAATTTGGCTAAGATTCAGTTACTTCTCCCGTCCTTAGTCAAACAATTTCCCACACCAGCATCGTACCTAGTGAATGAAATAAAACAACCAACAGTTAACTCCAGCGTCGCAGTAAATCATATTCTCTAACTGCTTTTAAAATTTGGCTCCATTTTCTTATTCATTCCACGTTCCAGGATTGGTATATGTAATATGAAAAAAAAAAAATCTCCGACAACAAAAGATTAAGAATGAAAGACCCGACAAAAAGGAAAAAAAAACAACAACCTTTCCCAAATAATTCTCCGCTCCAGTAAATTACTTCCTTTTCTTCCAGAATCTTACAACACTCTGCTACCATTTTTTTTATAATCCGGCCACGAACCGAGTTGACTTTCCATTATAAAAATTCGATGAACACAATTCACTTAGGATGGGAGGCAAACATTACGGCCTGCCCGGCCGGCAGCCCCCACGTCACGGTCGTTGGCCAAACCATCCTCACCGGCGGCGGTGGCTTCCTACCGGATTCTGTTCTGATTATCTTCAAGACTTAGACAAGTGACTATTCTTGGCAAACTCAACGTAAATACCTAGATACATATTGAGAGTAACTGGATGAAGATGTGGTTTGCCTACATACATACATACACATACACACATAGAAACTATCTAAATGAACACAAAAGGGTATGTTTCCTTTTTACACTCAAAAGTATTTTTGAATTCAGGCTAATTCAATTTCATTTTTTAAATCCTTTAAAATGAGCCTTAGATAGAAACATTCACACAATTCAGAGCCACTCCATTGTGGCTATTGGCCAAAAACGAGATTTTATAAAACGGTAGCTGGGGAGAGCAGTATCTACAGAGCTACAAAAATTGTTATGATATGATTATGATAATAAATCGCTTTTGCATAATTACATTTATGTATATTAAGCAAGCCAAGTAAGAATATATGTACATATATATGATAGATATGTAAAGATCGGGACTTGAGATCATGGCATAACTCTATTCATACAAATTTTTTTTTATCTATTTTTATCTATTTTATCCGTAAGCATTTAATAATGAAAAAACGAATTCGAGGTTAAGCTATGTACTTGAATAATTATGAACAATTTACATATTACAATATGTAAATGTTGTATTTGCTATCATGAAAAATTGCGCAAAAAGAATAAGAGAAATGAGGGCTTATAAATGATAAAAACATCAATAATAACTGAATAAATAATTTCTTATTGGGTTAACAATAATAATTTTCGGGACTTAATTAAAAATTTTGATTTTGGAGCAAACATCAACTAATTTTTTCAAAAAAAAAAGAGAAAGGGGTTAGCCCTTTCATCACAACACAATCCAATGTTTTTTCGATAAATGGTATAAAAGAATGTTACAAATTTGTCCACATCAAAAGATTAAGTTTAACGATGTCAGTTCGGAGTTATCTTTTTTCACTCTTAATTCTTCTTATTGAATGAAACAGTTATGAAAAAGAGTAAAAGTTTAAGCAATGAATTACTATTTTTGCAGAGAAATATTTAATTGTAATTACAAAAAGTGTGGTGTAGAAACGCCATAAATAAACTAGATTGGATTCACCCCTACGATACGACCATCAATAATAATTGAAATCACTTTACTTGGTCAGTTTACCCGGAGCTTTCGACAGCGTGTGACGTATTCATATCCCTCGCAAGTTCTCATTAACAACAAACATTCCCAAACGCGATAAATCGCCTGAAACCGGAGGCAATTTTTTGTTCTCGGAAAAAAACTTCGTTCCACTATGTTTCCAACTAGTGGGCCCAGTAAGAATCCTTATTTTAATAAGTTTACTCCCCTCCATTGACAATTCAGATATGGATGATGTTGATGTTACAATTGCAAAAAAAGTGTATGTGCCACCTATAAAAGTGCTACAAAAATCACCTGATTATGTGCATAATCTCATTAAGAACCTTAAAGTGTCCAACTGCTCAACTGGCTGCTAGGCTTTACAAAGCTCTAGCAAAACAGTCTACCATTACATCGCTAGCACTTCGATACCCGGATGGTAGCTATATATAGAGAATGAGGAGCAAAGGGCAAGCCTACTGCTAAACACTCATTTTCCGGGTAGCTTACCAATGGTAGATAACTGGTTAGAGAGAATACCTCTCAGGACAAACCGGATAGACTGGCAGAAGGCAGATAGCTTCGACTATTTGCACAGGCAGTAGGATTGAATGGGCGATTAGTACCTTTCAACGCTTTAAATCACCGGGTGTAAATGACATTTTTTCAGCCCTTCTATAAAATAACTTCGAAGTAGCATTGCACTTGGGCACATACCAAATCTATGCAGAAGAGCAAAGGTAATTTTTATCCCCAAAGTAGGGAAAAAAGATACAACCCATCCTAAGTCATTCAGGCCAATTAGCCTAACATCTTTTTTACTGAAAACTTTGAAAAAGGTGATCGAAAACTTCATAAGAGCAGAAGTCATAACAAGCATGCCTTTAAATCACCACCAGCATGCTTGCAGAGCAGCGGGTAGATCTACAGAAACCGCTCTGTCTGAACTTACAAGCACTGTACAGAAAGCGTTAGACGACAAAGAGACTGCCATTTGTGCCTTCCAGGATATAGAAGGAGCTTTTGACAACACCTCACATGCAGCTGTTGACAGAGCTCTAAGTAGAAAGGGGGTACCCATCACCATAACTAGATGGATTGGCAGAATGCTAAGTACAAGAATGGCGGAAGCCAACACAGGACAAAATGTTCAGAAAGTCATCACAACAAGAGGTTGTCCTCATGGAGGGGTACTATCACCCTTACTGTGGAGTCTTGTAATAGATGAATTGCTAGAAACTCTAACTTCTCAAGGTATACGCTGCATTGGCTTTGCCGATGGCATTGTAATAACTGCCGTGGGGAAGTTTTGAAGAAACTCTTTGTGACATAATACAGAGATGATTTGCAAAAGAATTGCAGGAAAATCATGGGAATGCAAACCAAACATTCTCAGATGGATGTATACCATGATGGTAAGACCCAACATTACCTATGGGGCGGTTGCCTGGCACAAAAGAACCGAATTAATAACGACAAGGAAAAAACTAGAAAAGGTGCAAAGGCTAGCATGTATATGTATAACCGGAGCAATGAGAACATGCCCTACAGCAGCAATGGAAAATATCCTAAATCTTACGCCACTATACGTGACCATAGAAAGTGCTGCTAAAGGGGACATCATGAGATTTGCGAAGGAGGGTACTGGGACTGGGAGGATCATTGGCTATCGGAAGAGAAACACGATCCTCAAGTCTACAGTTACAAACCTTCTTGACATTCCACGTGATGGCATGATCAAAAAATATAACTTCGAAAAACACTTCCAAACGGAGGTAAGTTGCAAAAGAGACTGGATAAGCGAAACAGAAAACTACAGTTTCAAAGCAAACACCATTAAATGGTATACTGATGGATCGAGAACTTCTGAAGGGACTGGAGCAGGGATTTTTTGGCCTAGAACCAAAATCTCCCTACCGATGGGGAAGTCCGCTAGCATATTCCAGGCAGAAGTAAATGCCATCGCAAAATGCGCAGAACGTAACATCGATAGAAAATACAAAAACCAAAACATTGCCATCATGTCAGATAGTCAAGCTGCACTAAAAGCTTTGAAATCATACACCATCACTTCAAAACTAATATGGGAATGTGTGAATAAGCTTACTAAATTGGGCAAGGATAAGAAAGTCACACTACATTGGGTACCAGGTAACGTGGGTGTCCAGGGCAATGAAGAGGCTGACTCTTTAGCAAATATAGGAGCAATGGCACCGTTAACTGGACCAGAGCCCTATTGTAGCATGAGGAGAATATGATTAAAAACGAAATCAAATTAGAAGAGGAGGCAAAAAGATCAAAAATCTGGAAAGAACTCCCCAAACTGAGACAGACAAAACTCTTACTCGGGAACTATAACAGAGAACGATTCCTATCCTGTATCAGCCTTAGCAGGAACAGTCTCAGGAGAGTAACGGGTCTCCTCACTGGCCATTGTAAACTGAGAAGACATCTCAGCATCCTCAGTGAGCAGTGCTTCTTGCAGATTCTGCAATGCTCATGAGGAAACGCCTGACCACATAATAGGAAGATGCGATGCACTAGTGCATCAAAGACAAAAATATCTAGGCAAGTACCATATAGACGAGAACGAAATACATTCTCTAAAAATACCCCAAATTCTCAAATTCCTCAAAGGAACAAATTTGGAGAATGAACTGTAGATGAGAAACCTCATCCAGATCAAAAATAGGGGGCACAATAGACCTTAAGGTTGCAGTGCAATTATACCCATTATTATTCATTCATTCAACTACTCAATAAAAAAGTTAACCATCGGAATAAAAATTATAATCCACTTCTCTTGGCTTAAAATGTGTTGACATAAAGCAAATTAAAAAAAAAATGTGATTAATTTACTGACTATTTCTATCTCGTTTCTTTTGAAAACGATAATAAATAACGACAATAAAATTAAACGAACTTTAAAAAAATGTTCGTTCTATTTTCCACACCCAAGTGAATTGGAACTTTAAGAAAAAAATCAATGGTAAGGTGACACAGTGCTTTAATTGTCAAATGTTTGGACATGGTAAAAAAGAAACTGTCACGTAAAAACATATTGTGCTATTTGCGCTGGGTCTCACAAAACAACCGATTGCAACAATTCTTCTACCAATAAATGCGCCAACTGCGACGACAATCATAAAGCTACTGACATAACATGTACTAATAGAGCTAAATATTTAAAAATAAAACAAAGATCATCTGGTGGAAAAGCTCATTCCCAACCAAGAACTCATTTCGCTGCAGCAGCTCAGGGTTCTTCTCATCAAGCTTGCCAAGAACCGGCTTCATTTGCTTCTGTGAGTGATTTTCCTTCGCTTTCGCAACCACGCCAGAAACGACAAGTCAATGCATCGAGCAAAAGCTACCCAAATTCGCCCTCGCAATTTTAAAGACCATCAGCATCACCAACAATAAGTGCATGAGAAAATCACTCACGTGGAGCTTCCGCATCTCACATTAGCAATGTCAACAATATTAAAAAAGTTACCAACAACAATTCAATTCTCTTCAGTCTTCTTTTAGATTTTTTGAATAGCCAGAAAGTTGACATTGCTTTAGTGACGGAAACTTGGCTAACTTTTGATATAAGACTTCCCACATCCGACTTCAAATGCTATCGAGTTGATAGAATAGATCAAATGGAAGGCGGGGTTGCGAATCTTATTAGAAAATCGATTCAACATTCGCTTTTACCTGTAATTTCTACACGTACTGTAGAAAATGTAGGTCAAAATTTATTCAATTTAATTTCCTGGTAGATCAAATACAAAAAGAATATGGCTTAAACAATATTTTAAAAAATTATTCACAATAAGGGGTTGAATTTATATTTGGCGGCGGCGACTTTAACTGCCGATGCTTGGGGCAATATATTAGCCAACCTTCGATTGACGTTACCTATAAATATCTTTTATCCTCCTTGTCCAACTTATTTTCCTGCAAGTTCCCGTAGTAGTCCCTCTGTTCTTGATATTTTTGTGTCAAATGTCCCTCATGTTATAACAGAACCAATTTCCTTTAGTACTCTCAGTACTCTCAGTCCAGATCATAATCCTGTTTTTTGTAACCTATCTTGGTTGGGGGAAAGAAAAGTGCAATACTAAGACTTTAAAAATACTAATTGGAAATCGTTCGAATCAAAGATAAAAATTAATCTTCAGCTTATGAAAGCGTTCCGAAGAGAAAAAAGATACATGCAAGAAACTTCCAAGTCATATTTTAGAACTCATTAAAATTAGAAACATTCATCGGAAAAATTGGCAGAAATATCGTCAACCCATTTCTCGAGCAATGGTTTCTCATTTTAATAAGCTTATTACTGATCAAATTTATATCAATCGTAATGACGATTGGAATAAAAAATTAAGAGTTCTTGATAAAAATGCAAAACCTTTCTGGAAAATTGTAAAGATAGTTAAAAACAAAAATCGAAAAATAGCATTTCTGAAGAATTCATCAAATACATTTTTTACAGATTTAGAAAAAGCCAATTTACTTGGTGACAATTTTTCAAAAAATCATCTGGTTTCTCAGCATTTAGGCGAGTTTGTAACAAATGGACTTATAAGTGATACAATAGAAACATTCGACACTTTCAACGAATTGACTCCTTCAAACGCATTTGTAGTAGCAGAAAGTATAAAAAATGTAGTTAAAAGCTTAAAAACTAGAAAAACAGGAGGTTTAGACAAAATAAAAAATGCGTATTTAAAAAATTTACCTAAAGCTGGAATAATTTATTTAACCTTTTTAATGAGTGCATGTCTAAAATGTCAATATTTTCCTCAAGATTGGAAAAAAGCAATGGTTGTTCCTATACTTAAAGCTGGGAAATCTCCAGATAAAGCTGAAAGCTATAGGCCAATAAGTTTACTCAGCAACATAAGTAAAGTTTATGAAAAAATCCTAAAGGAACAAATTTTAAAAATAGTTTTCGAAAAAGATATTTTCCCTGCTATACAATTTGCTTTTCGTCGCTATCACTTAACTTCGCATCAGGTAAAAAGAATTTGCAACCATGTTTTAGAACATCGTCTACGGGGACAGTCAACGGGAATGATGTTGATAGATATTGAAAAGGCCCTTGATTCCGTCTGGCACCAACGAATAATACATAAAATAATACAATTTAAATTTCCTTTATATTTGTGTAAAATCGTCCAGAGTTTCTTATCCAATAGATGTTTTCAGGTACATTTAAATTGTGGTGTTTCTAACATGTTTTGTTTTGATTCTGGTGTACCCCAAGGCTCAGTCTATACTTCTGATTTTCCTAGACTACAGCAGTAATTTTGCTGATGACACTGCAGTATTTGCGTCACATGAGTTCGCTCACGAATCTAAAAAATGCAATTAAAATACTAGAAAAATATTATAATAAATTGAAAATTAAGCTCAATTTTGGAAAAATGCAAGCAATCTTTTTTACACGAAAAAGAAAAGCTTGCTTTCTTCCCAACAGTCAGCTGCAAATAAATGGCAAGGCGATAGAGTGGGTGCAATCCGTAAAATATCTTGGGATTCACCTAGATACGAAACTCACTTTTAGCATACATATTCAAAACACTTTTAAAAAATGAGTATTGCAATAAAGATGCAATACTATAAATCGAAAATCTTCGCTCACAAATAAAAATAAATTAATAATTCAAAAAGTAATTTTTCAAGCCATACTATTATATGGATGTCCAATATGTTGTAAAGCAGCTAAATGCCACATAAAAGAGTTGCAAGTATCACAAAACAAAGTTTTAAAAATGATGCTTAATCTACCCTGGCATACTTCAACCTTAGATCTATACAGGAGAGCGGATGTTGAATCGATTTTTGAAAGGATTCGCAAGCTTTCAATTAATTTTAATAATAGCTGTGATATCTCTGAGAATTTGCTCATAAACCAGCTCAATACATAGACTGTTATAATTTCTTTTTGTGGCGTTTGCTTTAATATTGTTTTCATTTTTTTTGTACTATTTATATACCTTTACAAATTTTTAATTTATTCATTCACACCCTTATTTATTTTTTTAAATTATTTATTTACTTATTTGTTTATTTGTTTATTTATTTATTTATTCATTTACATATTTATTTATTTGTTAACTATTTACTTATTTTTTTTATTTATTCTTTATTATTATAATTTTTATGTATTTATTTTTTGATTTTTCTTACGTTTTTTCTCTAACTTATTTACTATTTATTTATTGATTGTTAATCTTTTTTAACTGTTATTTTTCTTACTATGTATTTGTAATTGTTTTATTATTATTTATTTATTTTTTTTTATTTTTTTTTACAATTTTTCAAATGAAGGTTTTTTTTCGTATTTTTCTTCAATTATGTACTTTATTCAAATTTTGTTATTCTTTTTAGTCACACAAGATAATGTTTCAGTTGGAAGATAAATAAAATATCTCTAAATTGTAAAATTTGCGGTCACAGACTCTTTTGAAAACATTATTACGAAATAAATATATCTATCTACTTTACTTGGAGGACCACATCCGTCGCGTTATTGCCGATATATGTAGGTACCTACGGCCTAAAATGTTGGAAAAAGTGATTGAAAATTGGACCTCGAGATTAAATTACTTCCGAGCCAACGATAGCGATCATATGCAAGATATATAAATTATAATGTCAATACAATATTTCCCAACAAAATTTCGTTGTGCAACATACGAGAAAAAAATGCAAAAGAAATAGGTATTTACATTTTTTCAATTTTTTACTTGCAACTCAAAACTATCAATTTTTGCAAACTCTAATAATGAATATGTGTTTAATAATTGATACCACTTATGGATATCAAAATGTAAAAGAGTTATGAATACAAGTTAAACGCAACATTTAAAATCTCCTAAAATTATTTTATTATAATGTAGAAATGAAGAAAAAAACTTAAAACAACACTTCTATTTTTGTATTCTATGCACCAAACTATGCAGGACGACAAAAGAACGCACAACACAATTTGCAATTTTGCATTGTCCTTTTGAGCAAACTTCACCAAGAGGCTAAAACACAGCCCAAATGGTGCCGATGCACCTAGAGCGAATAGCAGGGAAGTCAAACATCCTTCATTATCGCATATCCTGCTCCATTTCATTTCTTTTCTGAGCTAGAGCTGAACTTGTACCACTAACCTACATTCTGTTCTTCCGAGCAGTGAGCACTCAGCATTGCAGAAATGCATCCACCCCAACAGCAACAACAGAAAAGAATAGAAAATATATACCTAATATCAGTGTCGCGTATTGTTGTTGTGTTGTTGAAATCTTTTTTTTTTATATGAAAAGAGAGTGTACAACATAGTATATATATAAGTGAGAGCACGCATGTTATTTAAACAAAACTCTCTCTTAATCTCTTAAATCTTGCTCTCAGAGATAAAAATACGTTTCACCAACATTGCGGAGAAAATAAGGGGAAAACGAGTACCTAGCAGCTGAGTCAACAAAGAATGGAAAATGAGCGGAAAATCGAGTGGTTACTATTACGATATTAAAATTTTGGAAACGTTTTTGCACATAACTCAAAGAAAATGAACTGCTTTGTTGTAACAAGGTATCTAAGCAAACAATTTGTTTAACAGTATTTTTGTATTTAAGTATTTTGGGAGGGAATTTTTTTTTAACATCAGCAATGAAACCATCACTTTGAGAAGAAATATAAGAATTATGTTTGTAATAATCTACTAACCCATTTTCCTACTTTGGTGTTCGATAACAATCCATCGTTTTCATACAGGACTTCGGATACCTATATTTTTTAAATCTTTATCAAATATAACATAAGGAAGTGCATAATTGCTTCTATAGAATTAAAACTTTTTTTTTTATAAAAAAAAGAGCTACCAAAGTACCTGAGCCCCAGTTTGTTTCAGTAACAGGCCAGCATTTTAATTTTATAAACTAAGTACCTATATTATCTTTATATTTTGTCCAAAATCTTTTTTTAAATAAACATATTAATCACTATTTTTTTATTGAAAAGATAAAGGCGTTTTTTTTGTCCAAGTTTTCGTGGATACTGGAAATTATCTTGTTTATTATTTTATGAATATGTTTTCCTAAATATTTTTGATTGAAGTTTCTTAATTCAAATAATGTCTTTCCTATCTGGACAAATTTAAAAAATGGCTAAATAGGCCAGCAGTAATTTAAATATTTTATTCTAATAAAAAAAAACGTTCAATTTTATTTCATAAAATAAACATCAATCTATCTATAACCAAACAAAATGAAAGATGAGAGATACATCTCACTCATTTGCATTCTTTAATTAAATATGAAAAAATCGTTATACACAAAAAACAACAAACCAAAGAAAAAAAAATCAAAATAACATCAAAATTCATGCTAGAGACTAGAGACCTAGAGTTTCAATTTAAGAAAAAAAAAAAAAAACAAAAACATAATGTGTATATGTGTTTGCTAAAATATTACAGCCTTTGCATACTAAATTCCAACAAAAAAACCATCTTTACAACACTCTGACGGATGTTGTAAACATTTTGTGAGCGTAACTTTGATCAGATATTAGCATAAATATTAGTTGATTTGTTTCATAACAACACCACATACAAATTTATTTATGTTATACTTACATATAAGTATAGCGGTTATCAATTACCATCACCACCCCAAGAATACTCTTAGTCAGTCCCGCTTGAGCTTCAAAACAGAGACATTGAAAAAACCATAATTCAACTCATCCTACCAAAATGTTTAAAATAAGTAATGGAATGTGAACGGAACGTGAAAACATTTAAAATCCACTGCAAATAGATTTTGAAAGCCGCAGAATTTATATAGAACATGAAGATATAACGTGAATTGACACAAACAAAAAAAAATATAAATTTCGATAGGGAATTCTATTTTCATTTGGAATGGAAATATAATATGCAAATGTAAATGAAACAATTTTTTGATATACCTACTTTTTATCAGTTGGAATTTGTTACGGGCCTAGAACGTGATTTTTAACATTTTTTTAATAGAATTTTGTAGTATAGTTTTTTTTGATTAAACAGCCGAGGGTTTTTCGTGGTTTACTATGATATTGGTATAAAATTAATTTGAAGCATTTGGTTAACATGTTTGAGTTTTAAACATTCATTATGTATCTATACACAGGCCCGGCAGGTAATATGGGTAGTAAAACCCACTCGAGATTTTTCGAGTCTGACGGTGTCTGGACAGCCTCTCCTGCTGATTCCTTGGAAGTGCTAATGACAGCACATTTTTCGGGCTGCGAGAACAGCAACCCCGAAATGCTGAGTACTATAAGCACCGATCCAGCTCAGAAGGAACTAATCAATTCCGTTATAACAGGAGATTACTATCTCACGGGCAAATACTCGTCACGTTAAGAGGTAGTGGTGTTAAGGCAGTAGCGTATGCTGGTGATTTAGTTTTATTGGTCTCAGGAAAGTTTACCACAGTGATTAGTGAAATCACTGAGTCGGCTCTGAAAAAAGTTAGCAACTGGGCCGCAAGTAGTGGACTTGGTGTTAATCAGAGTGTTTATGTGTTGGCTAGTTCAATTTTAATTTTCCCTTTTATAAATGAAAAACTCAACTTTCTTTTTTTTTATATAATTTAGGTTTTAATTTTTGTGTAGGTAGATAGTGTGGTGTCGCAAAGTTCTCGAAAGAATAACCTTCTTTTTTCATGAAGGTTAAATTATTACATTAGTTAATACAGTCGACTCTCGGTAATTCGAAACTCGAGGGACTCTTAAAATATTACGAATTATCGAGTGTTTGAAATATCAAATGGTTCGAAATTTGTGAGAGTAAATAAATAAAACTGCGGATTATTAAGTGTTGATCAATTATGTACATAACAATTATCATTTGACAAGAAGTGTCAGCAGAGATGAGCAATTCGATAATTTGTTTTACGCTAATTCACAATGGTAGGTTGTTTAAATTTATTTTAATTTATTTAGCATTAATTTTGAGTAAATTAAATAATTTGTTATTTTAACAAACAAAAAAAATATTTTAAGTGATGAACATTCTCCGCCCCGGTGAACGCAGTTCAAAGGCCCAAAGGTATAGGAGCCGGCCCTGGTGAATGTCTTCATCATCATGGATTGCATACGGCACTTCCAAAATTATGCATTTCTTCTTAATATTGAGTGCATGTAAAGAAAAAAAAAACTTAAGTATTCATATTTAAGAACATAAGAAAAAAAAAAAAAAAAACAAATTCAAGGGCAACAACCAAAAAAAAACAATCGACTATGCATCAATGGTATTCTTCTTGTTGCAGAAATTCCAAAGAGCTTTCGAAACAGTTAGGTAGCCCATTGAGTAAATTTGTACAATGAGGTTGTTGTTGTTGGTTGTCCAGTTTTAACTTCTAAGCTAATGCATTCGCCGTGGTAATTATGTTACGTTTTCGGCATTTCATTCATGACAGTCGTCGCGTCGTCGGTCCATTACCTTTTACCATTATCCTTTTATTCGTTTCGTGTAGTGAAGTGCGTGGAGTGTGATAAAATAATTATATATAAAAAAAAATAATTTTTAGTTATCGGTATTGCGGTTACCGATTCTTCTTTGTTTTTTTTTTTTTATTTTAATAATAATAATTTAGTTCGGCCAAGTGATAAGTGGCTGATAACAATTAAATTATAAAAATTTGATTTAAATTCGAGGTAAAGTGATTGTGTTGTGTTGTGATTGTGATGCTGTTGTTGCTGCTGCTGGGATGGTGCTGCTGCTGTTGAACCCGCATGATGCGCGGGTGGATTTATTTGATGAGTTTTTTCCATTATATTTTTTATTAATTTCATTTTATTATTTCCTATTATTTTACATTTCATTTTTTTTTAAGTTTAACATTTTCTTTTACTTTCTTTTTTTTTGTGTGTGTGCGTGTGCTTGGGATATTTTTTTTCTCGGTTCGGTTTCTTTTGCGATTCGGTTAGTGGTAAAAAAAAATTGAGTAAGTGTGTAAAAGAAAGTGTATGAGAAAAAAAAATTATGAGTGGAAATGATAAACATTGTTTGAATGCTTTTTTTTTGTTAGAAGTGCAAATATTTACAAATGGCCGAAATATTTAATGACGTCATCACGTCAGCGGATTTGATTTTTTTTTATATTGTGTTTTATTTAATCAATCGGAATTTTTCTAAATAAAATATTTAATTATGTTTTTTATACATACAGTGTGGTGCAATGAATTATAAGTGATTTATTAATTCTTATCTTAATTAAAGTGATGTGTTGTGTGGTGTACCTATATATTTTTAATTAAAAGTGCGGTGCAGTGTTGAATTTTTATTTGTTGAAAGTGAAATGCCGTCGGCAATTTGATCCGATGGGAATTGGATATTTTGTAATGCCGACGGGGTTTTTGTGATTTACAAATAGAGATTAATATTTTTTTTTATTTTTTTTTACTTTTATTTGTGTTGTGTGTGACGATTTTTTAATTATTTGATTAAATTAATAATAATTCATATTTTTTTTTTTTTTTTTAATTTAATTATTTTTTTTTTATAAATTATTATAATTTTTTATTTTATATTTTAATTTTTCATTTCAAATTGTAATTTTTTATTTATTATTTTATGAAATAAAGATTTAAATGAGGTTTTTTAATATTTTAGGATTTCAATTCTGGTTTATTTCAATTTCTTTTTGATTTCAGTTTTAGGTTTTTGGAAAGTGGACTGTATATTGGGATTTAATTGTGTTGTGGTTAAATCACTATTTTTTTTTTATTTGTGAGGTGATTTATTTAAATTAGTGTTTCTGTATCGGTGGATTTGTTGCTCGGAAGGTAGCAGATTTTTGTTATAGGGCGTTTTATGATTCCGGTTTTCGTTTTTAAGGTTACGACGCGAATTAGTTCATCGGCTCCGGGATGTGTGTCGGTGATTCTGGCAAGTAACCATTGGTTTGGTGGAAGCCTTTCGTCTTTGACCAGGACAAGTGCTCCGATTTTGGGTTCGGCTTCCTTTCTCGTCCATTTAGGCCGCTGTTGTAACCGTGAAAAGTATTCTCCGTTCCATTTACGTCAAAAAGAGTCGACACATGCTTGAGTTTTTGTCCATCTGTCGAGATAATTCACAGGTTCTGAAGTTGGTATGCTTCTTTGAGGAATGGCTAGTAAAGGTTCACCAATTAGGAAGTGTCCTGGAGTTAAGACGTCTAGGTCATCAATGTTGTCCGATAGAGGGCATAGAGGCCTGGAGTTTAAGCATGCTTCAATTTGCGTAAGAAGTGTGCAGAGCTCCTCGAAGGTTAACTTTTCGTCTCTTACGGTTCTTTTTAGGTAATGTTTGGTTGATTTCACCCCAGCTTCCCAGAGACCACCGAAGTGGGGAGAAGCAGGTGGAATGAAGTTCCAGTTAGTTCCTGAGTTGGCTAGAATTCCTGCAATTTCTTTCCAATCATGCTTAGCTTGTTCTAGCATTCGAGCTAATTCTCGATTAGCACCCACAAAGTTTGTGCCGCAGTCGCTATAAATCTGAACACAAATGCCTCGTCGTGCTGTGAAGCGATGAAAGGCTGCCAAGAATGCTTGAGTGGTCAGATCTGACACGGTTTCAAGGTGAATGGCTTTTGTAGTCAGACAAATGAAAATGGCAAAGTATCCTTTGTAAGTTTTAGCTCCTCTTCCTTTCCAAGCTTTTATTTCAATAGGTCCGGCGTAATCTACACCGGTGTTGGCGAATGGTCTGGCCATTCGTACTCGTGCTGCTGGCAGGCTTCCCATGAGTTGTTGCAGATTCTTCTTTTGGTGTCTGAAGCATATTGGACATTTATGAATACATTTTTTTACTTGCTGTTTAATGTTTATAATCCAGTATGACATACGAATATAAGCTATAGTGAGCTGATTTCCGCCGTGAAGTGTTTTATAGTGAGCTTCTCGAATCACAAGTTCGGTGAAATGGTGGTTGGGTTTCAAAATGATTGGGTGCTGCTGATTGTATGACAGCAGTGTGTTTTGTAATCGACCACCAACGCGTAGTATACCATCGCCATCGATGAAAGCGTTTAGTGAGAGTAAGGATTTTGGAATTGTGTTTTTGTTCTGGTATTCACTCAATTCTTCGGCGAACATGAGTCTTTGTATTGCTTTATGCACTAACAAAGATGTACATCTTAGTTCCTCTGGTTCTAGTTCTCCTGAACTCCTTGCGATTTTTCTTCTTTCTGCTAGACCATTTGTTCGAAAGCGGCAACAGAAGGCAACTACTCTGATGACCTTTGAGAGTCGTGAACATCTTAAAATGCTTATGTTGATGTCATCATCTGCTGCATCAGAGTTAGCTAAGGTACATTGCTTTTTCACAGCTCGTTTTTCTTCTTCAGTGTTGAATGTATATGGCTGCTCGGGTACTTCATAGTGCCACTTCTCCCGCAAAAACGAAGGCCCTATCCACCATAGTTCTTGGGCTTCTAACATCGAAGGGGCGATGCCTCTAGATGCTATATCAGCCGGGTTGTGATCCGTTGGAATATGTTTCCATATATCGCAACTCGTGAGCCGTTGAATTTCCGCAACCCTGTTGCTAACAAATGTTGTCCATTTGGCAGGCTGTGCTCTGATCCACGCCAAAGTAATCATCGAATCTGACCAGGCGTACGTCTTCGCATTGGATACGTTGAGCACTTCTTTGGTATAGTTGAGTAGAGACGCAAGTAGGGCAGCTGCACAAAGTTCAAGTCTTGGCAGACTGATTGTTTTAAGTGGAGCTACCTTGGTTTTTGAAATTAGTAGGTGCATGTGGATATTATCGGCACTGTCAAGTACACGCATAAAGACTACTGCACCATAAGCCTTTTCAGATGCGTCACTAAAACCATGCAGTTCCACTAATTTTTGTGTGTCGTGTGTTTTTATCCACCTTGGGATTTTTATGTGTTGTATCATAGGCAATTCCTTCCGAAAATCTTGCCATTCTTCTTTTAGGTCTGATGGAATCGCTTGATCCCAGTCAGTTCCTCTGCACTACAGTTTTTGCATCATGATCTTGGCTTTGATCACGCATGGTGCAATCCAACCAAGTGGATCGAAAAGTTTCGCGATTGCTGATAACATTGTCCTCTTGGTTACTTCTTCGGTGTCGTGTTGAAAGTTTTGGAATAAAAACTGTGTCTTCTTCAGGATGCCATCTTATTCCTAAAGTTTTGATATGATCTGTGGATTCAAAAGGGACTTCAAAACTTATTTCGCAGTCTTCTTTAGGTAAGTCTTGAAGAAGATCTTTGCAGTTGGACGTCCACTTGCGAAGCTTGAGCCCAGCTGATGTCAGCAGATTACGTGTTTGTTCACGTTTTATCAAGGTTTCGTCGATGGAATTGCCTCCACTGATGAAATCATCAACATACATCTCCTCCTTGACTACTCTTAGTTTTGTGGTGGAACTAGATTCTTTGAACACTGCATGATGGGGAAGGAAGTAATGAAAGGGTGATTTCAGAATTGGGTCATTCATATTTACTTCCTCCATTTGTTGCAAGCTTAAATACTCCAAAATGCATTTGCTGTAATTCACCTTCAGCTCTGGCTCTTTTTCAAATCGTCGTTCGAGAGATGAAAAACGCCTGAATGCATTTTCAAAGCTGGATCCGAGTTCAGGATAAACTCCTCCTTTGAACGGAAGTCTAACTTCATATCGTCCATCTGGCAGGCGTCTCGTAGTTTCCAAAAAATGCTTTTCGCAGATGACATCTCCTTCTGATGGTTGAGTCATGAATGGGGTTTCCTCCATTTCCCAAAATTTTCGGATTTGAGTATCGAGATCAGCCTGTTGAAAGAAGCTGCGGATGGTTTTTGGAACTACATCTGGAATTTTACCTAAAACAATCCACCCAAAATGAGTGTTTTGAGCAATAGGTGCAATTTCATGCTCATTACGGATTATTTCAGGCAAAACAATGTCTGGATAAACATCTGCACCGAAGAGTATGTCTATTGGAGCTGGAATACCAAAGTTGGGGTCTGCTAACGGTAAATTAGCAAGATGTTCCCAAAAGTGAAGTACCATTTTGTGGGCTGGAAGAAGGCCGGTCAACGACTTGAGAATGAACGCTTTAGTTATTCCTTCAAACATCGAATGCTTGGAAGCAAACATAAGGTCAACGTAGTTTTGGCTGGTGCCGTTGCTGACCTTCCCTAACCCTGATACATTAACGTGTGTGTAGTGTCGTGGCAGGTTGAGTAGCCTTGCTGCAGGTTCGGATATAAAGGTAGCATCTGAACCCGGATCAATTAGGGCTCGTAAATCCGCAAATTTTCCTTCTCCAGAGTGTACCCTCACGATCACAGTTGCAAGCAAAACTTGTGTATCATGGAGCTGTGAAGCAAAAAAGTTGTGTCGAGTGCTGCAATTCGGAGTGCTATTACCTGTTGGCTGGAACGCAGGAGTGTTTGGGTTCACAGCTACCTGTTCGTTCCACGGGTGGGTAATTTGTTGCAGTCGTGCTGGTGAGTTAAAGGTTGAATTTTGTGTTGAATTATTTGTATGAGAAAACGAATTTTGTGAGTGTTGTGGATTAATATGCAAAAGTGAATGATGGTTTTGATTGCAAAAGTAACAGGTATGATTACTAAGGCAATTGCGTGTTGTGTGACTGTAAGCGAGGCAATTTTCACAAACATTAATTTGACGAACAGCCTGTTGTTTTTGAGCAGAATCCATGGCCAAAAACTGTTGACATTTCCTCAATGAGTGTTGTCCTTGCCTACAAATTTGACAAACATATTGTTGTGTATTTGTTTGTGGTTTTTGTTGCGTTTTAGCATTGGCTTGGATTGTGAG
Organism: Syrphus vitripennis; assembly: GCA_958431115.1. Lineage (NCBI taxonomy): Eukaryota > Metazoa > Arthropoda > Insecta > Diptera > Syrphidae > Syrphus > Syrphus vitripennis. Next base: position 78,496,578 of record OY288108.1, on the reverse strand, counting down.
GTTGGGGCTGAATTACCTTGCTGTATAATTGCTTCTAACGTCCTGAAACGGGATTTGAGAAAGCTAGTGAAATCAGAAAAGGTTGGCAGATTTTTTTCATTGCCTAGCTTTTCTTCCCATAATTGTTGGGTTTTACTAGGCAATTTTTGAAAAAGAATATAAATTAGTATAGTGTCCCAATGCTTCACTGGTAATTCTAAATTGTCGAGGGCATGAACGACCTCGGTTGTGGTGTATAATAAGTTTTTTAGACTTTCTGCCGACTCTTTGGTTTGTGCGGTCTGACCAAAGAGAACCTTCAGGTAGGAATTGACTAAAACCCTCTTATGGTCATATCTCTCTATCAGTAAATCCCATGCTTTCTGATAATTTCCCGTACTCAGGTCTAAATGTTGGAGCAAACGTTCGGCGTCACCAGTCAAACTTTCTTTCAGAAAGTGCATTTTTTGAATCTCGTTCAAATTCGGGTTCGTATGCACGAGAGACCTGAAAATGTCGTGGTAGGAACGCCATGCGGTATAAGAACCTGAAAATGTCGGAGGTTTAATTGGCGGAAGCTTGAGAAAATTTGTTTGTTGAGCTTGTGGTGTTGTTATAGACATTGATAAGTTATTTGGAAGAAGATTGGGCGAAGGCGGTGGAGGTGCAATCTTGTCCAGGCCATCCATCAGCTCACTACGATAATCCAGATAACTGTCCCGAATCTGATCAAACACAGCCAACAAATCTTCCTTCTTCAACGTCTCTTCAAGCTTCCCCCCACTAACAATTTCTTCGTGGTACCTTTTGGCATTGGCCAAATTAGCTTCTAAAACCTCTAGACGAGTTTTCAAATAATTGGCAGTGCGACGAGCTTGGCCTGTCTTTTTAAAATTTGAAAAATCCCGCTCTATTTGCGCCAACACTTCTTTTTGCAGCTCCCCAAACGACATATTTGACTTTATTTTATAGAATGTAACAAGAAAAGACTAAAAAATACTTTAAAAATGAGGACTTACTTTGTGTGCCTTCTATAAAATGGTGGTGTGTGTTGTTGTTGTTCTGTTGGGTTGCACGTCGCGGAAATCCCTATTTGCACAGCACAAATGAATTTTTTTTATTTAGTTCAATTATTTTTTTTTTAATTAAAGTTATTTTAATTGAATTTTTAATTTAATTAAATTAACTAAACAGTTTGTTGGATATAAAAGTATTTATATATATATATATGTATACCTATATATACAGGGTGAGTCATGAGCAATGCGACAAAATGCTAGGGCGTGTAGGTTGCGTTGAGACAAGAAAAAAATTGTATGGGAGGGGGGGTCTATTCCCCTCCGTTTAGCCGGGAGGGGCAATTTTCGAAAAAACTGACTTAAAATGGGAAAAAATTATTTAAAATCAACGGCTTCATTCACAATGCTGTGCGATACGTTTTTGAAAAGCCAATAACTTTTTCTTTCATTATGTGTTTAAATAAATCTATTCTAAGAAATAATTTTTGAAATATTAATTTTCAAAGTCAAAATTTTGAAAAAAAAAATTTCAAATTATTTTTTTCAAAATTTTACGTAATTAAGTGCTAATTTTAATTTCAAAATTCAATGCTGTTATTAATTTTAAGTCTAAATAAGAAAACCGGATGCAAAAATTTTATGTCCTTCTCAAGAAATTAAAAAAAACCAAAACCACCTTTTTCTAAGAAAAACATTTATTTTTATTGTAACGAAGCAATTTATTTATTTGTTTAGCATTAATCTTAGTTTTTTTACTTTTTTTTTAATTGGAGTTTTATGAGAACGTAATAAAATTAAATAGTATTGGAATAACCCCGGATTAATATTATTTTCATTGATAACTTCTGAAAACTGACCTGTCAATATTTTTGCCTTGGCCTGCCCGCAGCCCATGGGTTCTACCTGTTATGGGGACAATAGGGACAATAAAACCGTATTTTTTTTAATGAAAAAAAAAGAAAATTGCAACGCAAGATAAATAAAAGGCATTGCAGTTTTGCTTAGTAATTATTTCCAATTTGAATATTAACTCATTAACACGTAACGATGTCAAGCTCATACACCCGAGAAGAATTAACGGACATGCATTTCTGCTACGGTTTAGCTAATGGTCGAAGTCGTGAAGCCGAAAGACTGTACGCTGAAAGATATCCCGATAGGAGGTGTCCCCATCATAGCACGTTTCTAAGAATCCACCGACGTCTAAAAAAGTTCTCGAAAGAATAACCTTCTTTTTTCATGAAGGTTAAATTATTACATTAGTTAATACATAACAATTATCATTTGACAAGAAGTGTCAACAGAGATGAGCAATTCGATAATTTATTTTACGCTAATTCACAATAGTAGGTTGTTTAAAGTTATTTTAATTTATTTAGCATTAATTTTGAGTAAATTAAATAATTTGTTATTTTAACAAACAAAAAAAAATATTTTAAGTGATGAACACAGAGTATAACGGAACTGGTGCTCTTTACTACCAAAACTAAAATACCTACCTTCACCCCACCTAAATACCTTGGTGTTATTCTTGAATCCAAATTGAACTGGAAGGTAAATATAGAAGAACGGTTCTAGAAAGCCTGCATTGCATTCTATGCCTGCAGGAAAACATTTGGTAAGAAGTGGGGCCTACAGTCTAAGATGATTCTGTGGACGTACACTGCTGCGGTTCGACCAATTTTGTCATACGGATCGGTTGTGTGGTGGCCTGCAATTAGCAATTAGCAAACAGTAAAACATTAATTAACTTAAGAAGGTTCAAAGAACGGCTAGCGTTGGCACTACGGGAGCTATTCGATCCTGCCCAACAGATGCCCTTAACGTTATCCTGCACCTTCTACCACTCGACCTTCACATAAAATATCTAGCGGCATGCAGTGCTGTAAGACTAAAAGAATCAAACTGCTGGTCTTCCAAGCCCTATGACCATGGAAATATCACAAAATTGATTCCTCCGGATATTTTTCTGGCTAACATCGACTACTGCATACCCCCTCTCAGACTCACTGAAGATTTGAAAGTTGTTTTTCCTACAAGAGTTGATTTAAAAAAAGATAGTGTGACGAAAGACTTTGACACAACAATCATTTTTTGAAATGTTTGATCAATTAATTATTATCATATATCATCACTAAATGCAAGATGCAAGATGATTTTTCTCGTTTCTTCAAACTGCTGGAACAATTCGCTGCAGGCCAACAAGTATAGGTAGAGCCGATGATATAATTAAGTTCTATAGGGTAGTTTTCCTTTTGCTTTTGAAAAGACAGAATTATTAAGTTCTACATATACATATGGTAGTTTTCCTTTTGCTTTTGAAAAGACATATTGAGCAAGCAAGAGATTTGAGGGAAGTAGTTGATTTTTTGCAAAAATACGACTGAAGTCGAGAGATTATTCCCGAGTTTGTACGGTTCGTCCGTTTGCTAATCACAATGCCAGGATCATCTTTCTCAAATGAGCGAAGTTTCTCCGTTCTTCGTCGTTTAAAAACATACCTTAGATCAATAATGCTGCAGGATCGGCTCAACAAAACTGCTTTATTGCCCTCACGAAAAATCTAAATTTGGATGAGTTATTAAATAAATTTATTTCAAAAAACTCCAAACGAAGTGCGGTTTTCGCATTTTTATTAGTGAATTTAAGTTTTTGCATTTTACGACAACTACCCACTCGAGCTGAAGCTGTCCTGTCGGGCCTGCCTACATATAAAGACATATGCAATAGCTAATGGCATCTACCCAGGTGCTCCTCCTTCATGTGGACCTTTTTATTTAAAGATTTTCGATAAGCTGAAAATTGAAAATCAATAAAGTACTGTTTTGCGTGTGATATGACATTTTTGATATATTGAAGTACATATGTCAATTATGGAATTCATCTAATGTACAGCTTCCTACATATGTAGATAACTTTTTAAACATTATCAGTACTTCTCAAGCATTTGCAACAATTATTTATTTTCTCTTCGGGTTTTTTTTCACCCTTAGGCACTAGGAGATACCAACTTATCACAGTCGTCATTAAGCCTGTTAGTTATGTATGAACATAAAGCCTAAGAAAAAAAATGTATAAACAATAATTATAGACGATTGGATTGACAGCTGTCAAATAAGTTGAGAAGTTTAACTATTTATCTATCTAATTTTGAATCCAAAATTTCCTTTAATTTTCCTTAGTTAAAAACACTAAGACCCTTGTGAAAATAAAGACCAAGACTCCTTTTATACACAACACCAAAATTACAAGTGAGTTATAGGAATTTAAGGTATTCTTCAACATCTCGAAAAATAAGATCACGCATAACCTCACTAACACAGCATATGGATAAGAGAAAAGCGCATGAAATTTCTCCAGCGACCCCTATTTCAAAAAAGACACAATCATCTTTATTAATGTCATCTGAATTGGTGGGTTATATGTATGTCTAAAAATGATCTTTTAAATATGCTGGGAATGCTTTTGGATTCTAAAATGGCAGGAGTTGCAAAGAAAAGTGATATTGAGTCCATCACAATTATTAACCAAAAAATAATCGCAACGAACGTTCATCTGTCAAAAAAACTCGGTTTACTTGAAAAAAAATACGAACAATTGGAGAAAAAAATTGAAAAAAATTTACTGCTACGGGTAGCAATCCGAGAAAATCAGGATGAGAAAGAGTTTGCTAAAAACATATGCACTAATGTAAATAAACCACCACCATCTAATGAAAACTTGCAAATTCACGAGATTCGATCAAAAAACGTTAATCTTAAGAACTGTTTGGTCAAACTTGACTCCAAACAACAATTTATTGATACACTTAAATCGTTTAGCACACTACGTAACACCGGAATCACGATGTCGAAGGATCTTCCAGCCTCGGTTCGACAAAAAAGATACAAATTGATGTGTATTAAAAGACGACTTAACGAATTTAATTCGCAAATTAAAATTCTTGTTAGGGATGATTTAATGTTTATCAATAAAAACGTTTTCCGCTGGAGCCCGACGCTTGGTTTGATACACATTAATCATAACAAAAACACCGATGGAGTTGAGGTTCTTAGTGACATTTACAATGCGGATGTAGTACAACAGCTGGGTTCTCTTATTGGCACTAGCCGAGTTTTATTATCATAAATAACCTATACAGGTTTTCTTATCCGGTTCTAGGTTATTTTTTAACATGTAATACAACAACAATTTGGGATCTTGCTTTTTATCTAGGTTATCTTCTGTAACCCAGAGAATAGTCTTAACTTCGACGGCTAGGTGGCCACTTTCATCGTAAATTGTGGCGACCTTTGTATGTGAAAACTATAGTACTATCATGGTGAGTTTTTTTTAGGGTTGCCCGGACCCTTGTGGTGGCGCTGCAAAATGTGAGGTGTAAAATTCGATTTTGGGAGTCTTTAAGCGTCGGAAATTTGTGGTAGGGGCAAAAGGAGCAATTTTTTGGATCCAAAAAATATCGATTAAAACCTCCATAAGCTCTTCGCAAAAAAAAAAGAGTAAGGGTTGCCGGCATACTTTAGATGTCGCCCCATTCGACTTCCACCATGAGAGTACTATAGTTTATATATACAAAGGTGGCGACACACTAACGATAGTCACGCTCCTATTGGCGAATTCCAACATTAAACATAATATCTTCGAACTGTATACGAAAACTGAACTAGAACATTCCAGAACACAACAAAGTTTTTGTTCAAAGTGTACAAAAACCAAACTTAAACAGTTAGCAGATTCAAACCGAAGTTTGAATATTTAAATTCCTTCATTGTTCATTTCATTCAAATTTGAATCTCTCTAGTTTCGGATGTCACACACGACACAGTCTCTTTCTTGCAAATTAATATTTATTTTGTCTTATTTGTTTCTTGAGTTATTATTATAAAATTCTATTTCTAATATTAAATTGTTGAACTAAACTCAGGGTTTTGCTTTTCATTTGATTTACTTGCCTTTGTGGTGACATTCACGCTCATCTAGTTGGTGTCAACGAAAGACACCACAAAATGTTGGTACTAGTGTGAAAAAAAACAAGAAAAAGTGAGATGTCAACAAAGAAAAGTGAGATGTCAACAAAAAAAAATTAAATCAACGATTTCAGTCAACCACATCCGCCAACACAAAAATGTACACCATAAACGAAAATTCCCATGCCAAAAACGCAAAGAAAAAACTTTTCATAACCTAGATCGTTTTATTATCACCGGCTAATATGACCTAGTTTTAACGCAGACAATTCTTTGTTGACAACGTGAGTAAAACTTATGTAGGTATACATAGGTACCTCTATACCTACTCTATATCTCTTTCTCTAGTCATAATCGACCGACGCGTCGGTAATCAAACGACGTAATCAAATCTGCATCCAAAATTGAACGTTTATGGGTTTGATAAGGATGTTTTTTTCCATTGTTTGTTTGTTTCATTAGCAGGAAGAGGAAGAGGAAGAGCTGGAGCAGCAGAAAGATTTTGGCAAACAAACTTTATTTACATCATATTGAAGCTATTCAGAAACAACAACCATTCCGGACTGCAATTCAACAATTAGCTTTATACCCCTGCTGCTGCCCGGCAAATCGGTTCAAAATACCATTAATTTTCATATCGGTGGCCCATTGTTTGGCACTCTCAAATCCCAATAATCCAGTTCGAATTTTCGGGACAACAGAAGAGAATCCCTTCAGGATATTTTCGGCGCTATGAACGGTATACGCACTCCGGCACATAGCCAATAGTGTGTATACACAAGGCATATGGACAGAAAAGAATGATGTGGCTGTGATTTCAGAACTCTGAGTTTTGCATAGATTTTGTGTGTTTTTTGTTTCATATTTTTCTCACGTAAAGCAATAAGCATATATGTACATACATACCTACATATATACGAAAGATGTCAAAATGGCAACGGCAACGATGATGGAGACGAGAATTTTTGATTTCATTGGTACTGACAAGGGTCCTTTTGGCGAAATCCGATTAAGGAGTTTGTCACAGTGTGTTTTTGTTGAAGACCTACATATATAGAATCAGCATCACGCGGTTGAAAGTTGATAAAGCTCCAATTTACTCCTGACAATGCGGGACTGTGGTGGGTAAGAGAACACTTAACTTAGGATAAGGATTCATAGGGGAACCCACAATTTTTTATTTAAAATGATGAGGTTTAAATTTTTTTAGTATAGCTTTAGTTAATTAGCGGTTGGTGATGAAATTTTAGAAATTTGAAAACAAACTTACTTTTTATTGCGTGTATTTGTATTACAACATAGAGGCAATGAGCAACTCCAGTACATAAAGATATACAGGGTGAGTCATGAGCAATGCGACAAAATGCTAGGGCGTGTAGGTTGCATTGAGACAAGAAAAAAAAAAAAAAAAAACCACCTTTTTCTAAGAAAAACATTTATTTTTATTTTAACGAAGCAATTTATGAAGCATTAATCTTATTTTTTTTACTTTTTTTTAATAGGAGCTTTATGAAAACGTAATAAAATTAAATAGTATTGGAATAACCCCGGATTAATATTATTTTCATTGATAACTTCTGAAAACTGACCTGCCCGCAGCCTATGGGTTCTACCTGTTATGGGGACAATAAGGACAATAAAACCGCATTTTTTTTTAAATGAAAAAAAAAAGAAAATTGCAACGCAAGATAAATAAAAGGCATTGCAGTTTTGCTTAATAATTATTTCCAGTTTGAATATTAACTCATTAACACGTAACGATGTCAAGCTCATAAACCCGAGAAGAATTAACGGACATGCATTTCTGCTACGGTTTAGCTAATGGTCGAAGTCGAGAAGCCGAAAGACTGTACGCTGAAAGATATCCCGATAGGAGGTGTCCCCATCATAGCACGTTTCCAAGAATCCCCCGACGTCTAAAAGATCATGGAGTGCTGGAGCATCGAAGAAGCGAAAGGCCAGTTTCAGATGAGTCAAGAATCTCAGATGAAAGAATTCTGGATTTAGTCCGAAATAATCCCTCCGTTAGTATAAGAAGGATATCTACTATGCTTGGAGTGTCCCAATCTAGAGCATGTAGAGTGCTTCGTGCGAAAATTTACACCCGTACACACACAAAAAAAAAAACAAATCACAACACCGCTTTAACTGTAATGTTTGGCTTGGTATTGTTGGACACACTGAGATTTGAATTCCATTATTAATGGAGAATCGTACCTGCAATTCCTACGAGACCCCTTACCCGATTTATTAGACAGCGTTCCATTGGTTATAGCAGATACTTTAATCTACCAACAAGATGGTGCTCCAGCACACTACAGCTTACAGATGAGAAACTGGCTGGATGATAATTTTAGTGACCGTTGGATCGGAAGAAGGGGCCCCACGGAATGGCCACCTAGGTCACCAGATTTAACTCCCCTAGATTTCTATGCATGGGGGCTTATGAAGAATTATGTTTACGAAGTGGAAATAGTATCATTGGAACAACTGAAGGAACGAATTGAAGTCGCTGGAGTCAAATTGCAGGAAAATTTGTCAAGCATAAACTTATGTGAAGCCATTACAAGGAGATATAATCTATGCCTTCTAAACATAATCATATCGAGAATTTTTTATAAGTACTTCCAATAAAAAATATAGAAAATAAAAGGACTTTTTAAAGCAAATCATCATTTTCTTGTTTTAAAAGGTTCAGCGATAATTTATTTTGTATACCTTTAGAATTCTTTTAATTTCTTTTAATTCTTAAAATTTTTGCATCCGGTTTTCTTATTTTGACTTAAAGTTAATAACAGCATTTAATTTTGAAATTAAAATTAGCACTTAATTACGTAAAATTTTGAAAAAAATGAATTTGAAATTTTTTTTTCAATTTTTTTTTTGCAAAATTTTGACTTTGAAAATTAATATTTCAAGAACTATTTCTTAGAATAGATTTATTTAAAAACAAAATGAAAGAAAAAGTTATTGGCTTTTCAAAAACGTATCGCACAACATTGTGAATGAAGCCGTTGATTAAAATTTTTTTTTTCCATTTTAAGTCAGTTTTTTTCGAAAATTGCCCCTCCCGGCTAAACGGAGGGGAATAGACCCCCCCTCCTATACGATTTTTTTCTTGTCTCAATGCAACCTACACGCCCTAGCATTTTGTCGCATTGCTCATGACTCACCCTGTATAATGGAATGAAATGAATATTTCGGTATGACATTTTTGATTTAATCAAAAACTATTCCAATTTATATAGTTTAGCAGTCCTTTCACAAAATTGAAAGTGTTCAAGATAATAAATTTTTTTAGTCAAGACTCCTTCGGATTTTTGTGCTTTATCTTGGATCATATATTCTCACTCCTTCTGTCAAGGACAATGGACATCATATTTATTTTAGGAAACACAACGAAACCTAGCATGCCGCTGATGTGAAACGCAAAATACCATAAAAAATTTGACAAAAAATTCGTTTTGCTTTTCGTTCTCCACTGCACAATTGAAAAGGACTTTACTCATTCTTCACACTGTAATTAATTGCCGAGGCCATTTTTTGTGTGCGAAAAAATTGAATATTTGAGTTTAAGTTGTGTTTCTCTACCTGTGAAGATTTTGGGATGTGTTTATTTTCTTGATTTTTTTCGTTTTGTTTACCTAACCTATTGGAGACCAACACAAAATTATGCTTCGCATCAGCAGTGTACTAGGTTCTGAAGATATCCTCGCAAACGTTATGCGTCCCCTTTTCTAAGAAGGCAGCCAAAAGGATGGCTTTCAACCCCAAAAACTCAGTCTCATACTCACACTGAATCCCTTTATGCATCAAAAAAAATCTAGTCCAACCCAAAAAGGCAAGGTCAATTTAACAATACAGTTACCAAATTTGAAACGCAAATATGTTACATGAAGGACTGTATACCTATAAAAAATTGCTTGCTTAGCAGATTGTCAAAAGATTCAGTCGATTAGGATTCTTAATTTTTTGTCGTTTCTCTGTCTGGTTTTTGCTGTTAAATAAAGAAGCCCAAGTCAATCCATATTAAAAGAGTAGGTACCTAATCAAAATCAGACTCAATACAGGCGGGCAAATAATTTTTTAAATGTTTGTTTTTCTTTTGTTTGATTTAGCAATAATTGTTCTAATTTTATATAATTTGCGATGAAAATATAAATAGATATTATTGAAACCAAAAAAAAAGCGTTTAAACTTCACTTCACCAAATGAAAAAAAACTTTTACTAGGAACAGTTAATTGGGTTAACAGGTCCCAAAGACTTTTTTTATAAATGATGTGAAAACATTGTCCTCTTCACGCATTGTTTAGATTCGATGGAAGTTAGTTTTACCATGCATGGCAGCACTTCCAAGAAATAATTTCCGTATAATAGAACCACAAGTAACATTATATAGACACACTTGCTTGCTCCCATTGCATTGCCTCATAACGATTTCAAAGAAATTCATTGGGGGTGCCGCACAATCTAGGACAACTAGAACCTGTCAACCAAATCCTTTAGTATTTATTGATTGATTGAATGTGTGCACAGTTAACCGTCTTAACTTCTTATTCCATGTTGTCATTGTAGTTGAATGCCAATTGAATAGAATCCCATTTCAATACGCCCTCAACAAACAAATGTTTGTTTTAAAAGTCGGGTCACCCCACATTTCTATAAATGCATTCAGAACGACAATGGGGCAGAATATTATCGATCTGTTGGTGGAAATCACCTCCTTGGTTTCCTTAATAAATAAAGTCCATAACTGCTTCCTTTGCACAGGGATTTTCTTCAATAATTTTGAGATGCTACCTATTTAACGGTGTCACGTGTTCAAGCATGACATTACATTTTGGGGTATTGTGCGAGATAATGGCGATACCACTTCCTGCTCCATTAGCGGCAGCAAGAAACACTTTAAGGATGTATTTCATACTTATATAAATTTGACGATAGAATGTACAATGTACAATGTACATACTCGTACTTATGTAAATACATTATTTGCATATACTAGGGTGATGATGAAGAAGACGTCATTGCTTATCCTTTTCGCTGGTGATTAATGTTTTTGGCTGCTGTGCATATTAAATGCATAACCCTGTTATGGTTATCCTTTATACGTTCGTCCTGCGGTTGCTATTGCCGCACATCCTCTCCATTCCTCTATACCTTCCTACTTCTTCTTCGATGAACTCAATTATTTATTTTGTTTGTGTCATGGAAATTTATTGCATGCAATTTTTCATTTCCCAAGTCCCAACACAAAACAGCAAAGCACCGCGCGCCGCCACAACAGTTGTAGTTCAGTGTTGTTCAGGGACTATTTGGTATGTTGTTACAATGTTTTCAGCTTGCTTTTATCCTCATTCAAGCTGGATTAAATATGACTATAGAAATAGGACAATGCAACGATGTAGTAAGAAAATACCTACGCAAACCTTAATTTTGTGTAAAAATATCCCCATTGTAAGCAGTTCCGGATTTAAGTCACCCAACAACAGGCTACAGACTTTCCAAACCATTTACTGAACCAAAAAATATATAAAAACTAAACATATATTATTAAGGAAAGGCTTTGAAATTGGGAGGTATTATTTATTATTTGGACAATGAACCAAAAATTTATCATATTGACAACTTCGTACATCATATTGATGATGTTAAATTTCGAATTTAAAACCGCGGAGATCTTATCATATTAACAACCGCTAGCATCGTATGATTAACGCGATAAAATTTTGTGCGTGTATTTATTTTATTAAAGATTGTTATTAATCAGTAAAAAAGGTAAATTTAAACATTATAAAGGGTACCTCCCACACAAATGTTAAGGAAAACCCGTTCTCAAAAATATCAAATTCAGAAAAATAACTCAATTAAGACATTATTAACCGTACCTCCCACACAAATGTCAAAAAAAAAATTGTTTTAAAAAATTCAAATTTTCTTTTTTATAAAATTCACGTGAATCCTACAATTCAGCGAATTTCATGTGAGTTTAATTATTTCACTAAAAGCCGGTTGCACCAAACGCTTTTAAAAAATTAACAGACAAGTCTTAAAATTACATGTTTCGTACAAAATACTTCAATTTAAAGGTTTGTTAATAATTGGTGCCCGAAAATTAAAAAAAAAAAAAATTTTAAGCAAATCTATATAAATAAAAATGTAAATGTTCGTTTGTTCCTAACCGCTAGTTTCCGAAAGTTCTTCACCAATTGCTTTGAAATTTTGACACAACATTGCATTCGAATACGGTCATGTTTATATATACTTAAAACAAAAAAAACTATGGTGTACGTTGGGCATAAAAAAACAACACTCACTAAGAACTATATTTATCAAAAAATCTACATAAATATAAATAAAAAAAAATTCAGTTCGGTTGTCACAAAAAATTAAATTAAAAAATTTATTCAAATTCAATTCTTTAAGGAAAGATACACAAGATACAACAAAAAAAAAAAAGAAAAAACTGTGTACCACATTGTTGAAAGGTAGGTACGGTTTATTACTGCTTACTTCGTTACATTACATTCATTCATGTAAATTTTGGGTTTTCAATTTGAAAATTTGAAGAGCGAAATAATCAATTTTGGAAATTTGAAGACCATATTAATCAGCAATCAATTTTTTTGGCGGAAGAGAAACATAATCGTTTAAACGTTTTATTATTTCTTATTTCCTAGGTATATACAATTTTGTTTTTTCCCACGATTTGGAAGAACCAATTTCGTTACGTACAATGACATGACACATATAAAGTGAAAGCTGACCGATAAAAATTGAAACGTGAAAGTTTCGTAAGTATACAATAAAAATAAATTTATTCAAAAGCGACCAAAATCAAATCAAAATCGAAGATCCAGAATCTCATGAAGAGAAAATAAAAACAATCTTCTGAAGATGAAGACATGGGCATCGCTAGATTCATGACTGACACTCAACCTGGGACAAAGGTCGATCCTGTCCAGATCTTAAAAACTCCATTCTATATACGAACAATCAAAGAAATCTTCGACGAAACTGGTTCCAGAAGAAGAAAAAAAAAAAGAAGATGATTGCGAACGATTAAAGCATCATTCAGTTTTAGCCTTTTTTTTCTTTTTTTATCACAATGACTGGAAATTTCAGAGTTGACAATTGTAATATTCGTGGGCTAGAGCGAATTTCTTCGCTTTGTACGCCCATTCTGTTATAAACAGGCCAGCTGTTTTGGCACTAAATGAAACCCAAGTAGGTGAAACTACTGATCCAGCTGAATTTCAAATTCATGGGTATAACTTAGTGCCATTATTCCTTCCCCACCATTGTCTCGCCGTCTACGTAAGAAATGATGTTGCTTACCAATTTCAACCACAATATGGTCCTAGTACCAACCCCTTGTTTAACTTCTTGTGGTTTAAATTCTCGTTAGACAGGCACATTAGACATTATTATTTCCTCTATCGAAGCCCTAATTCGGGCAAAGTTTCAATTTCTCGCGAATATGATGCTCTGTGGCTCTGTCTGACTCCATCCGAAGAATTGTTTCCTTGCATCCTCACACTGAAATCGTTATTACGGGCGATTTCAATGTACACAATTCATCTTGGCTTCAATATTCGGGCCAGACCGCACCTGAAGGTATGTGTGAGATCTTCGCTGAGTTTATTCATCTTACTCAGCTTGTCAACGAGCCCACACGAATATCGGACGTTAATGGCCGAGCCGAAAATACTCTTGACTTGTTTCTAACCTCTGACCCCGATAAATACACAATCAGTGTATTACCACCTCAAGGCACATAAGACCATAGCATCATTTCCGCAAATTTTTCGTGCCAAAAAAATTCAGTTAGAGAAAAAGCTCCTGTGAGAACCGTTTGGCAATACGAGAAAGCCAACTGGGACAGCCTCAATAATTTTTTCATAATCTTTAACTGGTCACTATGCTTCCTCGGTAGTGACGTAGACTCCAGCGCGGATATGATTACTAAGATGATTATTTTGGGAATGAGAACTTTTATCCCGAATAGGGCAAGAACATCAGACCCAAAGAGAAATCATGGTTCGATGCAAGCTGTAAAGAAGTTATTAGGGTCAAAGAGGTTAGCTTCCGATGTTTCAGAGGCAACCCAACTGAGGAAAACCGGAAAAAGTTCAAACAGGCCAGGAAGGCCTGTAACAACCATATTCGAAGGACCAAATTTTTGCATGATCAAGAATTAAGGCAAAAGATACTACAATGACCCACAGGTAGTAAAATTTTTTGGTCATTCGTAAAAAACATAAGGAACAAAACATCTTCCACGGTCCCAACACTCGTTGTGAATGACACTCCCTTCGTTACCTCTTAAGATAGCTAACTTATTCGTTAGGCAGTTTGCCGCCCACTCTACGCTTTCCGATAGTGTCATGACTCCCCCAGTTCTTGACCACGTAAATGATTCTATGGGACAAATCTTCTTTCTAACTCGAGCTGGGGAGAGAGTCCTAAAAGATCTCAACACACATGAATCCGCTGGTCCGGATGCTATCCGCGTTATTATTCTGAGCGTTCTTCCACGCTGTCAAAACCCCTGCGTAAGCTTTTCCATCTATCCTATTCTTCTGGGCTTGTTGCGAGCAATTGGAAAACAGCATTTATCCAGCCTATTCCAAAAAAGGCTGACCAATTGTACTTACGTCCCTTCTTTCCAAGGTCTTGATCGCTGATAAATTGTCAGCTGAAAAAATATCTCGAAGATCGAAAGCTTCTTAATGACCGGCAATATGGCTTTCGCAGCAATAGGTCCACTAGTGACTTGATAGTTTATCTCACCGAACAGTGGAACAAATCTTTACATCGTTTTGGAGAAAGCAAGATTATTGCACTTAATATTTCTAAGGCATTTGATAAAGTTAGGCATCCTGCTCTTTTATCGAAAATGCGTGCTTTTGGTATCGATGAAATCCTTCTTCGTTGGATTAGTAATTTTCTTTCGAATCGTTCTATACAAGTAGTATTAGACGGATTCAAGTCTGAAACCCACAACATAAATGCTGGTGTGCCACAGGGTTCTGTTTTGTCTCCGACCCTCTTTCTCATTTTTATTAATGATCACCTGTCTGCAACTTCTAATCCATTAAATTGTTTCGCTGACGATAGCACCCTTAGCTTTTAATATTATATTAGTGGAACTGAAACGGCTAAATATGATAAGTACATTAAATTCTGACTTAGACAACATTGTACAATGGGGATTGAGAAATCACGTAGAATTTAATGCTTCGAAAACTCAATGCTGCCTTCTGTCGTTAAAGCGAGACGTATACCCCCTGCCATTATCTATGAGTGGCACTTGCATCGAAGAAACTAATCAGCTTGCGATTTTAGGTATGTGTATCACAAACCATCTGTTGTGGAATGATAACATACTTAACGTCGCGACGCGTCGCCAAAAATGCCGCAAGATGTTTAGGTTTTCTTTGGAGATGCAAGAAATTCTTTTCCCCTTCTGATCTGGCTATTATCTTAAAAAGTTATATACGTCCAAAGCTTAAGTATAACGCCCATCTATGGACTGGTGCTCCAGTAACTTACTTAAACCTCTTGAACAATATACTAACACGAGCCTTCAAAATGATCGGAGACAGGAACATCATCGATACTTCTACGTCACTCGAACACCGACGTAACGTTTCATTTCTCTCACTTTTTTATCGTTACTTTTACGGTAAGTGCTCTAATGAAATAGCCGGTTGCATTCCTCACCTTAAAAGTTTCAACTGAAATACTCGCGCTTCCAGGAATGGTATACTATCAAGTACCCACAGGGATTCGTTTTTTAGCCGTACTACGGAAATGTGGAATACCCTTCCACGCTCTATCTTTCCTTCTCATTGTGATGTACTGAAATCCAAGACTAATGTTTACAGACATCTCCTTTCAAATCCCCTCCTACTTATCTAAAGCTCGTACTGTGTCTGTGACTTATAAAGGGTACATAAAATCCCCTTTAGTGCCCGCTAATTATAAAAAAAAAATAAAAATTGGTTGGTTCTGTTGTCATTGTGTTCACACATTTTTTTTTTATTAAGACTCACAAAAAACCATCTTTTTTGTCTAAAAGCCAAATATGACATATGTATGTATAAATGGATATTTGCTAAAAACCACACCAAAAAACGGTGCTCTGCTAATTTTCTATCTTTATGCAATTTTGTATGTAGGGCTGGCCTTGAGACAAGACTAACTTTTAGACATCCAAAACGAGACTGAGAGGAAATTGTACTTATTGCACCAAGACTTACAGAGAGTTTCGGTTGTTTTTCGACTATAGAAACTCATTCAAAATTGTCTTATTAAAAACATAAATTGAAAATTTCAATGTTCTTAGAATAAACCTTTGTATATATAAACTATAGTACTCTCATGGTGGAAGTCGAATGGGGCGACATCTAAAGTATGCCGGCAACCCTTACTCTTTTTTTTTTGCGGAGAGCTTATGGAGGTTTTAATCGATATTTATTGATATTTTTTGGATGCAATAATCCAAAAAATAGTCTCCTATTGCCCCTACCACCAATTTCCGACGCTTAAAGACTCCCAAATACGAATTTTACACCTCAAGTTTTGCAGCGCCATCCACCACAAGGGTCCGGGCAACCCTTAAAAAACTCGCCCTGATAGTACTATAGTTTTCATATACAAAGAATAAACTGGAACCTTTGTATATGAAAACTATAGTACTCTCATGGTGGAAGTCGAATGGGCGACATCTAATGTATGCCGGCAACCCTTACTCTTTTTTTTTTTGCGGAGAGCTTATGGAGGTTTTAAATGATATTTATTGATATTTTTTGGATGCAATTATCCAAAAAATAGTCTCCTCTTGCTCCTACCACCAATTTTCGACGCTTAAAGACTCACCAAATCGAATTTTACACCTCACATTTTGCAGCGCCATCACCAGGATCCGGGCAACCCTAAAAAAACTTGCCATGAGAGTACTATAGTTTTCATATACAAAGCTGGAACCACACCGAGACTTGAATTTTTCAAATTTTACGAAACTGAAACAATAACTCAAATGTCTCGCCTCCGTCTCGTGGCTAGTTTAAGCTTTCGTTGAGTTTGGAAAAAAACGTCCTCAAAAATGAATTTAAATTTTGTCACTGCTTGAGGGCCTTACCAATCCTAAATCCGCCAGAAACAACTAGAGAGTGTGGATAACTCATTACATTAAAAAAAAAATTTAAATGAATTTGAAATCCGCAGATGAGGTTCAGAGCAAAATATATATTTAGAAGTCGTTTTGTGTCGGATCTTTGCAGAAATGTGAGTACCTATAGATGCAAAATAAATCCTTGGAGTGGCAACACATGTAGGTACATTGTTCTATGCATAAATCTACACATAATGTTTTAGCATTTAGCTTCGAGGGTTTTAATAAGTTGTCTTATACTACGTTTTCACCAAGAGCTAAATCGCGATTTAAGTAGATTATCCATAAATCTTGTACAAATCTCGAAGATTTACCATATTAATAAATCTTGAGATTTCAAGGAGATTTCAAATAAATCTTATACAAATCTTCATGGACAAATAGTTTCGAAAACCGAACATCCCCATTGTATATAAAACTTATAGTACTATCATCACGATGATTTTTGAGTTGTGTTGTGTGGTCGTCTGGGGGCGCACTTGTATATACACAGAAACAGCAACCAGAAAATTAGTTAGTTGTGTGATCGCCAGGGGGACGACGTGTGGAACGTGTTCATGAGAGTACTATGCAAATTCATATACAATGACATCCCTAAATTCATATTCTCTTTGTGTTGTGGAACGTATTCCACAATTTTTTTTTGCTCTGTTTGACACAGATGGAACCCTCTATCTCACTCACTTCATAAGAAATAAGAGAACGCCATTTGAATTTTCAAGGAAGCTGTCAAATTTAATCTTATTTAAATCTTTTTAATGTGGTGGAAACACTTCAGAAGATTTACTAATCCTCAACGAGATTAACCTTTGGTGAAAACGTAGTATTAGAGGCGATATTCTCATTTCCGGAAAATTAACCAAGTTCATTGTATTTAAATTTGCATAGTACTCTCATGAACACGTTCCACACGTCGGCCACCTAGCGATCACATCACTTACTCATTTTTTGGTTGCTGTTTCTGTTTATATACAAGTGCGCCCCAAACGACCACAGCACACAACACAAAAACCATCTTGATGATAGTACTATAGGTTCCATATACAATGACCAAGTTTCAAAATTGATTTTCATATTTTGTACAAACACGAATCCCATTTTAGAATTGATGAATGTGGAATTTTCATTGTAGGTCTAGGAAGCTTATTTCATGAACAAATACGGTGTGAAAAACAATCAAAAAATGTTGAATTTAGTATGATTACTGGAAGTTAAAATAGTAAAAAAAAAAATGTTCCTATTTCTATATATTCAAAAATACATTCTATAAGGGTATATTCATGCAAAGTTATTGAACTGTGTAAAATGACCGCCCCTTAAATAGTTTTTTTTGGTTGCTGGGTAGCTATATTTAAATCAGCTCTTTGTTAAGAGGCCTTCCCCTAGATTTGAGGAAAAAACGAGAAAATGGTGAAAAGGTGCGCAATTTCCTGAAGTCATTTGTGTGCATATGAGAATAATTTAAACGCTATATGAAAGAACGATTCATTATCTTCAAATTGTTGGAATTACTTTTTTCGAAATCGACTCACAGCGGGTTATATTTGAAAAAATGTATATCTATATTTTGAGAAATTAGCAAAAACTGCTAATTGGTGCGCAATTTTGTAGAAAAAGTACTGGACTGAGTGAATCAAATTTGATATTTTCTAAAAGGTAATAAACATATCTTTAAATTGTTGGAATTGATTTTTTGAAAAAATGAAAAGTTTTGGAAATATATTGACTTAAAAAACACTTAAAATACTGTTTTTCAATTCGGTTTTTGACATATTTGTTTAATGAATTTTACTAAAATTATGATCCAAAATAACAGACCGACATTCTAAATATAATTTTCAGAAAAAAAATATTGAATTTTCTCGTATTTTTATGTGAAACATCGAATTTTTAAAACGTCTGCGTAAAATAAAATCTCATTATTTTAGCTAAGACACAAATCATTGGATTCTATTTGTTCTCCAAATGACCGGTAGAGTTTTCATGTAAAATAAAACAAAAATTCAAACAATTTGGCAGTAGATAAAGAGGTACCTAACAATACAAATGCAGTCTGTTTATATGGTATGATGACTATTGCCTGATGTTTGTGTAGTGTAGAAGTTTTGTTGTTATTATTTTTGTTTTTTGTATTTACTGCTTGTTGGTTTTTTTTTCTCTTTATTTTGTGTATATTCTGCAACTATGATTTACGTTACTATAGGTCAGGTTGTTCTCAATCAAATCATAATAAGATTTTCGTATTTGAATAATGAAAGTAAAAAGTTTGAAAGCATTTGGTTTGTTAGCGCAGACGATTATCCAAGGACGGAGGCTGGTTGATATTGATTTTTTTTTTAATCTTTTGAAAACAGTTGATCAACAATGTCCCCAGTTTGGCTGCAGTTTGAAAAACTTCTCCATTGTCAAAGAAATAAGAACTGGACTGGACACCGAGATAGTTTTAAAATGCGACATGTGCAACGTCGAAAGCAGAGTGCCTTTGAATAACAAAGGTAAGGATAAACCCGATGTGAACACTGCCGCTGTGCTTGGAATAACAAGTATTGGTTGTGGATACTCCCAGCTAGAAACGTTTTTGTCTATATTAGACTTACCTTGTCTCTCATTTCATAAATACCATACAATCGAAAAAACAGCTGGACAAATGTGGCAAGATGTGGCAGCCAAAAACATGCTAAATGCTGCACAAGAAGAAGCTGAAGCTGCTCGAGAACGCGGTGATATTGACCCAGTTGATGGAATACCGTTTATAACAGTTGTGACAGATGCTTGTTGGAGTAAAAGATCATATAGAAAGAATTTCTCAGCTTTGTCTGGAGCAGCGGTTGTCGTCGGACTTCACACGGGAAAAGTTTTGTCAATGGGCGTTAAGAACAAACATTGCATTTTTTGTGAACGAAGAGGATTACATGCAAGCCCAAATCATATTTGCAATAGAAACTATGATGGACCTTCAACTCTGATGGAATCAGACATTCTTCTTGAAGCTTTCAAGTGCAGTGTTAAAATAAACGGTGTTAGGTATCTTACAATGCTTGCTGATGGAGACAGCAGTTCATTCAAAAATATATTAGAAAATATTAGAAAAAATATTACAACGGAAGGAAAGTGGAGAAAATTGAATGTTGCAACCATTTGATGAGGAACTTTAGAAACAAGCTGGAAGCTGTTTCTAAAGGGGCAGTGGATATTATAACCGGTAAGTAATTTAAATAACATTTTTTAATATTCCTGTAACAATATAATAATTTGAATTTTATAATTAACTTCTGTAATAAACTATTTTTTCTCATGACAGATGTTTTGCAGCTGTAGTTCAATTCAACGCGAAAAGTCAGATGTCAGAACTATATACTCAAGTTTATAGTTCCAATCCAGAAGCCAGAATCCGGAAAGTTGAGCTGCGTCGGTTGAGAAGCAATGAAAGAAGGAGACAAAGAAAAGTTTACGGCAAACGGAGAACATACTTCAGAATAAACCGTTCTTATACTTCGAATGATATTGGTTATGGAGATGGTTCCAGGCAACCAGATATGTGTCCAGAAGAATTTGCTGCTGAAAAGGAAATCATTCTGAAAAGACTTGAGGACAACCAAAAAAACCGATTCCTCCTAAAGCATCAAACAATTGGCCAGACAAACAACATCAAATGGAGTGAGACAAGAAAATTCATGCTGACTGCTTCTTCCTTCGGCACTATTTGCAAGGCCGAAAAATTTGAGGGACATGTAAAAAGACTCGCTCATCCAACGGAAATTTTTGCAAAGTCTGTAATACATGGAAAAATCAATGAAGACGCGGCAAGATTACAGCTGGAAACTTAACTCGGTCAACAAATAAAAGGTAGCGGATTATTCATTGACGAACAATTCTCTTATCTTGGAGCATCACCAGATGGAATTATTGATGAAAACACCATTTGCGAGATCAAATGCCCCTTTTCAATTGCTGAATTGGATCCGATTGCAGCCATCAAAGACAAGAAACTAGATTTCATCACAGTTTCAGATGATGGTTGCGTA
This sequence comes from Syrphus vitripennis, assembly GCA_958431115.1. NCBI lineage: Eukaryota > Metazoa > Arthropoda > Insecta > Diptera > Syrphidae > Syrphus > Syrphus vitripennis. Next base: position 78,475,408 of record OY288108.1, on the reverse strand, counting down.
GGAATTAATGAGACCCATATTTGCTATTATCAAATTCAAGGGCAATTGCATATTTCCCAAAAGAATGTCTGTGTTTTTGCAGTTTGGACTAGCAGCAAATATGATCTATACGTTGAAAGAGTTGAAAAGGATGACGACTTTTGGGAAACTCAAATGGTGACTAAACTTTCATCTTTTTATATGGATTGGCTTTTACCAGAACTAGTAGATCCACGGGTCCCTCGTGGTATGAAAGTACGTGCTCCCTCAAATAACTGAGAAATGGTTGTTTCTTTTTGTCTTTCTTCTTTTATAATTATGAAACAAAAATAAACTAAAATAAAATAAACAAATAAATTCAAGTAGGTGTAGGTTAAAACAAATGTAAAATTATTCATTGAATAGAAATAAATCTAATATTGAATTAAATCGATTTGCTTATTATTTTATTATTTTGACACTTCAAAGACCCTTCTTGATATAAAATACAGAATGGTTTTACTTTCATTCCAATGAGACCTGAATTTTTTTTTTCGAATCAATCAATTATTTTTTTAGTCACAATTTCAAATTGGTACCTAGTTTTCTTCAAAATGTAAAAATCAAACATTACATCCTAACATGCATCCACCCCTACTATCCTACTTTTTCTCAATATTATTGGCATCGGCTTCGGCAGTCTAAAATAAATATTTTTCGTCTGAATTTTTTTTCTTCTCAATCGCCATATGTAAAAGCAAAAACAAATCTCAATCAGTCAAATTGGGATGTCCAATTGCTATGAATTTACGACACGTAAAGGGTAAAAGTGTCATATGTATTTCAAACGCTTATTTCATATTTTAAAAATCTTGAACAAAAATCGATTTATAATTTTCGTATTGCAGAATAATACAACAAATTAAGTGTCCATGAAAGGACTTACAATCTTATATAGTGAAAACAAAAAAATATACACAAAAAAATTAATGAAACAAATTTTACGGCAGCCTACTTGGTCACACCCAGCAAGCGAATAATACAGAAAAACACCAAAACCAACCAAATTAGTTTTTGAGAGGTATATGCATATAGAAAACAAAATACGAGTAGGTACACATAAAGAATCTGGAAAAATATTTTTACTCTTTTCAACATTAGCGATCGCAATAAACTTTTGTCTTGCTTTCACTTATTGGATATTTTACTGAGTACCAAGTGAATGGTGGTGAGTGTTCTTTTTGTGGATTGGTTTGGAATGTATATCTGATGTTTAAACCTAACATTGGTGAAGAACTCGGATCAATAGGTTCTACTTTTAGTTCCCACTTTTAGGTGAAGGGCTCTTAAACTTAATATATGTATGTGACAGATGTTTCAGATAGGTGTTAGGATTTCCAAAATATTTTTAATAACATCCCCAAAACCAGCGTGAAGTCAGGACGAGACATTTTAAGCAATAAAAAGAATAGATAAACACGAGCAAATGTTGTTAAAATATATTTGTTCTATTTTATACTAGAATTAGAATTATTATCAGGATTTCTTTAGTTTATAAATTTTTTTTTTTTTGCTAACGAAAATATTTTGTGCATCTTTTCTTCAATATTCAACTATAAACACGTTTGGTAATTTCTTTTATTTCTTCGAATTATATCAGGTTATGGATCCAGTCTATGCTTAATGTAATAAATTTAAATGAAGAAATAATTTTAGAAAATATATGGGGCATTTACGTAAAGCGGACAACGAAAAAAGTGATGGGTCTTGAAATTGTTTCATCTTTGGTTTATGTAAACTTCTTTTTGTTCTTAATCAAAATCCAGAAGAATCTAGGTATAGAATTCGCTTGCATGATGCTAATCGACAAGACGATTTTCTTCCTGATCCAATGGAAAAACAATGAATGAACAATTTAATTTGCCGGAGACTTACACGTTTAAGCGAAAGGTGCATGGGAACTCTCGATCACAAATTGTCGCTTAATATTGTCTGATAGACATCTTCAAATCACGAACGTAATATTAAAGAACATTATTATGTATATACCAAAGTATTTAACGGTGAAGAGTTCAGTTGCTTAGTGCAAAAACATACTATTTATAACAATAACAACATATTTATGGAGGCTTTCCATTCCCATTGCGCTTTTTTATGGAATTCTCTTGATTAGTTAACATTTCTATAGTGAGAAGTAGGCATACTTTGTTGAAGAACATCGCATTAAAGCAAAAGTTGTATAAGAACTTTTGGTTTTTGCATCAACATTTTGAGTATTTTGAATTTGGTCGTCATCAGCAATATAATAACATACCTCCACTTGTGAATCATCAATATTAATATTATTAATCAGACAAAATTATAAAAAAAAAACATAATTACATAATTGGGTATAAGAATTATTAAAAAGCGCTAAACGGGCAAGTTCATAGCAGCCGATAGCATGCTAAGGTGTTTTTTAGAGTAAGTATTTTTTTGAGAATGAGTACTAAATTATATATTAAATTGAAGGTGAGATTAGAGCTTTAAAATAATGCAAAAAAATATAGATGTCATTACTGATTTTTTTATGATATCTGTGTTCAAAAGGTAAGTAAAAAAAACATAATTTTTAAAAAGTTTATACTAAATATTTGAAAAAAATATTGTTGGTAGGAAAATAGTTTTGAATTCATTAAAAAGATAGAAAAAATATCTATCATTTGATACCAATATCATTTTCCTACGTGCTTTATATCGCGCGATATAAGCAATTATTGAAAAAAAGGAGTGATTTTCTGAGTTAACCAACATCAAAAGCGAATATCAATTTTGGAAATATTGCACCACATAACGTGCTAGATTTCACCTTTCATTTGATACCACTTTCATTAGTGAACGCACTGGGCCCAAAAGTGGTGCATCTCCTTTAAGGATATTGTCAACGCAGGATGATGTCGATCTTCATTTAAACGTTTTATGTCGCTTTGAATAACAGCATTGTCAGCATTTACGATGTCAGAAATATAAATAAGGCCCAGTATTTTGTTATTGTGGTTTTTGATTGAGTTCAGCTGAATGAGTCCTAGAGAGGCCATTGTGTCGACTGTGCAAAATTCGATATCAGTAGATGGGTTGGTCGGAAAATATTCTTCGTTATTGTCATTCTAGGACCAATCAAGATTAGGTAAATTAAAGTCACCTAATAGGCAGATTTATCTTCGACATTTATATTTTCAAATAAATTTTCCAAATTGTTATAGATTTGTTTGTATATATTGTAGTTGGAACTTGGTGGTATGTAGACAGCAACTATATATAGGCTACCGAAATCCATTTTTATTTTTATGCTCATCATTTCGAAGTCAAATTGTTTGAAATCATTTACCAACGAACTTATAAAAGAGTTTTTAGCAGCTATTAATAATCCTCCTCCAACTTTTGTAGATTCGTCAATTGGATATCGATCACGCCAAAAAACTTGAAAGTCCTTGTCAAAGAGTTCTGTGTCAGCAATTGAGCTACATAGCCAGGTTTCAGTTAACACAATTACGTCGTGAGGTAATTGTTTACATTTATATAGAACTGATTAGTTTTAGTTCGTAGTCCGTTTACATTCTGATAATAAATCATCAGTTTTTGCTGTTGTTGAAGCGGTAGGCATACTTTGTCAGTGGTTGTGGAAAATGGCGTGATTGTTTTTTGGAATTTCTGTTCTCAAACTCATGCATAATAATTCCGGTGGGCCAAAAAGAAATAGAACTAAGTAGATGAAAGACAGAATCCGGACATCTAACCTTAAATGATGAGTATTTAGAATAATTTCTGTGGAACATATTATTTTCCACAAGTACATGATCCAATGTACCAATTTTGGCTTTGATAAAGTTCTTGATATCTAAAGCATTTGTTGCAGGATCAAGCTTAGAAATAAAAATAATTTTTTGACCTTCAACTACTTTAAGACCTGATACAATAGGTGATACATTTAAGTGTTGAGTGTGTGTGGTTCGTGATGATGGAAATATGGAACTAGAAGATGATGACTCAGAAGAAGATGTTGTAGTTTCTGTTGGTAAAATCAATAACGACAATGATAATGATGATGGCGGTGTTGATGATGATGATGATGATGACGATGATGATGAAGATGATAATATTGATGATAATGATGATGCTGATGCTGATGCTGATGATGATGTTGATGATGATGATAATGACGATGATGACGATGAGGAAGCAGTAAGAGGAATGACTTGGAGTGTTACAGAGTCAGTTTAAATTTGTGGTGAATTTAGTGTTTCCCTAAAAATAGGGAAGAAGTGATCGATATAACTGTTACTAATAACACAGACACAGTTTCTATCGATCAATAGAATGTCCTCAAGGAGGAATCATTCTCGGACCATAAACTGATAGGCTTCTTGATAAAAGATACAATGGAAACTCCGAAACCCTATAGGAATCTCAGAAATACAAACTGGGATCTCTTTAATAGGGAATTAGAGATGAGAAGCAGAAATCTCAGTAATACTGTGATTCAAGAACCCAAACATATTGATCAAGCATCTGACGAACTCAGGGTGATTCTAAATGACGCCTTTGAGAAAAGTTGTCCACTGAAACACATAGGGAAGGGAAAAAAGAAACCACCATGTGGACCTTACAACTCAGCAATTTGAGAAAAGAAACGAGAAAACTTTTCAATGTTGCTAAGAGTACTAGAAACGATAATGACTGGGATATATATAAAAACAGTCAGCGAAAATTTAAAGCAGAAACTCAAAGAGCGAAACGAAGCTCATGAAGAACTTTTTGCAGTGAAATCGAGAGTACCAACGAATCGGCCAGATTAAGGAAAATTCTTTCTAAAGACTCAATCCCTCTGGGATCTCTCAAGATACCCGCTGGGAGCTGGACCGAATCTTCCAATGAGACTCTTGAACACTTGATAACTACTCACTTTCCAGGTTGCGGGTCAATAGACAGCAATCTGGAAACAGAATCCTACACGGAACAAGCTGTACCATCGGACATTATAACGGATGAAAAGATCAAATGGGCATTCCATTCCTTTTCTCCATATAAATCCCCTGGACTCGACGGCATATTTCCAATGATGTTACAAAAAAGCGAAACTCTTATAATACCGCTCCTGAGAAATATATTTATTAACAGTATAAAATGGGGATACGTTCCCTTATCATGGCGCGAAGTCAAAGTGGTTTTTATTCCAAAAGCTGGCAAACCCAGCCACACAGAAGCAAAAGACTTCAGACCAATCAGCCTGACATCGTTTATTCTTTAAACGTTTGAAAGACTGATAGACCTACATATTCGAGGCACTCTGAAGCTGGTTGAAATATCCCCAGCTCAGCACGCCTACACTAAAGGGAAGAGTGTAGAAACCGCCCTTCATAGCGTCGTTAGCACGGTGGAAAAAACCCTAAGCGACAAAGAATATACCCTTGCTGCGTTTCTCGATATTGAAGGTGCCTTTAATAACGTGAAGAATGAAGCAGTAAAAAGAGCCCTGGTAGACAATAAAGTCGATAATTGTATAATAAATTGGGTTATGTGCATGTTAAAAAACAGACAAATTAACTCAGAACTAGCAGGTATAAAGATGAGAGTAAACACATCTAGAGGTACCCCACAAGGAGGAGTCTTGTCACCGCTTCTTTGGGTGCTAGTTATGAACTCAATCTTACTCGATCTGAAATACTGTGGAGTAAAAGTAGTAGCCTACGCTGACGACCTTGCGTTATTAGCGACAGGAAAATTCTTACCCACTATCAGCGAACAGATTGAATACGCCCTTTCTAAGGTTAACAAATGGACTAAGAAATGTGGACTGATGGTTAACCCATCAAAAACAGAACTAGTCCTCTTCACAAACAAAACGAAAATACCAACCTTCAGAATTCCTTCAATCGAAGGTACACCTCTGAAGATTTCAGATAAAGCAAAATATCTTGGTGTGATTCTAGATAGGAAACTAAACTGGAACGAGCCAAAAAAGGAATGATTGCATTCTATTATTGCAACAGAATCTTTGGGAAATCCTGGGGACCAAGTCCAAAAATTATCAGGTGGATGTATTTGGCAATAATTAGACCAATACTAAGTTATGGTAATCTGGTCTGGTGGAATGCAATTGAGAAAAGCACAAACCTAAAAACTCTGACAAAGGTACAGAGACTTGCGTGCATTGGGATTACAGGAACCATGAGGTCCACTCCAACTGCAGGGTTGGAGACGATACTCAACCTGAAGCCCTTAGACCTCTTCGTACAAAAATCCGCAGCATATAGCGCCTTACGGCTAAACCAGACTAATTCCTGGAAAAACAGCACAAAAGGACATGCTCAGATTCTTCACAAATATTCGAGTGATAGTATCATCACGGACTATAAAACACCCGAATTTGACTTTCATAAACCATTCAAAACTGCTTTTCCAAACAGAGAAGAATGGTTAAACAATGAACCACACACCAGTGAATCTGCAATAGCAATATATACAGATGGCTCCAAAATGGGCACGGGTGTTGGTGCAGGTTTCTTCTCAGAATCTCTTGAGCTAAACAACTCAATTAGGCTCCCAAATTATAGCAGTGTCTTCCAAGCGGAGGTCATGGCAGTGACAACAGCTGCTAGACAGGTTTCAATGATGGCGATACCACGGGCTGATATCACCTTTTACATTGATAGCCAAGCGGCAATAAAAGCGATTTCTGCCGATATTATTAAATCGAAGCTTGTTACTTGCTGCCGCGAAGAACTGAGAGTTCTTGGCACGCAGCATAATATTAGACTCTGCTGGGTCCCGGGACACAGCGAGATACCGGGTAATGAAAAAGCCGATGAGTTAGCAAGGCAAGGATCAGCGCTTAACGCTAGTCAAGCAGAGCTAGTCCATATCCCACCATGCGACATTAAAAAGAAAATTTCAGATGCAATTCTAGAAAAATCCAATGAAAGTTGGAGTCTACTTGACACCTGTGATACTACTAGGAAATTATGGCCCTGTTTCAATAAACAGAAGACGGACAAAATTATGCAATTTAGTAAGAAATCGAGCATAATCACAGGACATAACTTACTGAAATATCATAAACTTAAAATGAAACTCAGTACAGACGACTTATGCAGGGGATGTGGTGACGAAGAAGTGCACGAAGACACAATGCATTTTCTCTGTCACTGTCCCGCGCTCTGTCACCAAAGAAGAAAATTTCTTGGTAGATACTTCTTTGATAATCTCGAAGATCTATCAAATACACCAGAAATCCGCATATTGAATTTCATCAATGCCTCTAAATGGCTTGATTAACTATAGAACACATAGGTTTTTATCATGAAATGAGTAATTACACTTAAGGGTAACACAATGGATCTACATTGATCTAAGTGTGACGATAGCTACATCAATTGTCAGCCCAGTAACCTAACCTAACCTAGTGTTTCAGTATTCACTGGAGTTTCTGAAGGGGATTTATTTCCATCAGTAGATTCAATTAGGCTTAGTACATTTTGTACCTCTGTCTCTGAGCTTATCTTTTGAAGGATGAGCCAATGTTATGTCCAACTCATTACTCTTACGTTTGCCTGCATTCGACGTAACGCTCTTTATTACCTTTGCAACCCTAACTCAAATTCAAAGAGGGGATATTTTGTAGACATTTTTTTTGCCAGTGTGGAGTGTAGAATATAATATTTTAAGAAAGAGAAGGCATATTGAGTATTTAGGAGAGTAGGAGTGAATAAGGGAGAATATAAGGAAATGGCTATAATGAAAGAAAAGATAAATGGGAATAAGGGAAAATCTGTTTGGATTTCGTTTTTTTACTTTTTTTTTGGTGGGTTTTGATAGTTGTTGTTGGTTTTGTTTACATTTTTCTGTCGTTATTTTGCAGGTACTTGGTACACAAAGAGATGGAGAAAATTGACAACGTTGCTTTGGTTTTCGTTATTTTGGTTGGTATTTTTGAAGTTATAAAATAAAAACATTGTGAGGCACAGTGCTGGGCAATAAAACATCGTCCAACGAAAAGAATACGAAATGTTTTATTTTATTTTTTCAGTTTCAATGGTAGATGACAGGGAGGTAAGTTAAGAAAGATTATTAAAAACGCCTGACTTGAGGTCAGGTTTTTAATAACATAGTAAGAATTTTATTTTTGAAGTTATATGCTTCTAAAATTTTTATAAATGTACACATACCTTTATATAATTATAAAAAATAAAAAACTATCGATAATGCACGAAAAAAGTACTTACATATGTTCTTGAAAAATAAAACAAGAACAAATTATATTTCCGTTAACTTTCTAAAAATATAAATTTTATCAACATCAGTTAAGAACCTGATTTTTACTAGTCTTAAATAATGTTTTCTGTGTGTTTTTGAAAACCATTTAAGATTTTAGTAAAAATTCAAAAAATAGCCATACAAATTTAATTTATTTTCTTTTTTCATTTTCCGGTCATTGAACTGACGAAATAAGTAAAATTTCGGAATTTTACTTATTTAATTTTTTACTAATTTTTTTTCTAAAAACAGAAAGAGAACATAATTTATGACTAAAAAACGTATGAATCATCGAATTCAATCCAGTAGATTTGAAATAACATCGGTTTATATGACCCACTTATGACAATTTCAAGAAAAATCTTACGAAATTTGTTTAAGTGCTGCTTACGACAAGCTTTCGAATTTTTTGTGAACAACAACAACAACTTTAAGGCACTACCACCAATTGTTTTTACGAATTAATTTTATATTAATTCGTTTATATTTTTTTATTTTTGGCCGGAGTTATAGCTATTTCATGCTTGCCAGACAATCATCAGACTCCTTTTAGTGGCGCTGAGCTTTAATCCAATTTTATTTGAAGAACACTTGTAGGATTCGAACCCACGCATATCAGATTTGCTCAGTCTTTGTAGTCATGTGCTCTTACGCACTACACCACTGCAGACCACTGATGCTACGTGTCCAGAAGTCGTACTTGTTCATCAAATGCATTTGGAGTCACAGCATTTTTACAAACGCCTTAAAGTATGTTATCTTGTTCTGCCTCCATTTTTTCTCCATACCTTACTTCGATAGACTACAGATCGTAGTCTGTATCAAAGGGGGGAGAGTTACGGAAGAGTTTGGCGCTGGCCACAGTTTATTCTTATTACTTTATTATTTTTATTGTACTATTTTGTACTACTATTTTGCTTTCATTTCAAAAGTTCTTGCTCGATTTGAATTATTTTAACACACACTAGTCTTTAATTGTGTCCTGTGTGTGTTTTTGAAAACCATTTTAAATTTTGACAATAAAATAAAAAATAGCCATATAGAACTATTTTGTGCATTTTCAGGTACTGCACAGAAATCAAGAAATTGTTGAATTTATTAATTTTTTCGATTTTTTTTTTAAATTGAATGTGAGATTGAAAAAGCAATGGAATGTTGTAGTTTGCATTGTGTCTCTTGTTAATAATGTTAATCCATGTATTTTAGAAAATACAATACAGAAAATTTGAAAATTTAATTTTTTTAAGTACCCCACATCTTTTAAAACATACTTACCTACCTAATGCTCGTAGTTATTATTTTTGTTTTTTAAGAACTCAACATTTTTTTTTTGATCCTTTAAAAATGTATTCTGTAAGTAAGCAAATCTTTCAATCTTCGCTTTAAAAATTTCAAAAAATCGATTTGTAGGTATCTACCCACATATGTACCTGCATATACTTACCTACAATGAAAGTCTTATAATTTTATTGGGGTTCCCACTTACAGATTAAAAAAATAGTTAAATAATATTCCTATAGGTTTTTATATATGGGCTTTGTGCTATGTGCATATAAAATCAGAGAAATATTATTTAATTATTCTTATTAATTTTCTGAGCTTCATTCATAGGTATTTTTAGATTTTTTTGCTTGATTTCAGGGTGGATATAAATGTCCTTAAGTGCCTTCTTATAAAAATAGTTTTTTTTTTTGCAAGATTTCAGGAAAGATACCTACCTACTTATATTGAAATTTGTATTTTATTATTTTCATTGTAACTAATGATAATGGAGTTCTCACTTACAGACAATCTACCTAACCACCTAACCAGCTACAATAATAAGTTACAAAAATCAATTTAATTATCAATCCTGAAATCTTCCAAATAAAACAAAACACGAATAATTACCTACCCTCAAAATCTCGCCATTGATTTCAATGCATTCAAATCGGAACAAAATATTAGTTAGTTAATATCTTTATTGTTATTTTTATTGTTTCAACAGGAAAATTTCACTTAAAAACAATAGGTATAAAAAGTACAAGAAAAAAAATTATTAATTTATTTGTTTATTTGCAAATATCGATTGAACTATCGATGAACTTCTTGGTATAAATTAAGACACTCGCAAAAGCAAAACCATTGTTTTATTTTTTTAGAATATTAATGACAATTAAATATTTCACACCAAAATTGAAAACCACCCCCAAATGCAACCAAAAAATGAACAGTCAAATAATAACAACCTAACGCTATAGAATTATGTATGTACATATATTCTACCTTGCACAGTGAAAATAAAGCAACAAAACTACAAAATGAGAAAAATCAAAGAAAAACATACAGAATGAAGTAGATACTAGATACCTACTTCTGCCTGCTAGACATACATTTTTTGCTCGCCAGTATGGAAGAGGCAAAACAGAAAAAAAAAACTCACCATGATAGTACTACAAAGGCTCTCCGCAAAAAAAAAGAGTAAGGGTTGCGCAGACACACTAGATGTCGCCCCATTCGACTTCCACCATGAGAGTACTATAGTTTTCATATACAAAGTTATGTTATGATTCAAAAGTAGTTAACTAATCTTCGTTACATTGCCCCCCTCTTAGAATTGATCGTCCCGAACAATTTCATCACCTCTTTCACCGTTATATCGATGTAACCGGTCAGCGTGAACTACTTTTAGTTTGCCTCTTACGCATCTTTGTATACGGTAAACCCTTTGTATATGAAAACTATAGTACTCTCATGGCGAGTTTTTTAGGGTTGCCCGGATCCTGGTGGTGGCGCTGCAAAACTTGAGGTGTAAAATCCGATTTGGGGAGTCTTTAAGCGTCGAAAATTGGTGGTAGGAGCAAGAGGAGACTATTTTTTGGATTATTGCATCCAAAAAATATCAATAAATATCATTTAAAACCTCCATAAGCTCTCCGCAAAAAAAAAGAGCAAGGGTTGCAGGCATACACTAGATGTCGCCCCATTCGACTTCCACCATGAGAGTACTATAGTTTTCATATACAAAGGTAAACCACATCATTGATTCTTTTCACCACAGTATATGGGCCCTCCCAGTTTTGTTGGAGCTTTGGTGGTAGCCCCTTTTGTCGATGAGGATTGTAAAACCACACAAGGTCTCCTTCTTGAAATCCCGTTGCTGTCGCTCTTGCGTCGTATCTTGTTTTCATCCGATCACTAGACAATTTTATATTTGTCCTTGTTTGTTGATGAATGTCAATAAGCCTTTTCTTGAGGTCATCCACATATTCCTCTGTTCCCTGTGACTCATTTGGATGACAACCAAATTTCACTTCACTTGGCAGCCGTATAGTTGATCCGAACAGGATTTCCGATGGTGTTTTTCCTGTCGAGCTATGGGTTGCACTTCGATATGCCATAAGGAACAATAGGATATGTCGATTGTCGGTCCCAGTCTCGTTGGTAGTCGCCAACAACCTTCGACAGATGTTCTTTAAGGGTTCTGTTGAATCGTTCAACCATCCCATCAGATTGTGGATGGAGCGGTGTTGTTCTTGTCTTTTTAATGCCAAGGAGCGAGCAAACTTCCTGAAAGACTTGATTCGAAGTTCCTTCCTTGGTCAGAATGAAGCTCCATGGGAACACCGAACCTGCTCACCCAATTGAAGACAATTTGATCCACAACTGTTTTGGTTTCTTGGTTTGGGATGGCAAATGCTTCAGGCCACTTGCTGAAATAGTCCATGACTACAAGGATGTATCGGTTTCCGTTGTTAGTTTGAGGAAAAGGACCCGCGACATCTATTGCGATTCTCTCAAAAGGTGTGCCCACATTATACTGCTGCATTCTACTTTGAATTGTTCTACCTGGTCCATTGCTAGCAGCACAAGTATCACATTTTCGGCACCATCTTTCGACGTCATCTCTTGCGTGTAGCCAGTAGAATCGTTGTCGAACCTTTTCCAGCGTCTTATTCACTCCCAAATGACCTCCAGAAGTTCCATCATGCATCTCTTGAAGTATGTCGTTAACCTTTGACCGAGGTACGACTAGCTGCATCACATAAGATTTACCGTCTGCAGATTCCCACTTACGCCTTAAACCCCTTCTTGCACATGAAGCGAGTCCCATTGTGCCCAATATGCTTTGAGAGCCGGACTTCGGTAGGAGATATCACACCATTCTGGTTTCTCTTGGTGTTCTTTCCAGCCAAGAATGGGTTCGATATCCGGATCTTCTTGTTGGGCCGTTCTGAGTTCTTCGTTGTTCCAACCGTTAATGGGATCAGCTCTTGTTCGTTGAACGATAATCATTTCCTTTTCTTCTTGGCGTGTGCAATGCTTACATTCTGGTTTACACGGTCGCCGGGATAGCGCGTCTGCGTTTGAATGCAGCTTTCCTCTTCGATGTTGAATCTCATAATCATACGTCTGCAACCTCTCGATCCATCTTGCTACTTGACCTTCTGGATTTTTGAAGTTTAAAAGCCAATTGAGCGCACCATGATCTGTTCGAAGAAGGAACTTTTGTCCATAGATGTACTTATGGTAGTGCTTTGTTGCCAATATCAGAGCGAGAAGTTCCCTCCTTGTAACGCAATAATTCCTTTCTGGCTTCGAGAGTACCTTGCTGTAATAGGCGACAACTTTTTCCTCTCCGTCATGTACTTGCGATAGTACAGCTCCAATTCCAAAGTTACTTGCATCAGCGTCGATGATGAAAGGTTTTCCTGGAGTTGGATAGGCTGGTACAGGTGCATTACATAAACGCAGTTTCAGTTCTTGAAAGCTTTTCTCGCACTCACCTGACCATTTGAACGGCTTCCTCTTTTCAGTAAGATGATGCAAGCTTTTGGCGATCTTAGCAAAATCCTTTACGAAACGCCGATAATATGTGGCCAGACCAAGAAAGCTCCGGAGTTAATGTTTGTCCTGAGGCATTGGCCAATTCTTTACAGTGTCAACTTTCTCAGGATCAGTTTTTACTCCTTGGGATGAGATGATATGTCCCAAATATTTAACTTCGGTCTTGAAAAACGAACATTTCTTAGGATTTAACTTTAGATGTGCCTCTCGAAGCCTCTGGAATACAGCTTTAAGGTTTTCACAATGTTCGTCAAATGTTTTTCCGTACACGATGACATCGTCCAGGTAGACCAGGCAAGATTTCTAGGTTAGTCCATGTAGAACGCACTCCATCAAACGCTCAAAAGTTGCTGGAGCGTTGCATAGTCCGAATGGCATCACATTAAACTGCCACAGACCGTTTCCTGTGGAGAACGCCGTCTTTTCCCGATCTTCTGGGTGAATTTCCACTTGCCAATAACCGCTCTTAAAATCCAAAGTTGAAAACCATTGGGCTCCTTCCATCGCGTCTAAGGTGTCGCTGATTCTGGGTAGAGGGTAGCTATCTTTCTTTGTCACGTCGTTCAGTCTTCGGTAGTCTACACAAAATCGAGTGCTTCCATCCTTCTTTTTGACAAGAACGACTGGTGATGCCCAAGGGCTTTTGGAATTTTCGATTACCCCATCTTTCTTCATTGCCGATATCTTTTCTTCAACTTCAGTTTGTTTTGCTAGAGGGAGACGTCTTGCTGATTGACGAATTGGTCTTGCATCTCCTGTATCAATTCGATGCCGTACAAGTTGTGTTCGACCATTTTGTCCGTTGGGTGAAGAGAATATATCAGCATACTCATGAAGAAGATCTCCAGCAACATTAAGCTGATGTTGACTCAGACTTGATGACTTCAGAATTTGGTCTTTTAGTCTATCAAAGCTCAGGGGCCTCTTTGTTTCCGCTTCGGTGATCTTAGTAATCGCGGATACAGGTTCACATTGCCAACTATTTCTCCCTTCTTGAGATTAATTTCGTACGGTTTGATGTTCAGTATCCGTACAGGCACCATGTTGTTCTTTGGTGCCACCAGAGTCTTCCCTACCATGATGTTTTGGGAACTTTGTTCCGCGTCTGGTTCCACCATGAGGTATCGATGGCATCCAAAGTCGCCCTTTAGTTTCGTCCACACGAATACTTCCGAAGAAGCAGGCAAGCAAAGGTCTTCTCTGATGACGGTCCTGATAGTTGTTGAGTTTTCGTTGCCATAGACCATCGGAATCTCCACATTTTGGTACTTAAGAACTTGTTTACCGATATCCAAAATTATTCCATGCTCCTTCATGAAGTCGATTCCAACGATGCACTCGTCACATATATCCGCTACCAGGAATAGGTGCGAAAACTCTAGTTCTGCAAACGGATCATAAGACGAACCTCACCATACACTTTTGCTGTCTCTCCTGTGGCGGTCATCAGCCGGTAGCTATTGGTGTTGTGCAGCCAAGACATCTTGACCAAGTCTCTTCGTACAATGGAGGCCGTGGCACCGGTGTCGATTGTAGCCACGTGTTTCTTATTGTTTATTATTGCCTCCACTGTCAGACTTTTGTTGTCTCGTTTAGTCTGTGAGACTTGGATAGTGTTTCTGGGGCCATCAATACCAGAAACCAGCTTCTGCCCCTCGAACTTGGTTCTTACTCGTTTCCCGTCTGGGAAACAAGGAGTGTTGGTACTATTGCTTGGTTTTTCTCGAGCGTTGGTTCTGCTTCCACAATGTTGGCATGCAGCTCTTCTCGGTGGTAATCTGCACTGCCGCTGAAGATGTCCGGTTTTGTTACAATTCCAGCATCGAGCAAGTCCTTCACGCTGGCTTCTTTGGAATGCGATTTTCTGAGATCATTCTACAACTTCGACTTCTCTGACTCGATGAACTCCTTGGGAAGCTTATTCTGCCGCTTAGTCAGAGCAAACGCTAAAGCTTCAGGAAGCGTACGTTTTCCAGCAGTTCTAATTGCTCGCTGTAAGTTAATGTCAGATACAGCACGGATGAAGGCTTCTGTTGCAAGTTGGCTGACGATTTCATCCCCAGCAGCTGGATATGCGACATGCGCCAACCGTTCAATGTCTGCTTGAAGTTGCTGCAGAGTTTCTCCTCTCTTCTGGGCTCTAGTATTCAGTTGGACGTGGAAGACTTCTTGCATATGACCATCTCCAAAGCGTTTGTCTATGGCCTGAACAAGAGCACTGAAGTTACCATTCTTATCTGCTGGAATGGTTTGCAGCAGTTCAGCAGCAGATCCTCTGAGGGCAACCGTCAGAACTATAAATTTGTCTTCTTCGTCCCAGCCGTTCGTCGCTGCTGCTGCCTCAAACTGTTTTTTTTGTAGATCGACCAAGAAGTTTGCCCGTCAAAAGTCGGTGGATGTATTTCCTTCTTCCTTGGGTAATCGCCAACACTTTCTCTAATCTTAATTTTTCGAACTTTGTCTAATTCGTCGGCAATACTTTGTATTTTACCTTCGAATTTTTCTTGGACGCTCTCGAGTTTTGAAAATTGTTTTTCGAAGCAATCAAAGCGTCCATCAATAGTAACGAACTTGCTCTCAAAAGCATCAAGCTTACCTTCGATGAGAGTCTTCTGTTCTTCTAGAAGGTTCTTTTGTTGTTTTTCCATTCGTTCGAGAAGGTTCTCCTGTTCACACTTTTGTTGTTTTTCCATTTGTTCGAAAAGATTCTTTTGTTGTTCTTCGAGAAGATTCTTTTGTTCTACACGTTGTTCTTCGAGAAGATTCTTTTGTTTTTCCATTTGTTTGAGAAGGTTCTGTTGTTCACACTTTTGTTCTGTCCGTTGTTCTTCGAAAAGATTCTTTTGTTGTTTTTCCATTTGTTTGAATTTGCCAATGAGAAGTGCCATCACTGCCGACAAGTCGACACCAGTACTTACTTGTTCTTCAGGCATTTCTATTTCGAATAGGAACGTGTCTGGGTCTTCTCCGCGTTGACTTAAATCCTCTTGCAGACGAATTATGAGGTCAGCTTTTCTTCCAGCAGTAGGAAGGCCTCGTTTATTCAGCTCTGCCTTAAGTTCAACACAATTCAATTCAATTACTGTCTTACCCATTTTGCTTTTCTTTTTCTTCTGTAATCACAGTCACTTTTCGCCTGCTAAGATCCACACAATATTTTACGCCCCAAAAAACACGATTAATGCTGGCCAAAATGCTAGTTCTTCCTATTATTATTTAGCAAAAGTGACGCAGCCAGTAGACGTAAGATTAACGTTGCCTACAATAATACGGTTCGTTATATTTATGGCTTAAAACGATTTGATCACATCTCAAGTTTTTCAAAAAGACTTTATAACTTCTCTTTTGATAATTTACTACGATATAGAACCTTGATTTTACTCTTTAACGTAATTCATACTCAACAACCATGTTATCTCTTTGACAGACTACGTTTGTCCTCGTCTAATAGATCGGAACAGCTAATTCATCCTCGTTTTTCTTGCTTGACTTCCGAACGTCAGTTCTTCATCAACGCAATCCGCTTGTGGAACTCCCTACCACGGCGTGTTCGAAGATTGCAGGACATTAAAAACTTTCGCAAGGATCTGCAACTCTACCTTCAATCATATCCTGGCTAATATACGAAATTTTAAAAAATTATACGAAATTTAAAAAAAAAAATTATACGAAATTTTAATTATTTTAAATCTTATTGA
Organism: Syrphus vitripennis; assembly: GCA_958431115.1. Classification (NCBI taxonomy): domain Eukaryota; kingdom Metazoa; phylum Arthropoda; class Insecta; order Diptera; family Syrphidae; genus Syrphus; species Syrphus vitripennis. The sequence continues at coordinate 78,458,633 of OY288108.1, read as the reverse complement.
ATAAAAATACATATCTTGAAAATATCAACTCATAAATGTTAATGTAATTAAAATAGTTCTCATTCATTTATACTTTTAATTGTAAACTTTGTTTTAAATTAAAGCTTATCACTAGTTAATAAGATAATATGTCTTAATGTGTAAGCATTCAACAATAATAAATAAATAAATAAATAAATAAAATAAATAAATAAACAGTCACTTTTTGTCTTTGTTTTATCAAAACACACACACGTATATTTTTTTTTTTTTTTTTTTATCACCACAAATTATCTGAATGCACAGACAACATAAGTTTTTATTCCACTTCTAACACCAATGTAATATTCTGCTAAGGGTTCGCAATAAAAACTTATTTACTTTATTTCTCAACTTCTTCTTATTACATTTGAAATAAAACACACTTTACTTCAATTGAAATCACTTTTATTAATCACTGGCACAACACTTTACACGAACTTTATTCTTTCACTTTCAAAAATAAACTGTGTCCAATCGGTAGCGCCATCAACCTTATATAGGGAAATATCCGGTTCTGGTCTAATCTCGAAAGCAATAGAAATCTTTAGAATCTGTATCTCGATCTTTCTATTCTGACAGATAAATGGAATAATTCTTTGTATATAAAAACTATAGTACTATCATGGCGAGTTTTTTTTAGGGTTGCAAAGGTCCTGGTGGTGGCGCTGCAAAATGTGAGGTGTAAAATTTGGGGAGTCTTTAAGCGTCAAAAATTGGTGGTAGGAGCAAGAGGAGACTATTTTTTGGATAATTGCATCCAAAAAATATCAATAAATATCATTTAAAACCTCCATAAGCTCTCCGCAAAAAAAAAAGAGTAAGGGTTGCATAGGTAAATTAGATGTCGCCCCATTCGACTTCCACCATGATAGTACTGTTACGGATTTGTAGAATAAAATAATCTAACAATTGATTTTTTATTTAGGTAATTTATTTATTGAAGAAAATATTTGAAGAACAATTAATTTAAACTTTAAGGCAGAAAGAAAAATTTGAGACTGACTATGAATGACGTCTAGAGTAGTTTTTGGCGCGATTTCTTTTTCCACCGCATGGCGAAGGTTCTCGTTCTTTCTTATTGTTGACAACTTCATGACAGCTTTGGGCTCACATCGATGTTAGGTTGTCGCCTTGCTTTCTTAGGCCCTGTTTAGGGGCGTAACATTACCCTCCCTATAAAAGACCGACTGCCCTCAGTCGCCAAAAGACCAAATGTTTCGTCTAGGAGGTGAGTTGACATAACGCCAGACGATCCCTGTGCACAACTATTAATTTGTTTCCTCCTACCTTCTGGATTTTGTAAAGAACGTCACCAAGTTTTTTAACTACATCGTAGGGGCCTTGCCAATCGCTTTGAAGCTTTGGACACAAGCCCTTTTTTCGCTTGGGAGCGTACAGCCAAACTTTGTCACCTTCAGCAAAGGGTACAGCCTTAGCGTTGATATCGTACCGATCTTTCATGCGTCGACTATAATCCAAAAGTTGATTTCGATTGAAACTATAGGCGGTCTCCAAGCGGTTTGTCAACTCTTCCACATAATTTAAGGTACTCACAGGTCGATCCGGAGGTGGTCCAGTGAACAGCTCAGTTGGTAATCGAAGTTCTCGGCCGAAAGTCAAAAATGCTGGAGTCTGCTTAGTTGCTTCATGCACCGCAGTACGATAGGCGAGCAGCAAAAACGGAAGGTGTTGATCCCAGTCTCTTTGATTTTCAGCAACATACTTGGCAAGGTAATTCAATAAAGTGCGGTTAAAGCGCTCAACCATGCCATCTGATTGTGGATGTAAGGCAGTTGTTCGCGTTTTATCAATACCCATTTTTTGTAGAGTTGCTTTGAACACAGCTGATTCAAAATTTCTTCCCTGATCGGAATGTAGTTGGAAGGGAACTCCAAATCGAGAAAAAACGTGAACGATGAGAGCATCTGCTACAGTTTCGGCAGTTTGATCCGGTAGAGGTAATGCTTCCGGCCATTTTGTAAAATAATCGCAGAAAACCAGAACGTACTTGTTTCCAAGCGAAGTAACTGGAAGGGGTCCCAATATGTCCACAGCAACACGTTCAAAAGGTGCTCCAACATCAACGGCCTTAAGTTTGGCTCGACTCCTTGTTGCTGGGCCTGTACGTTGTTGGCAACGAACACACGTTTGGCAATACCGTTCAACATCTTTGGAGCAGCCAGCCCAGTAATACCTCTTTTTGATTTTTGCCAGCGTCTTTTGGACACCGAAATGACCTCCAGTAGGGCTGTCGTGCATCGCTTTAAGAATAGTGGCCTGCAAAGAAAATGGAACTAGAGCTTGATAGTACTCACCACTGTTCGAGCTAACTCGTCGGCACAGTGTATCTTCGTTATACTGCAGCGTATCAAACATGCCCCAATATGTTTTTATATCTGGATGCATGCCTCGAATTTCGTCGAATGTTGGGCGTCGCCCAACGGCTACCCATTGCCTCACATGTAAAAGATGCGCATCTTCCTTCTGATGTTCTGATATCTCCATTGTTGCCATAGTTGTTCGAACTAATGCGGTTTGCTTTTCGTCCAAGCGGGTACAATGTCGACAATTAGAATCTTCACACGGTCTTCGTGATAATGCATCTGCATTAAGATGTTTTTTTCCAGGCCGGTGCTGCACAGTAAAGTTAAATTGTTGTAAACGTTCCAGCCACCGAGCCATCTGTCCTTCTGGCTCTCGGAAATTCATTAACCAGCAGAGCGAACTATGATCAGTCCGTAGAAGAAAATGTCTCCCCAGTAGGTATGGTTGAAAATGCGTTACAGCTCTTACGATGGCCAGGAGCTCTCGTCTTGTCACACAATAGTTGCGTTCAGGTTTTGAAAACATTTTACTATGGTACTCGATAACTTTTTCTTCACCATTTTGCAGCTGGGAAAGGACAGATCCACATGCATTTAGGCTGGCATCAGTGTCTAGAATAAATGGATCATCTTCGGTCGGCTGGACAAGAATTGGTGGCGTAGTCAGCTTTTCCTTCAACTGTGCAAACGCTTCTTCGCAGTCAGCAGTCCAGGTGAAATGTTTTCCCTTTTCAGTCAATGTTGTTAAAGGCTTTGCAATAGCTGAAAAGTTGCAAATAAAGCGACGATAATAAGCGCAAAGTCCCAAAAACGACATAACTTCAGTTTTATTATTTGGGGTAGGCCAGTTTTGAATGACCGCTACCTTCTCGAAATCAGGCGAAATACCACAACCAGAGACAACATGTCCCAAAAATCGGACTTCCTTCTTAGCCAGACAGCACTTTTTAGGAGAAAGTATGAGGCCTGCTTCCCGCAACCGTGTGAAAACGAGGTCCAAGTTTTGAAGAAGGTCGTCAAATGTTTTAGCGTGAACGATTATGTCGTCCAGATAAACCAGACAGACGTTGTGTGAAAGTCCTTGCAGCACCGCATCCATAAGCCGCTGAAAAGTGGCTGGGGCATTTGTTAAGCCGAAGGGCATTACATTAAATTCGTACAACCCTGTACCAATGGAAAACGCGGTCTTCTCCTTGTCCTTGTCATCCATCTCCACTTGCCAGTAGCCTGACTGGAGATCAAGTGTAGCGAACCAACTTGAACCACCGAGTGCCTCGAGGGTGAGATCTATTCGCGGCAGAGGGTATGAGTCCTTTTTGGTCACGCTATTGAGTTTGCGATAGTCGACGCAAAACCGTAAGGACCCATCCTTTTTCTTCACCAACACCACCGGAGAACACCAAGGGCTTTTGGATGGCTGGACAACATTCTTAGTCTTCATATCGTTAAGCATCCTTTCGGCTTCGGCACGTCGTGAAAAAGGTAGTTTTCTTGGAGGCTGTTTTATTGGATAGGTTGAGCCCGTATCTATGAGGTGTTTGGTGGAAGAACTGTATCCGTGCTTAGAGTTGTTGTCTGAAAAGAGAGATTGGTTATGTAAAACAAATGACTCCAGCCTTACATGCTCCTCTCTGGATATGCTGGAAGTGCTTTGCCCAATCATTTCCATTAAATCGGCGGATAAATTAGAACTGGTCGCTTCGTTTGTTGCACGTCGACATTTAAAAACTTCAGCTTCAATGTCTAATTGCATGAGTGGTGTATGCGGTGGAAGCCATATATCCTCTGATGAAACATTGGTCACGCAAACAGAAATTTCCCCTTCCGTTACGTTGCAAACAGAGTGCTGTAGAGATATCTCATTTGCTGTAGGAAGTGCTGTAGCTGCCACTGTTTGAGTATCGGGTACAGAAGTAGCTAATCGAATCCAACAATCTGAAAGCGCGGGCAGGGATATACCAGATGGACTAATCGCAACAAACTTGTGGTCTAGGGTACGTCTTAAATTTATTGTTTCTTCACCAATTGTCAAAGAGTCTTTTTGCAGGTTAATTGCACATGCATGTCGGCGAAGCAAATCCATCCCTATTATGCAATCGTCAAAAATTGTTGCCACGTACATGCGATGTTTCGTTTTGAAGGCTCCTATTTGCAAGTCAACTTCAAGAATTCCTTCTACTGGTACGGTCTCTCCTGTGACGGTCTGAATAAGAGAATGCGATGCACTCATTTTCGGGCTGGTGACCATCTTCGCTACAATTCTAGGGTGAAGGATCGTTTGGGTAGCCCCAGTGTCAAGAACACCAAGGCACTTAACTTCATTCACTGTCACATCAGTGACCAGATTGTTGGAGTCACTTTCACAGCGAATGAAAACTGTTTTTGATGTAGGGGCATCTATTTTGTCCACTAAGTCCGCCCCTTTGGAATTAGTGGGTTCTGATTTTCCGAACTGTTGCAATTTTCGCCTTTCTCTTTGATGATTTTCAAGTTGATTGCTCTAGGGCCGAGCTTTGCCGTTTCCACGTCGAATTCAACTGCTACACCTTCACGAAGTAATCCGGAATTACGACGAAATTCACTACGTGGCATATAGACAGTCTCGTTAATGTCATCACGTTGAATGAATCCATATCTGGTTCTGTGAACAAATTTGATTCTGCCTCTGATATTCGATTCCCGAGTAGTCTTTGGCTTACTGACAGATGGTGCGGATACTGGAATTTTCGGAGCCTTCTGATTTGGACGCTGCAGCTTAGACTCCTTTAAGCTGCGCGACTCTCGTTTTCCGAAACAGAATCAATATTGCAATGGTCATCACTAGCAGCACGAACCTCTGCAACACGGATTTGTTTTCGGCTTAAGCGAGTAGCAACTCGGCTGGCTTCGGCACGTACAGCTATGGAAAGGGCTTTTTCTAATGTATCTGGTGCCAAATCGCGCACTCTTTGTTGCAGTTCTAAGTCGAAAATTCCATCAACAAACTGAGCAAGTGCGATGCGTTGTTTCGCGCGTTCGGGACAATCGGGAAATGCAAGATAAGCGAGCCGTTGAATGTCAGTCGCCAGTTCACTTAATGATTCCTTTGGTCGCTGAACTCGTCCCCTTAACTCACAATGTGCCGTCGACTGCTCGTATTCATTGCCAAATCGTTTAGCCAAGGACGCGTCCAAGAGCAAGTAATCGTCACGAATATCCACAGGAAGAGTTTCGAAAAAGGCAAGAGCAGTACCTTGGAGATATGGAGCGAGATAAATTGCTTTATGGTCGTCTGTCCAACCGTTTACCCTGGCAACAGTCTCAAAGTGTAAACGGTATGTTTTCCAAGGTGATTTCCCATCAAATTCTCGTGGTTGCACTTTGATTCTCTGAGGGAGACCTATCTGTGATGGTTGACCGAGCGAAGGTGACAAGACTACAGATGTTGGCTCAGCGCTTCCCCAATCGTTCGTGGAAGTGGCTGCATGTCTCGTAGATGAGAACCTTTGTGGATGAAAACGGAGTGTGGTAACATGTGTTTGAGAATTGGCTGCTTGGAGGTTCTGGTCGGTTTGTTCATGTTGAATTGATTTGTCAGTGTTCACAATGCCAGCAGGTTTTGACTGCACAGTGGACACCAGAGGAACTTCACCTGTAGGAGTAGAAAGATTAGCTAATGCGTCCAGTCGTGCCATAAAAGAATGATTGCTATGAGTGGCTTCTACTTGTTCAACTCGTGAACTAATATCCGCAATTGACTTTTGCATATCCACCATAAGAGTCGATTGTTCTTCTATTTTTTTCAATATTAGCTCTAAGTGGTTTGTAGATTCTTCGGATTCCGCCATTTTATTGAAATAATTTTGGGTAGTGTGATTAAGACTCGTTAAGATGTCGTTCGCAAACCCCACATCTGACACCAATTGTTACGGATTTGTAGAATAAAATAATCTAACAATTGATTTTTTATTTAGGTAATTTATTTATTGAAGAAAATATTTGAAGAACAATTAATTTAAACTTTAAGGCAGAAAGAAAAATTTGAGACTGACTATGAATGACGTCTAGAGTAGTTTTTGGCGCGATTTCTTTTTCCACCGCATGGCGAAGGTTCTCGTTCTTTCTTATTGTTGACAACTTCATGACAGCTTTGGGCTCACATCGATGTTAGGTTGTCGCCTTGCTTTCTTAGGCCCTGTTTAGGGGCGTAACAGTACTATAGTTTATATATACAAAGAGTTTTCATATACAAAGAATAATTCCCCTTCGGACTTCGACATTTACCAATGTTCGAAAAAGCTCATTCAAAGCTCATAGCAGGTTGTTTTAAATCGCAAATGTACTAGATGGCGCTGTCATCGCATTCAAGAATCGATATATGTAGGTCTAATGTAAAAGTCGTTATATTATGATTCAAAAGTAGTTAACTAATCTTCGTTACACTTGTCATTTTAGTATTTTCTTCAATTGATTTCTAATATGTTTTGTTTAACCATTCATTATGTGAATTAATAATTAATCTTATGTTTGACAAGTAATTGTTGAATTCATAATTTATTTTTATCTGTTTTTTCATATTTGAAATAGTATTATGTTGATTCATATCAATTATCTTGAAATGTTTATCAATACTTTCATTATCCTCATCATCTAAATTTCCAAAAAGCCAATTGGTTATTCTTTCTCCCACATTTACCAAAGCTCTTTTCTTTCTTGTGTGAATAGTTATTGTTGATAAAGAACGTTCTAATTCATCAATTTTATCGTTAAGATTTTTACTAAGCCATTAATTGTTTATCAATAGGTGAAAACTGTTTACGCTTAATTTGATATTTTGTATCGTTTTACTGAGATCGTTTAGTTCAATAACATGAATTAATTTTGAGTAATTTTGAATAACATTTATTGGTTCCCTTTCTAAGATTGCATATCCGGCTTCTGTTTCAATTTAATTTATTTCGACGGACCCCATTGTGGTTGAGGAAAAAGCAATTATGATAAATTGATAACAATTAGTGTTGCGATCATCTGAAATTTATTTTAAAATTATTTCAAATTATTTTATGTGATCGTTTAATTTGAACTATATCTACTTTCTTATTTCTATTTGGATTGAATTTCAAAAATCTCTTAACAGTCTTATGTCTAACTGCTTTCGGGTTTTTTACGTATAAATCGTTTGGATAATAGTTGGGTATCGATTCCCTCCTTAAATTAATTCTGTTGATTGCTTTAATTTTGTTTTTTTGCATTGCTTTTGATATTTTCTTAAAATCTACGTCTAAACGGTTAATGAAATCTATCGGTTTTATATTTGTCGTGGAGTGAACTGTATTGTCGTAAAACCCTACAGCCTGTATTACTAATTTTTCAATATCAATATTTTCTTGATTATCTTTTATTATTCGGATATGTTCTAAGAGTGTCGAATTTAATCGCTCAGTATCGGAATTTCCGTTTGGGAATTTGGTGTAGTAAAATGTGTTTTTATGTCTTTTTCTCTACAGTATAAACTTATTAGACTGTTGTTAAACTCGTTGTCGAATATTAGTAAGTCTGGTTTTCCTAGTAATGCAATTCTTTCTTCTATTTTGAACTTTATTGTGCACATATTTTTATCATTGATTTTATGTACGCTTCCTATTTTTGTAAATCGATCTATACTTGTTAGAAAATAAGTTCTATGTACCTGAAAAAAATCGAAATGTACAATCATGTTTGGTCTGTGCGGTGTTTCCGTATGATTAAAATATTTGGGAGAGTACGATAACTCAGGCGACAAAGTTTAATGACGGATTTGGCTAGAACAGCCAAAAATAAGCATTTTTACTATGGGAAGGGGGGGTCTATCTCCCCCCGTTTAGGCGGTAGGGGCAATTTTAAAAATATGTGTGTTAAATGGGAAAAAAATAATTAAAAAATAACGGTAATACCTACAATTAAGTTTTATACATTTTTTTAAAGCCAACATTCTAATCTATTAGCCAGTTTTTAAATCAAGTCAAAACTATGCATAGTTTTTGAAAAACATTGTTTTAAAATCAAAATTTGGATAAGAAAAGGGGGGAGATAGACCCACCCTCCCATTGTAAAAAATGCTTATTTTATCGCATGGAATAATATGGAATGAAAATCTCTGGAAAGTGCGATAAAATAGTGTTCTGTAAGCTCGAAAAGCTATAACTTTTTCAAGTTAAACGTCAAATCTTATCGCCACATAAAAGCAGGCGAAAAGGAAACATGTCTGAGGCAAGAAAGGTAAGCAAAATAATAAATAATTAATTTCAATAGTTTATTAATGAATATATATATTTAGAGATGCGCAAGGGTTTCCAAAAGCCAAAAGGACGCTCTTGTCGACTTCATGAGCGAAAACAATTTTTTTTTGTAAACACATCCTGTTGCGCCATTGGTCAATTTCAAATCATAAATTTATTCCAAACATATTTACAACCATTATTTAATTCAGTTTTGCTTTTATTTTAAATATTCTCAACTACTTAATTTTCTCAATTGTTTTTTTTTATTTTATTTACAGAAGATTGACAGTTCGACTTATCGCCTTCCACTGGATATTCCAGTCAGAATGGTTCGCGAATTGAGTTTATCGCGTTCAGTTACAGAAACCCGATTTCTTCCACAGGAGATAACTGAGGAATGAGTTGTTTCATTTTTTAACGATGCGAAAAGTTATCGCCTCAGTTACAGAACATGGGTACTGGCCTCCTTCAACAAGTCTCTCCACCTATCCCGGTCTTGAGCCGACGCCATCCAGTTGCGCACCCCAAGGTTTCGGGTGTCCTGGTCTAAGACATCTCTCCAGCGCAAGCATGGTCTACCACGCTGCCGTCTACCATAGAATGTACCACAAAGGACTTCCGAGCCGGTTCCTCTTCAGCCCCATATTTTGTGCCGCCTGCTCGATCTGGATGAAGGAATCGTGTACAGCTTGTTCGGTTCTTCCGATGATGTCAATGTCGTCTGCGTAAGCTAGTATCTGGCTGGACCTGTTGACGATGGTCCCTCTTGTTGCCGTACCAGAGTCACGGATTGCTTTCTCCAACGCCAGGTTGAAGAGGAGGCAGGCCAAACCATCCCCTTGTCGGAGTCCATTAAAGATGTTGATTGGTCTGGATAGCAATCCGGCTATTTTTACTTGGCTTGTTACGTTGGTCATGGTCAACCTACAAAGTCGTGTCAATTAATTTGGGATGCCGAATTCTCTCATGGCTTTGTAAAGTTCTACCCTGGCTATGCTATCATAGGCGGCCTTAAAGTCTATAAACAGATGGTATGTTGGGATGTTAAATTCTAGACATTTTTCCATCGCCTGCCTAAGGGTAAAGATCTGATCAGTTGTTGATTTGCCTGAAATGAAACCACACTGATATTGGCCGATTATGGTTTTAGCGTATGGGGCTATCCGTTCTTGTAGGATAGAGGAGAGTATCTTATAGGCGGTACTCAACAACGTGATACCTCTATAATTGCTGCACGTTGTGACATCTCCTTTCTTATGTATGGGGCAAATTATACCTTTTCGCCAGTCTTCTGGCATTTATTTCTGCTCCCATACGTGCACTAGAATATCATGAATTGCTTGGCGTTAGGCTGGCCCGCCGTGGTGGAATAGTTCGGCTGGTATGCCATCGGCTCCCGGGGCTTTGTTTTTCTTAAGCCGGGCTATAGCCTTCTCAACCTCTTCTATGCTTGGTGGCTGTAACAGGATATTCTTCTTGAAGTAGTGGAGCCTCTACTTCTGCAGTGAGCTGACCATTTAGCAATTCATTAAAGTACACTTCCCATCGCTCCAGTATGCTTTGGGGATCGGTGATCAGATTTCCCTCTCCGTCCTTGCAGTAAGTGCAGCGTGGTGTGTACTGCGTCATGTTTCGGACGGATTGGTAGAACTTCCGCGCCTGGTGCGGACCTCGCGCTCTCGGCTTCTTTCTAAATCACAGATGATGTTCTTCTCCCAGGCTGATTTTTTCTGTCTGTGAAGCCGTTTTTCTATTCTTCTGAGCTCTTTATATTCATCTTCGCGTGCCCGCGTTCTATGAGATTGTTGCATTGCTCGGTACGCAACATTCTTACGTTCAGTCGCTAGCTTGCATTCATCATCAAACCAATCGTTCCGACTTCTATGACTGCTGCCTAAGATGGAGTTGGCAGTACTAATGACAGTGTTCTTAAGGCGTGTCCACTTTTCATCTACGCCCAGCATACTGGCTCCAGGACTTACTCTCCCTGGATCAAGTGGTTCTAGGGCGAGTCCTAACGCATGTCCAAAGGTGTTACTGGTGTTTTCGTTGCGCAGTGCAGCCGTGTTGATTCGAACCTGATCGGCGGATGCAATACGTCTTCGCAAGGCAATCCGCCCTCGGAAAACCATACCAACAAGATAGTGATCCGAGTCGATATTGGCACCTCAGTACGTTCGTACCGTCATCAAGTTCGAGTAGTGGCGACGGTCTATCAACATGCGGTCAATTTGGTTACGAGTGACTCCATCAGGTGATACCCAGATGGCTTTGTAGATATCATTACGCGGGAACCTGGTACTCGCAACGACCATGTTTTTCGATGCTGCCAATTCTAGGACTCGAAGTCCATTGTCATTAGTGTTCTCATTCAAACTATGGGTGCCTGCGTAATGCCTGAATACCGGCTCCCGACCTATTTTTGCGTTCAAATCCCCAAGGATGATTTTAACATCATACCTTGGACAGGCATTGAGGGCCCTCTCGACTTGTTCGTAATAAGTCTCTTTTTCTTCGTCTGAGGACTCCTCTGTAGGTCCGTGAACGTTAATGAGGCTGATGTTCTTAAATTTGCCTCGCACGCAAACGGTGCATAGCCTTTCGCTTATAGCGTTAAAGCCGATTATGGTAGACTTCATTTTTCCGCTGACCAGGAAGCCTACCCCGAGCACATGGTGTTTTGTATGACAGCTGTAATATAAGTCATATTCTGTCTTCTGCAAAACACTATTCCCTGTCCATCTTATTTCTTGCAGTGCTGTTATGTCAGCTTTATATTTTGACAGGGTATCGGCTAGCTGCTGAGCAGCTCGAGCTCTATAGAGCGATCGTACGTTCCAAAAGAAAATTCGTAAATCGTTGTTCCGTTTTCGTTGCAAGGGTTGTCGTCGTGAGATCAATCCGTTTCCGAGGCTTGTTGACGGTCTCGTAATTCTTTTAGTTTTACGGAACAGGGAATTAGCCTGTTGCCAACCTGTGGAACTAGCCTGATCATATTTGCCAAACCTTTTTAAAGGATTGTTTCTAGCGGCCGCCGCGAAGAGGCTATGATCACACTTCCACCAGTCCCAAATAGTTACGGCACGTGCATGTTTTCGTATGCTGCATGTTATTCCCCCTATTCGGCTGATGGCTGACCGCCGCCTGAGTTATCGTACTCTTGAAAAATATTTTTTAAAAGGTTTTCTGTCCTATTTGTTTTCATTGCAAACCTGACAACTATTAATGTACTTATTAATGTATTTTATAATATTGGGAAAGAAGTATTTATTCTTAATTTCTGCAAAATTTTCTTTTATTCCTCTTGGATTTGTATCAATGTGAATCTTTTCAATTATCTCATAACCTCTTCTTCATTTTTTAAATCCGTAGATAATTGACTACATTTAACAAATCTTAAGTTCTTGTCATTGCTAAATAATTGAATTAACTTTTGTTGAATTATATTATATTTAGAATCGTCAAAGTTAGAATAGATTCCAATTGTTCCGTTCCAAAGAGTTCTTCTAAAAATGTCATTTAGGTAGTGATCATTTATTAGATCATTGTCATCTATGTATATTATTTTATACTTCTTGAATAAAATTTTTTCTTCAATATTTTTAGACTGTACAAGTGTACAATTCTAATTTGGTTCCTTTATCTATTAACTATACCTTCAATTATTATAAAATGATCATCTAAATTCTCTTGTTCGCTATGAACAGAATCTATATCCATGCTTTCTCCTGAAGCTTCAAAAATCTTTTTTTTCGACTTTTTTATTATACTTTTCTTCAATTCTACTGAGGAAATCTGCCACTTTATTTTCCTTTCCCTTTAAGTAGTCAACTCGAATTCGTATTCACCTAACACTATTTTCCAACGAATAATGCATGAATTGGGTTCTTTTAATGAATAGAGCCATTTTAAAGGTTGGCGATCTGTTTGCACCAAGAATTTTCTACCATATAAATATGGCCTAAAGTATTTAATACTCCAAACGATAGCTAAAAGCTCTTTTTCCAAAGTACTATAATTTTCCTCATGATTGTTAAGCGACCTACTTGCAAAACAAACTGGTTTTCCGTCTTGTTGAAGGACTGCTCCCAGAGCAACATTACTTGCATCCGTTGCAAGGATGAATTTTTTATTAAAATCGGGGTACGCTAAAATTGGGAAAGTAGTTATAAGTCTTTTCATTTTTTGGAATGCCTCTATATAATCCGAATCTGTAAGATTTATTTTAGAATCCTTTTTAAGGTATTTTATTATTGGATAAGCAATAAGAGAGTAGTTCTTTATGAACTTCCTGTAAAATCCTGTCAAACCAAGAAAAGATTTAATTTCTTTTATGGTTTTAGGTAAACTTAAATTGTTTATAGTATCATTAAATTTTTGTGAACAACAACAACAACTTAAAGGCACTACCACCAATTGTTTGGTATGAATTAATTTTCTATTAATTCATTTATATTTTATTTTTGGCCGGAGTTATAGCTATTTCATGCAATCATCAGACTCCTTAGTGGTGCTGAGCTTTAATCTAATTATATTTTGAAGAACACTTGTAGGATTCGAACACACGCATATCCATTGTATATAAATTTGCATAGTACTATCATCAGCACGTTCCACACGTCGGACCCCAAGCGATCACATCACTTACTAATTTTTTTGTTGCTGTTTCTGTGTATATACAAGTGCGCCCTCAGACGACCACAGCACACAACTCAAAAATCATCGTGATGATAGTACTATAAGTTTTATATACAATGCGCATATCAGATTTGCCCAGTCTCTGCAGTCATGTGCACTGACGCACAGCACCACTTTAGACCACTGACGCTATTTGTCGAGATGTGGTACTTGTTCATCAAATGCATTTGGAGTCACAGCATTTTTATAACTGCTTTAAGTATGCTATCTTGTTCCGCCTCCATTTTTTCTCCATACTTTACTTCGATATGTAGTCTATCGTAGTTCGTACCAAAGGGGGAGAGTTTCGGAAGAATCGGCCACTGGCCTGGCCAGTCACAATTTATTCTTATTTATATTTTATTTTTAAGTGTACACTTGTACATAGAATGTCAGTTTATTAGACTTGACCATTCTTTATTCCGTCTATTTCATTAAATTTTTGTGAACAACAACAACAACTTTATAGTATCTATTTAGCAGGGCTAGGCTTAACCTCTACCTGAGCGTCGAACTTGTCGAGTTGTAGAGGCTGAGTAGGGTCAATGATTCTCGAGTAATCATCTCCAGATGAGTCCTGAAACCAAAGGTCGCTCACGTTTTCCCTTTACCCGTCCCTCAATCCTCTCCTATACCACATAGGTAGCGAATAGCCGACTATTGTTACCAACTCCTCTCCCACCCATCCCACGCTGATGGTGAAAAAACCATACAACGTTGCCCTCCACTGATTCCTATCTCATTCTTCTGGGCTAGTACAGCTCATAATCCTTGTAATCAATCCTTTCCATCAGTACGGTGCAAGCACTGTCTGATTCCCGACCCTCTCTCTCCTCTACCAATGTGTAATTCCCAATTGGACTGGATCTAAGGTGTTACACGACCCGTGCTGGTGATCAGCCTGAGGGCCCAATTAAAAAACTAGCTCAGTCGTTAACGGAGTATTCGGATACCTGGCGACCTCCGAATTAACCAGCCTTATCTGTATATACGGATCTCTGCCACTCGTGGGATCAAAATATGTATACAAAAAATCAAAAACAAACAAAAACAAAACCAAAGTCCGAATCGGCCAGCAGTACGGCTGTAAAGCTGTCTGCTGCTCATCCTCCCTCCGCTGACGACAATATGGCCATGGATACCCAATACCCATGGCCCTGTTGCCGCCAGCTGTAGTAAGGATGAACAGGTAGTTTAACTACCTCCTTCTTGTAGTGAAGGGGTTGTGAAGTATGGCCCCTCCAGTACTACTGAGAGAAAACCTCTCAAAACTTCGACTCTGCGGCCTAGTGGGGGTAGGGTTGTGAAGCATGGCCCTACCACCACAAATCCTCGTCCCGGTGGTAGCGGGGTTGTGAAGCATGGCCCTTCTACCATCAAGGGAAATACAATAACTGTGGAAAGTCGTGGGGGGGGCGAACGGAAGCTCAAACCCCCCAGGACCTTCTACAGGGACATGCAAAATGCTAAGAGGATTCTCCAGACGTTTAATGAAAAACTAGGCGCTGGAGAAAATTCTCAGCATAGCGCTAAAATCAAATGGGCTAAAGGCTTCCTAGCAAAAGCCAACAACACGACCTGCGAGGACTCCACGTCCCAATACCCAAGCGCCCCAAAGTGCATAACATCCGCACTCCTCCTAACCCTCACAAGGTTAAAATGTCTTTTAGCGACGTGGTGAAAGACAAATTGGTAGACGCGATCATCGATAGAAGCGACGTGGATGGCACGATCTCTGCCAAGAACTGGACATTGGTCAAAGGTCAGCTGGCCCTCAGATTTCTGGGTATTATGTCCGACAATCCGGGACCACCGCCCATCACAAACGATGGCGGTTGGCATCAAGGCCATATCAAGTTGATTGTTTGTGATGATCAGAGGTCGTGTGATCTACTGACACTGGCTGTCAGCCGACTTGGGGAGGTCTGGCCTGGTGCAAAGATGGAGGTCGTCGCCAAGGAAGACATTCCTTGCCGGCCAAGAGCTCGCACCATGGTTCCGGCCGTTTTCGAAGGCCTGGATCAAGTCCTGGAGGTGATCCGGCTATCAAATCCATCCCTCCCTACTCACAACTGGAAAGTTGCAAAATTGGAAGAGGCTAAGGGACCCTATAGAGGTGCTATTG
The DNA here is from genome assembly GCA_958431115.1 of Syrphus vitripennis. Lineage (NCBI taxonomy): Eukaryota > Metazoa > Arthropoda > Insecta > Diptera > Syrphidae > Syrphus > Syrphus vitripennis. The sequence goes on along the minus strand of OY288108.1, from coordinate 78,443,247 downwards.
TAGTCATGCCCCTCTGGCGCAGCTGAAAGGCGTAATTAGGTGTGGGTTTGAGACCATAACCTTGAGGTTATATAAAAAAGATGGGGCCGAGGCTTCCCCTCCCCCTTCCCCTTCCCTTCCCCCTCCACCCATCCCCCCTACACAAGCTGAAGCGACTGCTGAGGAGCCAGGTGCAATGATCACCTTTCCTACAATGGAAGATGATGCATCTCGGTCATCCTCGGCAGAAGCGGATGCTCTCACCGTCGACGGTTTATCCGAAATGGAGGCCGAAGACTGCACCATCGGGGACGAGGATGCTCTCCTAGATTCATCCTCGGAAATCGAGGACTCCGACATCACAGTGTTGGAGATTGGTCGGGAGTACTGTAGCAAAAATGCTGCAAATACTTCAGATTAATCTCCAACACTCCAAAAAGGCTTCGGCCTCCCTTCTCATACGCCTCTCCAGCAGCGATGAAGATATAGTCCTGATTCAAGAACCGTTGATTGTAAAATCCATTGTTCGAGGAATCAGGACTCTTAACTACTACTTGCTATATGCATCAGGTGAGGGTGAACCCAGATCTTGCATATTAGTGAAAAGTAGTCTAAAAGTATTTTTACTCCCTTATTTCAGCGATAGAGATATCACCGCTGCAAGACTGGAAACAGCCAAAGGAACGTTCTGGCTGGCGTCGGCGTATCTCGGCCACGACCACCTTGGAGAGATTAGTAGCTGAATCCCAAAGGCTTAACATCGGCCTTATCATCGGAAGTGATGCTAACGCACACCATACAATGTGGGGTAGCACTGAATTAAAGGACAGGGGTGAGTCTCTTTTCGATTATATTCTTAACACTAACCTACTTATAAGTAATGTTGGTAATGAACCAACTTTTATTACTAAAAACCGACAAAAAGTTCTAGATATAACTCTTGTCTCAGATTTCATAAACAATAATATTCTGAACTGGAAAGTATCCAAAGATCATTCCTTTTCCGATCACAGATACATCCAATTCAACCTTACAAATGATCCTTGTAGCCAACCCTCCTTTCGTAATCTAAAAAGAACAGATTGGCCAAAATATGAGAGAATATTGAACAGTTTAGTCAGACCTGAACTCTTTAATGTTCCTAATAGCCCTAAACAAATCTGTAGACACTGCATGTCCCCTTGTACAAATAAGGGGTAAAAAGAAATCACACTGGTGGAACTCTGGGTTAGATCCACTTCGAAAAGAATGCAGAAAACTCTTTAACAGAGCAAGAGCTTCTAGAGATACGTCTGACTGGGATTCTTACAAAGAATAACTGAAGACATACAAAAAAGAATTGAGGAAAACCAAACGGCCGTCCTGGAGAAACTTCTGCAGTACAGTGGAAGACTGTTCTGAAGCATCCAGACTGCGTAAAATCATCTCCAAAAATCCAGTCATGCCAAGCTGCTTGAAGAATGCCTCTGGCCTCTGGACCAACTCATGCGAAGAATCGCTCAACCTGCTACTAGACGTTCACTTCCCTGGTAGCTCCAATAATATCAGAAATATTATTCCAAGTCTGTGCGACAATGCAATAACTCTTCCTCAAAATCTAGTCACCAGGGAAAAACTCAAATGGGCTATTAACAGCTTCAAACCCTACAAATCTGCAGGTCCGGATGGTAGAATTCCGGCTGAACTGCAACAAAATGCAAATTTTCTAATGCCCATCCTAGAAAATATCTTTAAAGGGTATCTAAAACTGGCATATATACCACTGTCATGGAGACAAGTTAAAGTTGTTTTTATCCCAAACGCTGGAAAATCCAGCCACGTGAACCCTAAAGATCTGAGACCAATCAGCTTATGATCATTCCTTCTAAGACTTTTGAACGTTTGATTGATATCCACTTGAGCTGAAAGGCGTAATTAGGTGTGGGTTTGAGATTTTACTACACAAAGGAGTGTCAGCAGAGGTACGCCTTAAGGCGGTGTCCTATCCCCTCTCCTATGGAACTTAGTAATGAACGAATTACTAATTACTCTTGAAAGAGAGGGATACAGAGTGTTTGCCTATGCGGATGATGTTGCTATTGCAGTGACGGGAAAACATCCCAATTCACTTAAAGAACTCTTACAGAACGCTTTAAATAAGCTCATCAATTGGGCAAATCAGTGTGGACTAGGTGTTAACCCACATAAAACCGATCTTGTCCTCTTCACCAGGAAATACAAAATCCCACCCATCGACCCTCCCACATAAACGGTGTTCCACTTAAATTTTCAGAACAGGCAAAATACTTGGGTCTTAATTTTGATAAGAAATTAAGTTGGAAACCGAACATTCAAGAAAGAATAAACAAGGCCACAGTAGCCTTGTTCTCTTGTAAAAAAGCCATTGGAAATAAATGGGGTTTTCAGCCCCGCATTACATACTGGCTATACATCTCGGTTATAAGGCCGATCCTTACATACGGAGTAGCGGTATGGTGGACTGCGCTGGACATAGCGACAAATCGTGATAAGCTCAGCAAAGTCCAACGAACAGCCTGCATGTGTATGGGTGGAGCACTTCGCTCTACCCCCTCCGCCTCACTTGATGTTCTGTTCCATCTAATACCGCTTGACCTTTTCAGTAAGCAAACGGCTGCAAACACTTCAAGCCTCCTCACAGTGGATCAATAATCAGATTGGCCACTCCGCTATTCTGAATTCATTCAGATCAATTAACAGTAATATCGACTACACCATCCCCCATCCTCACTTCAACAACAATAGCTTCAGGGTGACTATCCATTCCAGGTCTACCTGGGAGGATACATCATTTCTGAACGATGATCCCATTAACTTTTTTACAGATGTATCAAAAACGGATGATGGGGTTGGTGGAGGCGTATACTCCGAAAGACTAAACTTATGTCTCTCCTTCCGTCTACCTGATCACTGTAGCGTGTTCCAACCTGAAATCCTGGCTATTAAAGAAGTCCTTTCCTGTCTCAGAGAAAACGTTATATCAAAAACTGATATACACATCTTCTCTGTCAGCCAGGCTGCGATAAAATCCCTAGACTCTGTCTCTACGAATTCACTAACAGCCTTAAACTGTCGATCATCTCTTACGGAGATGGCCAAACAGTTCAACATTCACCTTTGCTGGGTGCCGGGCCATAGAGACATTCCAGGAAATTGCAAAGCTGACGAACTTGCAAAAAGAGGAACAACGTTACCTCTGCTAGCTCACAAAACTAGCCTTTAGCTACATGCAAACTTATACTGAAGCAAGGTACAATAGGGAGAGCAAATTACAGATGAAATAACATCACCACCTGTTCAGCGACAAAACTAATTTGGCCTATACTTAGTGCCAAACGCTCTAAACAATTGATCTCCCTTAGTAGATTGCATATTGGCTACCTTATAAGTGTCTTAACTGGTCACTGCTTAATAGGTAGGCATGCAATTCGACTTGGAGCCCCTGCAAATGATTTTTGCAGGAGTTGCATGGACGAAGAGGAAGAAGAGACGATCTCTCATCTTCTTTGCACTTGCCCCGCCCTGTCACAAAGACGAAAACTCCACCTTGGAAACTTCTTCTTCAATGATCCCAGTGATCTAATAAACTCCGACATTATTAGTCTCCTACGCTTCATTCGCAGCTCTAACTGGTTCAATGAGTGAGGTAGATCCAATGATCCATGTGGTATCACAACGGACCTAATTTTGGTCTATGTGTGTTGGAAAACTTCCAACAGCCACCTTAACCTAACCTAACCTAACCTAGGCTTCATACCTTCTGGAGTTATAACGTGACCTAAAAACTCCGTTTGTTTGGACAAAAATTTACATTTGCTCAATTGAATCTTCAAATTATGTTCATTTAGTCTCGCGAATATCTTATTCAGGTTTTCGTAATGTTCTTTTAGGGTTGAGAAAACTAAAATGTCATCCATATAAATGACACATATTTTATTGACATAATCTCTGAGAGCAAAGTTCATCATGCGTTGGAATGTCACAGGTGCATTCTTGAGCCCGAATGGCATTCGAACGTACTCATAATGGCCCATTGTGGTGGAAAATGATGTTTTCTCGATATCATATTTATCCATGAGAATCTGTTGAAACCCTTTGGCTAAATCCAAAGTTGTGAAATATTGCGACCTACCCAGTTTATCAAATAGTGATTCCATATTTGGAACAGGATATTTAACATCCGTAGTGATTTGATTTAAATTCCTATAGTCTATGACTATTTTCCACTTTTTCTCATTTGAATTGTCTAATTTCTTATCAACAATCCATAAAGGCGAATTACATATAAGGGGATTTACTCGGCCTTATAATTCCCTGTGCCAACATTTCTTTTATTTGTCGCTCAATTTCCTTCTCATGAATTTGAGGATAGCTATAAATTTTTGCATAAATTGGTTAACTAGAATTCGTTATAATTTTATGTTTAACGACATTAGTAGCTGTCAAAGATTGACCTTAAACATAAAATGTTTTTCTGTTTTTTCTTAAAAAACTGAGAAGTGTTGATTTCTCTTCGCTATTTAATTCGTCATGAAGTAAATATCTTAAGACATTTTCTTCGTTCTCAAGATAGTGAAGTTATTTACTTGTTTATTTAAATATATGTAATAATATTCACTTCTAAATAAAGTTTCATATTTCAATTTGTCAAGAAAATTGTCTTGCAATGAGCCAACCAATTTTTTTCCTCTAAAGTCTTCCAACCGTGTTAACAGACAATTTTTAATTGGAAGACAAAAAATTGTCGGCAATTGTCAGCAAATTTTCTACCGATAAATTGTCTAATTTTTGGATGAAATCAACTAACCGTATAAACGTCACTTGATGGAAAATTGGCGATTGTCAGCTCATTGGCTCCTATTGGAAGGCTTTTGACATTTAGGCCAATATTGGACGATCTCCAAATCGTGTATACTTAGCTTAGCAGTCGGATCGGAAAAGCAAAGGCTACGTTCGAGAAGCTGCCCAAAGTATGAACATACAACTCTTAAGCGACCGTGATGAACTTCCTAAAAGAGCTGGTCAGGAACCTATTGACTCTATCATACGAAGACGTAAGTGGGAGTGGATAGGCCATACGCTTCGAAAGGACAAAGAGTTCATTGCAAGTCAAGCGATGAAATGGAACGCTAGAGCGACCCAGAAGCACTTGACGTAGAACGGTCGAGGTGGAAACAGCACAACTGGGGAAGAGTTTGAGACAGCTTAAGTACATACAGCACCAGGAAACGTACACGATGGCACATAGGAGTAGTGGAGGCCCCATATCCGGCAAGGGGAACCTCATAATTAGAACGAGGATCTAAGTAAGTAAGTAAGTGATGTCAAATAAATTTTATTTGGTGGCGAATCATAATATGAATAAAGTAAAGATGATTAACATTTTTCATCAAGAAACTTTAAAAAAAATGTATCCGTCATAAAGCAAGACCACGCGACCAAGAAAGGCATTTTTTTTTTGAAAACATAAAAAATATCATATTCAAAATGCTTAGGGTAAGGATGGGTGCAGTTGACAGGAAGGAGGAATTGACATGAGTACTGTTCTCAAAAACTAGGACATTGGCAGCATTTCAAATGAAATGATGAAGCAACAAAGGTAGTAAGTAGGTAACCATTGATTTTATCGATAAATGAGAAATCCATGTGAACTGAGATTTGAGTGAACTATTAATATAGAACAACTTCTTTAGTAAGTAGTTTTTGATAATAGGTTTGTCACATAATACCTTTTAGAAGGTTTTGACAATTTTCCTGAAGGAGTATTGGTCAGGGTGTCAAATCCTAATTTATATGAAGGGATCGCTGTTTTTTAAATCTTTTATTTTTAAAGGAACTACAATATGTAATATTTTCTATGTTTATTTATTTATTTCGTCATTTACTTTCATTTATATTCATGAAAGTTTTTGTTAAGCTTTTTTTTTTCTAAGTACTAATTATTACGTATCTTAGTTCCTTTATTTTTAAATGAAATTCATGTGAAAAAAAAGAAAGAATGAGTTTGTAATGTATAGAAAATAAGAAAATACACACCCTGAAAATACCACCCCTGTCAAAATCTCCTTAGATAGATGGCAAATCCTCCTGACTTGTAGGAGGAGTTGTCAATTTGTAACGTTTTTGGAAAAACCTTAAAAATCTGATAAAAATATTTATTTCGATTATCTAATGATTTTTTTATATTGCTAAAATGATACCCTATCTCATGCTAATTTTAAAAACTTGACGTTGTATTTGGATTTTATGATATTTTCGAATGCTTGTTAACGTATCAACTGCACCCATATTTACCCTATGTTTAATTAATCTGTTTAAAAATATTAAATTCCTGCTGTGAGATGGAGGCAAAAGAGAACATTGGAAGCAGAAAACAAAGGATTTTTTAAAGGAACAAAAGCAATAACTTTGTATCTATTCAAAATATTACAATGGATTATTACTCATACACAGAGAAGATTTCCTAGAAGGATAAAATCCGAATTGTGAACAGAAGGGCTGATGGTATAAAATTTAAGCCTGTAGCATTTTTTTTTTATTTAAAACATCGAAATAATTATATAAAAAGAAGACTCATGTTATGGGAGTTCCTTAACGATGCTACCGCCAATATTTTTTTTTTTTTTTTGAGAATACAAGTCTTGATAATACTAAGATTAGTTTAATTTACCTCGACGGTGTAACATGTAACATGTGTAAGTGAAATGAGTAGTTATGTAAAGTCGTTTGCAGAGTGAGAGGGGATTATCTTTTTCCTGATTGTTTTTAATGTCAGTATTAATCTAGCAATGCTCAATGTCTAATTTAATTAAATCGGTTTATATTAGATTAATAAAATTTAGTACCTACGTGCGAAATAGCTGAAAAAACTTGAGTTCCTAATGTCATTTTAAGTCTTTTGACTTAGTTTAAACTCAATTTTTTTCGTTTTCGCTTCCTTTTGGACATAAAACGCTTTATAGATGTTTTTTTCCGTTTCAGTTGGCCTTCTCTTCCTTTGTAAAACTTCAACAAATTCTAGAAATAACAATATTGAATTTTTGTTAGACTTTGGTATCAATTTATTCAGAAAAACTCGTTACATGTTTTGGATTGGAAAAACCTTGAGATATTGATCAGAACATAATATATTAAGATGATTATTTGAGAACGCGAAAAGAGGGTCCCGCAATCCTGTGTGTCTGTATTTCGACCTAGATATGGCCTAAACTACTGGAGGAATCTTCAAACTTTGGTCTTAGGTTTTAGGAAGATGTTTCTTGAGTAAATTGAGCTAAATCAAACTCTCATAAGGTTTTTGACGGATTGTGATTAAATTTAAATTTTGTATGATATAGGTCCCTTATATTTTCTTAATAATATTGCAGTGCCTCTATTATATATAATAATGTATATGTACTCGTAAATATAGAATACATTCCTAACCCTTTTGTTAAATGCAAACAGCAAAAAATGCTATAGCACTTTTGAAAATTTCATTTCAGCTCATTCTTGCTAGGAGACACAGAGTAATTAAAACAAACACCCACTTCCTCGCTTGAAAAAATAAATTCTGATAGCAGGAGTATCCATTTACAAATTAACACACTAGAACGCTGGAAAAATATCCTTAAATACGCGACCAACATAACACAAACTAATTTGACGATGTGAAAAACACTTTAACATTTTTCCTCGTATCTTTTATTCCTCTGGCTTTTAGGTGTTGGTTTGTGTTACTGAGTGAGGTTTTTAGTCTGTAGTGTATGGTGTTGCTGTTTGTTCTCCTTTGTTGTCCTCTCAATCATAATGAGCAAATAATTGTTCTTGTAAGTGGTGCTGTGCTTACAGGAGCACGTTGTTTGAGAAAAAGCATAATGTTTTATTTGTTTGCCTACATATTTGACAATTTTTTTTTCTAATGTTTTTTGTTATTATTAAAGTTGACGTTACGGTCGCATGTTTTAGCAGGGAGAAATTATAGTTATTCTTGTTGCCATCAATGTTAATTTTTTCTTGCCCGAATTGAAACTCAAAAAACGCGACAGTACTACAAAAATACAGAAAATACGACAGTACTACAAAAATACGGATTTTTTTTAAACATAATTTTATTACATAAGAAACTGTTTTTTTTTGCAAATTTGAAGAAAATTAGGTTTGAATAATGGTAACTCTAAAAGTTAGTATTGTTTATTTTTATTTTGAATTTCTATGGAAATCAATTTCACATACGGATTTGATTTCATAAAAAATCAGAATAGGAGTCCTATCGTGAATCTCCCTAGGAATTTTATTTCCCTTGAAATATTTTATTCCCTAGATTAATTTTCTGCGATCGTGAATCTCCCACGGAACTATTTCCCCACGAAAAACAATAGTGCCAACAAAATAAAAATTATAATTTTCTTGAAAACCATCTTCGAATTGTTTGTATTGCTATTCGGTTTAAATGACATTAATACTCTCTAAAATTGAAAAAAATATCCCAACAAAATGTTATGTCAAAACGGTGCCATGACATAAGGCCAAGCGTCATAATGCCAAATTTGAAAATTTGGCCTTATGTCACTTTCCGAAAGCGACATAAGGCCAAATTTTAAGAGTTGGCTTTATGTCGTTTTTTAAAGCGTCATAAGGCCAATTTTTTTTTAGACATAAGACCAAATGTAAAATTTAATTATTTTTTCTCATGATTATACATTTTTCGCACGACAATCATGTAAGTTCACTTTCATAATTATTTCTACTTTCGATCTATATTCCTTTCATAACTAATTTTAGTTTTAAACTTGGTTCGTACCTATCTACAGTTGCGTGATGTATAATTAATTTTAGTATTATAAAAAAAGATAAAATATCTAATTGGAATAATATTTTTTTTTATTTAAAGACATACTTTCACTTGGTTCAATCTTAAGATACAGATAAGATACATAAAAGAAATAACATTTTTGTATAAGAATTTTTCTTATAGTTCTCGTTTTTGGTTGGGTGTCAAATCGCCCAAAACCGAATCGCCCAAAACTTAAAAATGTCACATCGCCCAAAAATTTTGGGCGATTTGACATTATGTTGAATCGCCCAAAAAAACAAAAAAGTCAAATCGCACAAAAAGAGTGGGCGTTTTGTCATAATGCAAAAATAGCCATGTGTCAGATCGCCCAAAACCAAAACTCCCAAATTGCAAAAATGAAGAAAAATGCCAAATCGCCCAAAAATAATTTTTGGGCGATTTAACATTTTTCATTTTTGGGCCCCGCGAAGCGGGCCACCCAAGGTACTTTTGATCAAAAAATTGTTGATATTGGCGCCTGCCTGGCGACTTTACATACCCTAAGCGGAGCGACGGAGTCGCGTGAGCGGGTGTGTCCCCGAAAGAGGTAGTTAAAATCCAGAAGCCCCGCGAAGCGGGCCACCCAAGGTACTTTTAATCAAAAAAACTGTTGATATTGGCGCCTGCCTGGCGACTTTACATACCCTAAGCGGAGCGACGGAGTCGCGTGAGCGGGTGTGTCCCCGAAAGAGGGAGTTAAAATCCAGAAGCCCCGCGAAGCGGGCCACCTATGTAAAGTCGCCAGGCAGGCGCCAATATCAACAATTTTTTTGATTAAAAGTACCTTGGGTGGCCCGCTTCGCGGGGCTTCTGGATTTTAACTCCCTCTTTCGGGGACACACCCGCTCACGCGACTCCGTCGCTCCGCTTAGGGTATGTAAAGTCGCCAGGCAGGCGCCAATGCGAATTTTGGGTATTATGTCAAGATGAATTTAAATAAAAACGAGAACTATAAGAAAAATTCTTATACAAAAATGTTATTTCTTTTATGTATCTTATCTGTATCTTAAGATTGAACCAAGTGAAACAGTTCATAGTGACATAAGACCAAATTGGCCTTATGACGCTTTAAAAAGCGACATAAGGCCAAATTTGAAAATTTGGCCTTATGTCGCTTTCGGAAAGTGACATAAGGCCAATTTTTCAAATTTGGCCTTATGTCACTTGGCCTTATGTCATGGCACCTGTCAAAACATAGGAATCTTTCTAACCGAGGAATTTTTCTGGCTGCGATAAAAGCGTTCTTACTCTCAAATTTTACGTATACTATACAGTGTGTCTTATAAGAGTTCTCACACTACAAAACAAAGCTACCTATTTAGGTAGTTTCTTCTAAAGTTCCTTCTAAAATGTTTGTATTTCTTCTTTTTCACTTATTGATGTTAAACCAGTGGCAATGTCGGGGTTCTTTTCCATTGTACCAATTAAAAGTTCTAGCTGACGTACATTAGTGAAATTTGACCTATGTACATATATGTACATAATATGTGAAAAAATCAAAACAATTTTTAGATATTATTATTTTGTTAAAATTGTATCTTAAAGTTTCCTGCACGATAGCAATAATTTACGCGGGAAAATTTCAAACTTCATTCACGATACCAAAATTATAAAGAAGGAAACAGTTCCCTGGGAAATTTTATTCACGATAGGGCCCAATAGATATTTTTGCAATTATAAAATAATATAAATTAACATAGTCGAGAGTCAAAAAACAAAGAAACTATTAAAATGGTTGGAAACATTCAACTTTCCAGATTGCAGACAAAATCGTTGTTTTGAATCATATTCGATTTTTAGCAGCTCATTCTCATAGTTCGAATTTTTTAGAACATACTTCTTAATTTTCCTAATGGCAATTTCAATTACTTACCAAGTTATACAAAAATGTAGCCATGTACAATGGTAGCCCAATCATGATCCGCCGATCGGCACGGGTCATCTATGAATAAAAAAGGACAGACATGCATGCGAACGGTCACTAAAGCGAACCGATGGAAAAGTCGAAATCATTATCCAGAATAAAAGGACCGGAAAGAATAAGGAAACATTTCGGTGAAATGTCAAGACAAATTTGTTTTACAGACAGTTTTCTTAGAATTAAAAGAAGTATTTTATAATGGTTCTTATTACATACTACATAGCATTTTTTATTCTTAGAATTTATATAGCATATTCTTTATTCTTAGAATTTACATAGCATATTGTAGTTTTCTTAGAATTACAATTATTTGATATATGGCTTTAACAATTTAAGCCAGTGGCTTTGTTAGAACTAATGAACTCCTTAAACAAAAAATTCATTTTAATTGCATGAAGAAAATCAATTTTTAAGGTTAAAACTAGATCCCAAATTTGAGGCCTGTGATTTCAAAGGACGTCTCGGAATAATTTTTGGGCTTTCCGCTAAGTAATGAACAGATAGATTATCAGGAGTTTCGGGGCGACTTGCTTCCTTGATTGTAAAACATTTATTAATAATTTGAACTAAACAACCTGTATTTTCTGATTGTGTGTCCCTCTGATGGGATTTTTTATAATTTCTATAACATTTGCAACATTTTAAGGTAACATAGAAAAATATTATAATAATTATAATATAAATAATGCTTGAAAATATTGAAGGATAACGAATGAGTGTAGGATGTCTATTTGCTTGATTCAGTTGTTCTTTCATATTGTCTAGAGTGTGTGAGATAAATTTTAAGTTTTCAAGGTTAACATTTGAAAGTGTAATAGGATTTAGTTTAATATATTCGTGTGAAATGTTATATGGAGTTTTTTCGCAGCAATCATCTTTGATTATGTCAACTTGGGTCAGCTTCAAGTTGTATTGTAATAGAATCTTCGCTTTTAAGAAGGTTTGAACCAAAATATGCTTCACAGTTACTCTCAAGGGAAAGTATGGATAAACCTATTATTGTTATATCGTTGATGCGATCTTCACTTTCACAAATGATAGTTAAATGTTTGTTGTCGGATGTTATAAGTATCCATTTATTATCTTGCAGCTTATGTATTATGTCTAAGATTCCGTTAAAAATTTTAGTATCGCAGTTTTTTAGGATAATTTTTGTTCTTCCGGTTAGTAAAGTAACTTCACAGTTAACATTCAAAGTGGTGGAATAATAAACATCTTGTTGGCAAATGAAATCAGATTTCGAAATTTTCTTACAAGAGTTTAATTCTTGCAGCTTTACATATTTCTGGTTGTTTTCAGAAATACCTAAAAAGTTGAAATTTGGTTGTATATAGGCATATCTTTGAGTATTGTCTTTGTACGGTATCGGCAATGGTATGCATCGATAAAGAGTAAAAATAGCTGGATCTGCTAAAGGAATATTTATAATAAACATGATTTTATTACTTATATAGAAAACTTGAAGGTCAACGATATCCATAAAAGTATGAGCGTTTTCGATATTTGGAAACAGAGGAAAATTAAGACCGGATTTGAGAAGGTAGTTATTGTTACTAAGTTCAGTAATAAGCTGAATAGGTGTTAGTATCGAAGGATGTAGTACATTACGTTTTGCGAATAATATTGAATTTATTACGTTATCTAATTCTTCATTTAATTCATTAGTCAGGTATGTAAGAAGATTTACATGCTGAGATGCAAGTTCAGCTAATTCTAATTTATTTATTTTATTAGAGGCTAATGCCACAAACGCATTATTTTTTTTTATATTTTCGTTCAAAGTGTTTTCAGAAAATTTTAAATTATTTATTGACTCATTGAAATTTGCAATTGTTGTTTTTATGACATGGACTTGTTCTTTCATTAAATTCAATATTTCACTATCATCTTTTTTTAACGTCGTCAATAGTTTTTTCAAAATATTCGGCATCCTCATAGTCAAGGGTGCCGAAGAAGTTTTAAAAACAGTTCCGATTCCATTGAAAAGTCCTCTTTTCTTTCTAATTTCTTTTTTTCCTATAAGGTTTTCAATTGATTGATATTTTGAGTAAGTGTAAGGAATTTTGAATTTTAGATAATTGAGAGACTGTTGGCAAAAATAGAAATATACATGATCGAGATGACTTAAAGTTACATAAAGACAGTGAGTTAAAATAAGTATTATTAATAAGGTATAATTTCTCATGATATGTTGAAATATTGGTATATGTTACCATTTTCCACTTCGTGGACGAAATTTTGAGATGTCCTAGGTTCTCAAAATATATTCCGCTCGGCTGTATGATCTTTAATAGCGTATGCTTGAGTGAATTTCGTAAGATCATCTTGCATTGTTAATATGAAGCGGTTCTCGTCTATTGTTATTGGCAATGGGCCAACTATATCTAAGCTTAGTCTATCAAATGGTTGATTTGATGTTGATGTTATTTCAAACCTCAAAACAATTAAGAGAACATTCAACCTGCTTCGATGTTTAATATCCATATTCCCATCGCATTACATTTCATGATCAGCTATAGCAAAGCCAAAGCACAAACAATACAACATTCATATTTCCGTTGGCACACTCAGTGCATTGTGCATATAGTTATAAATAAATGCTCATATAGTTCAACTGGCACCTTCAGTGCACAAGCTATATAATATGACACCAAATATACAACAACACTTTTAGTGATTGAAGAAAAGCAAACATAATTAAGGGTCGCTGACTTATGGTAGTAAAATATGCATCATAAGCAAGCTAGCCCAAAACACTTGAAGTGCATGGCTATTATGCTGATGCTGCATTTTATGGGAATTCTTATTGAATATCGAAGTATTGTTGAATACCAGACAAATTTTGTATAAAAAGAAAAGAATAAAATTAAAACACTCACTTCTTATTCTACATTCAAAGCATTGAATAAATATAAATAGAAGTGACACCTCAGAGCTCAAAGTGGCACCGGCTACGTGTGGCAAATTTGGGAAACAAAAAAAAAGATGTGGGGTTTTCATGAACACAAACCAATTTTCAACGGGATATTTATTTATTGTATTTTTAAATTTGTGCCTTTCCGTATCCATAGAGATTTACTTTTGTTTTATTTTTTTTTTTCAAATTTCAATATAGGTTCATGGATTATAAATGTGTATAGGTAGTTTTCTTTAGGGGTATGGGTTGTTTTTTATTATTTTGTTTCATGTGTCGATATTTCTTTGTCGGAAAATGAATGTACATTTTTGCTTATTGAAATGTTAACATAAGAAATTAATTGAAGATTGTTTGTTTATCTGATTTGTAAATATGTTTTTAGACACCTAGTTTTTGGTGTAGATTATTTTTCGAACAAGGAGATTAAAAGCAAATCGAATACATTTTTTACTCAGAAAAATACCTAATGTTAAAATAACGTTAATTAAATAACGTGCATTATATTCAGATACTTGTTGGAAATATCTATAACTCAAAATTGAAACTAAATTGTTAAAGCAATGAACTCAATACGGTATTTTACGGCTTTAGGAAACACTTACATACATTTACATACATATACAACGAAGTTACCTTTATACACTTTTAAAATTTAAAAATGTATAATTCAACCAACCGCGAAAACCTTAAAAAATATGTGAGGTTGCCTTTATAAGAAAATCTTTTGTTCCCAAAAATCCATCTTTTTGTTAAATTTTCAAATTTCAATTGAATAAACAAGTTAACCGACGAATGTATTATTTGATTTACTATAAAAAAAAGTTCAAGACATTAGAGAACTTTTTTTTGTTAGTTTTTGTTCGTTTGTTTTTTTTTTTTGACTAGTTTGTACACCTCCTGTTAGGCCAAAGGACAAATAAAGTTGGTATAATGTTTCCGACTTATAAATGTTTTATCATTTTTATTCTTTTTACTTTAGCTGGTTTTAACATTGCAAAAGCACATTCGATTTTTTATTATTTTTTATTTAAACAATATAGGTCAGAAATTTGTATCTACCATACACCTTTTTTCTGTGTGGATAACGGTTTTCCCGCAATTTATTTGCTAAAATAACTTGATTTAAGTAATGTTAAATGTGAATAAAAAGAGAAAGATTATGTTTAAAGTGATGTAACATATACATACATAATTGAATCATATCTAGAAAAAGCTTTGGTTAAAATATAGGTGTAGTAAAATAATTGCCTTTAAAAAAATTTGATTCATGTAAAAGTATTTGGTAGATACGAAGATATGAACAAGAAAATAATGTAAATATACTTTATGAAAGATGCCTTAGATGGAAGACACTTGACTGTGCAGGGTGCAAGGCTTAAACGTTATAAATATAACTACATACGTATGTAGGTACATAGTTAAAAATAAGTTCTTCGACTTATGATAAGTTAACTTTTATTATCATAAGAAAGTATATTTAATTATTTGTATTTTAAGTAATAATTTGCATAACGAGCATTTTGTATGGAATTCCTTTAATAATTCATATCTTTTACACTACAAAACTTGTTCAAATCGATCTTTATTCTCGTGGCCTATTTATGGATATATATTCATTTACTCGTATGGACAGAAGTAAAAAAAATTGAGGAAATATTTTTTTCAATTTTTTAAGTCGTAGATATTGCGATTAAACAAAATGCATTCTTAAGACTCATATTTCTTAATTTTGAACTTGAATTATTATATAACTGCTCAATTACATAGCTACACATATAAAACAGAACGAGGCAAAAATTTTCTAAAAACTTAAAAATTGAAGAGATGAATTTTATGAATTTTTTTTTAATTAATGAAATAAATTTATCATATGACTTATTAATTCAGCCTAAATTTGACAATTTTTTGACCTGCAGATTTTTTTTGTTAAAAATGTTCGAGCTTTAAGGATTTGATCACCAACAATTGGTACAAATTGTCTTTCGACTCAAATTTCTCAAAAACGGGTAACGATATTGACTTCTTATTTATTTTATTTTCTACATAACAAAATTGTTAGCAACTGATAAAATTTTGACAAATATTGAATGGGCAGTTTTGTTAACAAAAAATCAAAAACTGTTAAAAATTCTAAAGAAAAGTAGGTAGTTACAATTGTATTTCAGCTCGAATATCCTGAGAACGAACAACGATTGTGCCTTCTAAAATATTTTATTTTATACATAGTACAATTTTTTATGAAAGGTTAAATTTTGATAAATATCTAATTGACAGTTTTTGACAAAAAATATAATAAAAAAATAAACTAAAAAGTGGTAAAATTGGTTTTTCGACTCGAATATCTTGAGAACGATCAATGATATTGACTTTGCCATTAGGTATTTAATTTTATACATAATAAAATTTTTTACAGCGGGTATATATTTGACATTCATATACTTAACTGACATTTTAAACGAAAATTTAAACAGAACCAAAAAAGTTCCACTAATAATTGGAAAATATTGTTTTTCGAAGTTTAAAAACTACACCCAAACAAATACCAGCCTTATAAATAATAAATTAAAATTGTTTTAGGATGTGTTGTACATTATGAAAATGTAATGAAAACCTTTTTAGGGAAAAAACAAACAGGCACAATATGATATCTAGTTTTAGAGCAGATATATTATTGAAGTACCCTTGATTCTATAAATTTGGTTATTTGAAAAAAACTAAATATAAAGTTTTCAAGATCACAAATGGGAAGTTATCAGTGTGGGTCGCACCCAGCCTCTTTTTTGGGATCGAATCCAAATCAATTTATCGTATTAACTTGCATTGGTTCGTGGTTGTTTTAAATATAAATGAAGTTGCAGCAGTTGCTTTGTTGACTTCTGCAATACAAACACCAGAATCCCTACAAGTTTGATACCGATAGACAATCCCGTTGTACGCCAAATTTCACAAGGATTGAGAACAATCCGTACCACGGAACCCACTTAAATGGAAAAACCATCTCTGCCTTCCCTCCGTCTACTATATAATGTACTACTACTATATAATCTCTCTTGTATTTAAAGACCTTCACTCAGATCAAGTAATAGGTATAGGCACATTGGGCCCTACCAATAATCAAATTTAGTGACGACTTTAATATTTCTGTGAAATGGACCATATTGAAAAGAGCTCTAAATAATAAACCGTACATTGTATGACCTTAATATTTAAGTGGACAATAAATAATGAACCATATATGAAATGGATTTTAAAGAAATAACATGCAGTGTTTGGTTAAGTATTTAGGATCCATGGTTAATTTTTTCGAAATATTTAAGTCGTTGCTAAAGTTGATTATTGGTAGGGCCCATTATATCCCTACCTGACTAATGTAACTTTCGTATCAAAAAAAAAAAAATCAAAACACAAATGCAACCCCTGTTTTGATTTTTAATTTAGAATTAAAAATAACGAAAATTTTTGTATTCACATATTCAAATACATACATACATACATATGTATTATGTACATACATACCTACATTCATAAATATTTGAAAACAAATTATTTTGAAACAAACAAATAATTTGAATAATAGAAAACAAATAGAAACGTAGATAAACAACAAATTTTCAAATTGAGAAAAAATCCCTTTCGAATACACAACTCATTTATAATTAAGGAAAAATTTTCTTATTGAATATCCAGACCTATTATATTTTTTCAAGCGATGGTGGCGGCACCGACCAACCATAGTGGCGATTTTCTGAGTGAGACCTTCTATTTATATTTATTCAATGATTCAAAGATTGTGTTTCACTTAATTAAGCAACTCGCTGGAGTCAAACCAATTTTTGATATAATTATAGTAATATTTACGCCCTAAAGAGCTACTCGCTTTTGGGTCAAGGTTTACTAGGCTAGTCGCCGTACCACGTCTAAATTGCTAAGGAGTAAAAGTCAAAATATATATATTCCAAGCGTTATCCCGCTACAGACTTTGCATGGCGATCTAAAGGACTAAGAAGAAGACTTTGAGCGAAGCTGACAAGAAGATCTGCTCGAGCTCCGACAAGACAACCTGTGCTGCAGATTTGATAACTTTCAACCGGTCAGGGGCATTTACACCATTGACATCGTCGACGATATCTATAACCAACAAGAAGAAACAAGACGTTGCATAGGACACATCCACTTAGATGTCAGAGAAAATTCGCCTGGCTTTGGCAGCCAATCTAATAGAGCAGGCACAAGCTCTAATTACCCAACCGAAAACAGTGGAGGCAGGACCAAAACCTATCAGTATAGAGGATTATAAAAGAAGAAACTACATAAAACGGACACCTGAAGCAAACATTCCACCAGTAAGCAAAAGAGGGGGAAAAAAGGATCAAGCTTAAACAACACCTTATCGAGCTGTATAGACTAGCAAACATTCCTGGCCTATCTACAGAAGGAAGACAAAAATATCTAAAAGAGATAAGAAATCTAAAGGGAGCTATCCGCTCCTCCAGGCTGAAAAAAAAGACAAAGACAACAAGACGAAAAGGAGTTCCATAACCTATTTGAGAAAATGGTAGAGAACAACAAAAAGCGTCTCTAAATAATGGGTAAAGGACAATCGAAAATAGAAGAGCTAGTTGTGAACAACAACGGACCTCAATTGAATAAACTTAATGAAAAATCTAACTATGAAATAGACTTTTTATCAATTTTATTAGTTATAAATATAATAATAATATTCTTCTTAAAATACGTCCACAGGACAATTAAGAGAAAATTAAATAATATCGTAAAAAAAGAAATCATAAAAAAATAATATTATAGGCAGACGAATATCTGTGTAAAAAAAAAAAAAAATTTTTTTTTTTTTAAATATACATATGTATGTATTCTTTAAAATTATTATGTATCAAAAAACTTATGAAAAATCTGACTAATATTATCGAAGAACTTCACCACATCTTGAGAAACCTGAGAAAAGACAGACCGAATAGAAAAAGGTCAAAAGAGTCAGGAAAACCAAAAAAAGAACAAGTTGAAGAAATTTTTAAAAGAGCGCGTATTCAGGCTAAACTCTTAGAACAAACATTATCCGAACAAGGGAAAAACGACCTTCGGCCATTTTACGATAATTTATATAGATATCATAAAGAGGCCTTAGAAAGAATTACAGCTAGTATAAAGCAAGAAGACATAGAAAAAGAACCAATTTTAGTAACAACAAAAAATACAGACAAAATGGCAGAATTTGATTTTAGTAAGGCACAAAAGTTGCCTGTAATTAATTGCGAGGCAAATGACAAAAGAGCAGAAAATATTAGGGATTTCATAAATAATATAGAGTTTTACCATGATACATTAAATGAACTTTCAAAACCTATGCTAATCAAATTTATATTGAAATGTAAAATCCAAGGAAGGGCATTGACTGAATTAGGAACCGCAAAAATTATAACAATTGAACAATTAAAACAAAATTTAATTGCGAAATGCGGAGCTAAGGACACAATAGAGAGTATTCAAGCTAAACTAGTTAGATCACGTCAAAAAAATCGACCTATGCGAGAATTCGTGTCAGAAATAGAACACTTAGTATCAAAAATGACAGAATTAGAAATAACCATACAAGGGGAGATGGCGGTCAGCCATCAGCCGAATTGGGGGAATAACATGTAGCATACGAAAACATGCACGTGCCGTAACTATTCGGGACTGGTGGAAGTGTGATCATAGCCTCTTCGCGGCGGCCGCTAGAAACAGACCTCTAAAAGGTTTTGCTTATATGATCAGGCTAGTTCCACAGGTTGGCAACGGGTTGATTCCCTGTTCCGTAAAACAAACGAATCACGAGACCTGCAACAAGCCTCGGAAACGGACTGATCCCACGACGACAACCAACGCAACGAAAAAGGAAAAATGATTTACGAATTTTCTTATGGAACGTACGATCGCTCTATAGAGCTCGAGCTGCTCAGCAGCTAGCCGATACCCTGTCAGAATATAAAGCTGACATAACAGCATTACAAGAAATTAGATGGACAAGGAATGGTGTTTTACAGAAAAGAGAATATGACCTATATTACAGTTGTCATACAAAACACCATGTGCTCGGGGTAGGCTTCTTGGTTAGCGAAAAAATGAAGTCTACCGTTATCGGCTTTAACGCTATAAGCGAAAGGCTATGCAGTATGCACCCTTCGCGTGCTAGTACTGCCAACTCCATCTTAGGCAGCAGTCGTAGAAGTCGGAACGACTGGTTTGATGATGAATGCAAGCTAGCGACTGAACGTAAGAATGTTGCGTACCGAGCAATGCAACAATCTCATAGAACGCGGGCACGCGAAGATGAATATAAAGAGCTCAGAAGAATAGAAAAACGGCTTCACAGACAGAAAAAATCAGCCTGGGAGAAGAAAATCATCTGTGATTTAGAAAGAAGCCGAGAGCGAGGTCTGCACCAGGCGCGAAAGTTCTACCAATCCGTCCGAAACATGACGCAGTACACACCACGCTGCACTTACTGCAAGGACGGAGAGGGAAATCTGATCACCGATCCCCAAAGCATACTGGAGCGATGGGAAGTGTACTTTAATGAATTGCTAAATGGTCAGCTCACTGCAGAAGTAGAGGCTCCACTACTTCAAGAAGAATATCCTGTTACAGCCACCAAGCATAGAAGAGGTTGAGAAGGCTATAGACCGGTTTAAGAAAAACAAAGCCCCGGGAGCCGATGGCATACCAGCCGAACTATTCCACCACGGCGGGCCAGCCTAACGCCAAGCAATTCATGATATTCTAGTGCACGTATGGGAGCAAAAATAAATGCCAGAAGACTGGCGAAAAGGTATAATTTGCCCCATACATAAGAAAGGAGATGTCACAACGTGCAGCAATTATAGAGGTATCACGTTGTTGAGTACCGCCTATAAGATACTCTCCTCTATCCTACAAGAACGGATAGCCCCATACGCTAAAACCATAATCGGCCAATATCAGTGTGGTTTCATTTCAGGCAAATCAACAACTGATCAGATCTTTACCCTTAGGCAGGCGATGGAAAAATGTCTAGAATTTAACATCCCAACATACCATCTGTTTATAGACTTTAAGGCCGCCTATGATAGCATAGCCAGGGTAGAACTTTACAAAGCCATGAGAGAATTCGGCATCCCAAATTAATTGACACGACTTTGTAGGTTGACCATGACCAAAGTAACAAGCCAAGTAAAAATAGCCGGATTGCTATCCAGACCAATCAAAATCTTTAATGGACTCCGACAAGGGGATGGTTTGGCCTGCCTCCTCTTCAACCTGGCGTTGGAGAAAGCAATCCGTGACTCTGGTACGGCAACAAGAGGGACCATCGTCAACAGGTCCAGCCAGATACTAGCTTACGCAGACGACATTGACATCATCGGAAGAACCGAACAAGCTGTACACGATTCCTTCATCCAGATCGAGCAGGCGGCACAAAATCTGGGGCTGCACATTAGCGAAGGTAAAACAAAGTACATGGTGGCGTCGAATGCGAATGCGAGAAGAACAGTTGGTCAAACAATCAAGGTAGGGGAGCACGAATTTGAAGTGGTGCAATCCTTCAAATATCTTGGGTCAACAGTAGCAGCTGATAATAATTTAGAAGAAGAAATACGTGGGCGGCTGCTCAATTCCAACAGAGCCCACTACAGTCTGTCAAAGCTCTTCAAATCCAGAAATCTCACCATAACTTCAAAACTGCTGCTGTACAGGACCATGGTCCTGCCAGTACTCACGTATGGATCCGAGACTTGGGTGCTTAGCAAAAGACACTCCGAACTCTTAGCCGCGTTCGAGAGAAAAGTCTTAAGGAGAATTGTTGGCCCCATATGTGAGGAAGGACGATTCCGGAGACGGTACAATCATGAATTGTACGCAATCTACCTTGAAGCAGACATAGTGACAAAAATGAGGCTCGGTAGACTCCGGTGGGCAGGGCACCTAGCTCGCATGAGTGAAGAGGAGCCTGCTCGGAAAGTCCTTTGTGGTACATTCTATGGTAGACGGCAGCGTGGTAGACCATGCTTGCGCTGGAGAGAGGGCGTAGACCAGGACGCCCGAAGCCTTGGAGTTCGCAACTGCATGGCGTCGGCTCAAGACCGGGATAGGTGGAGAGACTTGTTGAAGGAGGCCAGGACCGGACCCCGGTTGTCGAGCCGATGATGATGATGATACAAGGGGAGCAGTCTAGAGAAACATTAACAGCAGCAAATAAACGTAGAGGTTTAGCGTTTTTAAAACAAGGAGTTAATGATAGATACAAGATAATTTTGGATAGTGCAAGGCATACAAAAATGCAAGATACTATAACACATCTTTTAGAGTTAGCTCCAAGTACAGCCCAAGTAACAGAAAATATCAGATATGCCAACAATTTTAGTTATTCTAATGCCCAAAACCAAACAAACCAGGGTTTTTCACCTCGGAGTTTTCACAATAACTACCGAAATAATCCTTATAATTCTAGTAACATGAATAGAAAATTTCCACGACAAACAAATTTTCGTAGCAATTACTTTCAAAATTTTCCAAGGCAAAATAGTTTTAACAATAATAACAATTACCAACGATCATATTACCAACCACATTTTAATTCGCCACAGAATAACAATTCTATTCAATATAATAACACTAATAGAACCAATCCAAATAACATAAATAGACAAAATAATAACCAATCTAATTTTTATAGAAGGGACAATACTTATCAAAATAATTCCAACATAAGAGGCAATGAAAGAAACGCGGTGAAGAATAACCGAAATAATAATAGGGAAAGGGAAACTACTTATATTATTGTTCATAATGTCTATTTTTGTTAATAATGTTATATCGAATTTTGAAAATAATCTTCAAACTGATATCATTTTCACGGACTTCGCTAAAGCTTTTGATAGGGTTAACCACAAGATTCTGCTGCATAAACTGTACTGTCTTGGTTTTCACTCCAATATGCTCATGTGGATTGAATCTTATTTGACTAGCCGAGTACAGATTGTCAAAATTGATGGAATTTTTTCTGACCCTATTCATGTTCCATCTGGAGTTCCTCAGGGTAGCCATATAGGTCCATTACTATTCCTTTTATTTATTAATGATATATCAGAGATTTTTATTCACTCGCAATGACTTCTTTATGCTGACGATTTAAAGCTTTATAGAAAAATTGGATCCACATATGACTGCTTAAATCTTCAGGATGATCTTGTAAGGCTTTCTCAATGGTGCGAATTAAATTCACTCCAACTAAATGTTACTAAATTTCATGTACTTTCATGTTCAAGAAAAAAAGTTTTGATTAATTACAGTTATAATTTGGAAGATATCATATTAGAAAGAGTTTCACAAAAGAAAGACTTAAGTATTATGCTTGATGAAAAATTATCATTTAGCCCTCATATAAATTTAATTATTCCTTTTATTTATTAATGATATATCAGAGATTTTTATTCACTCGCAATGACTTCTTTATGCTGACGATTTAAAGCTTTATAGAAAAATTGGATCCACATATGACTGCTTAAATCTTCAGGATGATCTTGTAAGGCTTTCTCAATGGTGCGAATTAAATTCACTCCAACTAAATGTTACTAAATTTCATGTACTTTCATGTTCAAGAAAAAAAGTTTTGATTAATTACAGTTATAATTTGGAAGATATCATATTAGAAAGAGTTTCACAAAAGAAAGACTTAAGTATTATGCTTGATGAAAAATTATCATTTAGCCCTCATATAAATTTAATTATTAGTAAAGCTAATTCGATGTTAGGTTTTATTAAAAGAAATGCACGTGAGTTCTCTGATATTTTTACACTTAAAACGCTTTACTTTTCATTGGTTCGGTCTGTCTTGGAGTATTGCTCTGTAGTCTGGAACCCATTTTATACAACTGTATCTGAGAGAATTGAAAGAGTTCAACGACTATTCTCAAGGTACGCTATCTTAAAACTTAATTGGAATTGTGAGATTCCCTGCTATTCATACGCTTTCGGTACGTAGAAAATACTTTTCAATTATGTTTATTCGTGACATGCTTACTTTTCGCATAAAATGTGCATTTCTCTTAGAGCACTTAGGCTTCTATATCCCTCCAAGAGATACTCGAGTAAATGTATTATTTTTCGTCCGGTTTCATCGAACGAACTATGGTTGCAATGAACCAATATCACGATGCATCAAAGAGGCCAACTCAATTTGTAATTCCATAGATTTTTTCGAAAATTGTTCTAAAGATACTTTTAAAAATAAACTTTTAATTTTATTATCAAATCTATAATTCTTTAATTTTTGTATTAATTCATTATGTCTTTATATTTATAACTTATATTCTTTTTTCTGGAATTACTATTTGTATTTTCTTTTTTTTTTATTTTAATTATTATCTTGAAATTGTTATGCTAGTCTGTAAGAGAAACTCTGATTGACGAATAAAACTAAAACTAAAACCAAAACTAAAACTAAATGAGGGAAACGAAATACCCACCGAGAGGGAAGCCGACCTATCAGGGGGAAATCTGTAAGCCCAATACAACACATAGCTATATGTGCAGGGGGCATAACAAACGGCCTATATGTAAAATTTAAGATTAACAATAAATCAGGTATAAGATTTTTATTAGATACAGGAGCATCAATTTGCACAATTAAACAAGGAGTTCTGGATAAAAATACAAAAATAAATGAAAATAATAAAATAACAATACAGGGTATTTCCGGTAATTTAAGAACAGTAGGCACTAGCATAAATAGCGTTACAATAGGACAACACGAAACATCATATACTTTTCATGTAGTACAAGACTCATTTCCAGTACCTGTAGATGGAATCATTGGTGCTAATTTTCTTAAAGATTTTGGGGCAGTAATAGATCTAGAACACTTTGTATTAAAATTATCTTCAGAAGCTTTCCAAATTTCACTTCCAATATTAAACTCAGAACAACTTATTTCACTTACCATCGCACCCAGATCCGAAGCCACCTATTGGCTTAATAGTAAACATTTAGATACAAGAATATTCGATTCACAAGAACTTTGTGAAGGAGTTTTTATGGCAAATTCTATTTCTCAGTCGAGAAACGGTAAAATTCCAATTAAAATTTTAAATACCCGAGAATCCGAAGTAAGAATCAAATGGATAGAACCCAAGTCCACACCAATATCAGAATACCATACTATAGCATACGAACAAACTATAAAACCTTCAAATTTACGAACAAAACAGTTACTTAAAGAAATAAATTTCGAAACTCTTAATAAGGAGGAAAAATATGAACTCAAAGCTATATGTTCTAAATTTCAAGATATTTTTCATTTAGAAAGCGATAAATTAACATACACACATATATGTAGGTCAGGCCCACATATCACTCAAGGAAGGGGCTACTGCAAAATATACCAAACCATATAGATTACCTTATTCTCAGAAAAAAGATATTCAAATAGAAGTAGAAAAGATGCTCAAAGATGATATAATAGAACCTTCAATATCCGCCTGGAACTCACCTATTCTTGAAGTTCCCAAGAAAAAAGATCTTATAACGGGAATACAAAAAGTCAGATTGGTAATTGATTATAGAAAAGTAAACGATGTTATTGAGGATGATAAATTTCCATTACCCAATATAACTGACATATTTGATATGGTTGGAGGTGCAACATATTTTTCATGCATAGATTTAAGCCAAGGTTATTATCAAATGGAATTAGAGAAAAATAGCAGACCTTGCACGGCCTTTTCAACAGAAAACGGACATTATCAAATGAAACGACTTCCCATGGGTTTAAAAATATCACCCAGCACTTTTTCAAGAATGATGTCTGTAGCTATGTCAGGTCTAACTTACTCACGTTGTTTTGTATATCTTGACGATTTAATAGTCTTCGGTAGAAATTTAGAAGACCATAATAAAAATTTAATGGAAGTTTTTGAAAGATTTAGGGAAGTGCATCTTAAAATCCATCCTAGAAAATGTGCTTTTCTTAGAAAAGAAGTTTTATATTTAGGACACATAATATCCAGTAATGGTATTATACCAGACCCATCTAAGTCGAATGTAATGAAAAATTACCCAACTCCCAAAAACGCAGATGAAGTAAGAAGATTCGTAGCATTTGCTAACTATTACCGAAAATTCATACCAAACTTTGCTACACTGGCAATACCTTTAAATCGGTTATTAAGAAAGAACGTAGATTTTAAATTCTCTGAAGATTGCAAAACATCTTTTAATTTACTTAAAGAAGTGCTAATAAGTCCAAATGTTTTACAGTTCCCAAATTTTGAAAAAGAATTCATACTCCGAACAGACGCATCTGGATTTGCTTTAGGTTCTGTGTTATCCAATTATGATGATAAACCAATTGCTTATGCAAGTAAATCTCTTAACAAAGCAGAAAAGAATTATAGTACTATAGAAAAAGAATTACTTGCTATAGTTTGGGCAGTAAAGCATTTCAGACCGTATCTTTTCGGAAGACGTTTTAAAACATCAACCGATCATAGGCCTTTAGTATATCTATTTTCACTTAAAGAACCTTCCAGTCGATTAACCAAATTTAGACTATTAATAGAAGAATATACTTTTTATGTAGAGCATACACCAGGGAAAAACAACTGCACTGCAGATGCTCTAAGTAGAATACAAATTCATTCAGAAGACTTACAAAAACTTTACGTTTGTGTCACAACAAGAGCACAATCAAAGAAATCCGATATAAACAAAGAAAATCCCCCAAAAGAAAAAGTAGAAAAAGAAAAGATCATCATTGAATTTTTAAAAGCTCCGGAAACGGGTTTGAAAGTAGTTGAGTTAAAAATAATTAGCAGTTTTAAAGAAGAAGTTGAAGATTTTTCAAAAATAAAGGGTAAGTACTAATGCCCGATCGGCATCATTTGACAAAATGTTGTTGAGGGACGTACAGAAAAATTGTGAACCGCAAATGAACAATGAAAAGGAATCCAAGAATGGCACTATTGACCGATCAGCATCAGCATCAGCATCAATAAATTAATACTAAATGATTATCATTATGTTACCAACGAGTGGACATGCTGGTATAAATCGCATGTTGCGAAACATTAAAAAAAGATATTATTGGACAGGCATGCAAAACGATGTGACGACATACGTTAAGCACTGCCCAATATGTCAACGTAACAAACATATACAACCAAAGAAGCAACCTATGACTATAAAGTCAACAGCAGAATCAGGCTTCGATAAAATTTTTCTTGATTTAGTAGGACCCCTTGACGAATCAGAAAATGGGTCAAAATATATTCTTACTCTTCAAGACGAATTAACTAAATTCACTGAAGCAATAGCTTTACCAAATAAGGAAGCTAATACAGTAGCTAAAGGGCTTGTCGAATCTTTTATTCTTAGATATGAAGTCCCTGGAACTATATCATCTGATCAAGGTACCGAGTTCATAAATAAAGTTTTTAAAGATATGTGTAGTTTGTTAAAGATAGAACAACTACACTGCCGTCCTAAGCCAAAATACCGTATCTCCATTTTTGTAGTTTTGAGATAAATGCATTTTACTGTTTTTGGTTTTCGCACCTTTAAATAATTTTTTTTTTTAATTTTTTAAAATGATTTGTTAATAACAAAAATAATGTTATTTTTTGGTAATAATGAATACCAGTTATTTTGGTATTTGTAAGATAAAATGGATTTAAGCCCTTTTTGCTTAAACATTTTTTAACAACAAAATTAGATATATACATTTATTTTTTAGAATCCTAGTGTGTTATATAGGTAAAAGAGCCCATTAACCAAAGAAGTTCTAAGATACAAGCAAAAAAGGCATATAAGCAATAATTCATGTTGGCATATGGGCCCCTTTTACTTAGCAAATGGCTGATGTGCCTTTTTTGCTTAGGAAAAGAGCAGAAAATGGATATGTGCCCATTTTGACTAGTGATTTTGAGCCTTTTACAGTTAGAATTTATGATTTTTTTTTTACTCAAAATTAAGGCACTGTTAAACGTTTCCAAAAATGCCTCAAACTCAATTTTTGATTTTTGGCGCTTACGACCTTTCTCCTTAGGACGGCAGTAACAGTTAACAGTCCACTTCTTACCATCATGAAAGCATTGGAGCGTTAGAGAATTCCCATAAAGTTTTAGGAGCTTATCTTAGGAGTTATGTATCGGAAAAACATACAAATTGGAGCAACTAACTGGCTACCCTATTATGTTTTCTGTTACAACACTTCAGTACATTCAGAAACAGGGTACACACCTTTTGAATTAGTATTTGGAAGACAATGTAATTTACCTTCCAATCTCACAAATAAAGTAGATCCAGTGTACAACTACGAAGACTACGTGATAGACTTAAAACACAAACTTCAAATAGCTCATAAAGACGCTAGGGATACTTTGATAAGCAAGAAAATTAATAGGAAGACGAGGTACGATACAGATGTAAAAGCAAAGGCTTCAGATTTTAACGTAGGAAGTCTAGTTTTGTTAAGAAATGAAAATAGAAAAAAGTTAGACCCAATCCATATTGGTCCATACGAAATACTATCTCAAAATGGGGTGAACTGCGATATTAAATATGAAAACAAAACAATGACAGTTCATAAAAATAGAATAAAACCTTTTTATATATGCATATATGTTATTATTGTAGGATCGTTAGAATTAAGAGATTAAATACTAAATATATAAGTACTTAACTATCATTTAGTTTTATACATAATTTTTATTTACCCGGGTTAACTAGATAAAAACTATTAATAAATTAAAATCTATATATTTACGAAAAAAAAAATTATTATTAGAATTATTAAGTTAAGTAGTGTAACGAAGCGTTACAAATGCCCTATTTTGTTTAACAAAATTATAAGTAAAAACCCCCTCCCCACCGAAGCCGCACCTGAAATACACCCCCTAGCTGCGGGCGTGCATATACATACATAAAATGGGCACCGCCGTGGTAAAATAAAACTTTACCCCTTTTACCCCTCCCCGACTACGCTCCAGCATCACCCGACCAGATACGGCCCTGTGGTATCATACCACCACCACACACGATACACACGATCTCGATATACCATAGCAATTGTTGTTGTACTTCACTTTGGTTTTTCCTATGGAATATTTTCGTTTGCCGGTTAGAATTCACATCTAGTTGTTCCTGAAATAGTCACATAGGGAAGTGAAATATCGAGAGGAATTGAGAGTTTCCAAGGTATACCAGTGGTGGTCTTAAGATTGGAAGTCGATAGGCAGCTGAGAAATTAGTACAATTGTCACTAAGGAAAGCAATAAGCCCTATACATTTATCAAGGAGGTCCTAGTTGAACTCCTAAAAAGTTTGGTATCTAGAATCCACTTCTTCTAAGTGTATCCTAGATAAAGGTGAAGCTTCTCTTCCTCTTTGAGACAGTGGCTTCTCCTCCGTCTGAACTTTTGCCGAGACCGATTCTCAGCCGTTTATTCCGTGGTGGACTTCTTCTTCTTCTAAGTGCCCCCACGGACAGGAACACGTCCGGAAGCTGTTCAACCGTTAATGCTACAGTTTGCTTGCTGTGGGCCAGAATGCTTGAAGCCTTGTTTATTCTAGGATCAGCTCCTTTATGGCCAAATCACAACCACGCGTTAGGTCGGTCCGGCGTTAATGGGCGTTTGATCGTATTTAAGATTTTTTACGATTTTATGTGTCAAAAAGCGCGACGCTACAAATTGTAAAACGAAATTTAGCTTCGAGCGTTGACTGACATTTCTATGACATCTTTCATTATACCTAATGCATCTTTTGATACAAAATGTTTTAGTTTTTCTACTATTTGAGCCTTGCAATTAAATTCTTAATTGTTATTTTTCCAAAAAAAAATTTGTTCCTGATTAATAAATTAAGAGGTATGTATGTATGTGTATTATTAATGCGTATTTTAAATTTTGGGCATTTAGTATAGTTAATTTATAAAGCAATTTTTTTCAAGAGATGGATATGGCAGATGTGGATGAGAATGATTTTGATGACCTCCTTGACTTTTCCTTGTTCGGTGTTATGTGCTATGCTGGGTACGAAGTATTCAAGTCGAGGAAAAAAGAGTACAAAGGCAACGATGGGTTCGGGAGCTCAATGTCAGTAGAGACACTGATGGGTTCTTTGCTCTTAACTATAATGCGATGCAAAAGCATGATCCAGAACATTTTTTTAAAATAACCCGAATGAAACCAGTGACATTCGATTTGTTGAGAACATTCATCGAGCCAGAACTAGAAAAGCATTCTTGGAGGAAACCAATTTCTCCTGGGTGTAGACTATTTCTCACCCTTATGTAAGTAGTAGTAACAGCCACTGAAACTATTCTTGCTTTAATAAAAATTGTTTTTTAAAGGTATTTTTCCCAAGGAGTTCCCAGACAAGTTTTGGCCTGGATATTCCGAATGGGATATTCAACTGTGGGAGAAATAATTTATGAAACGGCTGATGTACTGTGGAAAATCCTAAGTCCTCTTTATCTGTCTCCACCATCAGAGGAAAATTGGAAGCAGATTGCAAAAGATTTTTATAGAATGTGGAATCTTCCAAATTGTGTGTCTGCTATTGATGGCAAACACATAAATATTCGCTGCCCACCAAGGGCTGGATCCGAATATTATAATTATAAAGGACATCACTCTATAGTACTTCTTGCTGCCTGTGACGCAAACTACACCTTTACCTCCGTGGATATTGGAGCATACGGGAGCCAGA
This sequence comes from Syrphus vitripennis, assembly GCA_958431115.1. Taxonomy (NCBI): domain Eukaryota; kingdom Metazoa; phylum Arthropoda; class Insecta; order Diptera; family Syrphidae; genus Syrphus; species Syrphus vitripennis. The sequence goes on along the minus strand of OY288108.1, from coordinate 78,412,854 downwards.
GTGATGGAGGAATTTTCTCTGATTCCTCTTTTGGCAAAAGGCTCTTAAGAGGAGAGCTTAATTTACCTCCTCCATCAATTCTTCCCAATTCAAATTATGTTTGTAACTACTTTTTGGTTGGTGATGCGGCGTTTCCGCTGAAAACCTATTTAATGCGACCCTATCCAGGAAGGCTGTTGGGAGATAAAGAATATAACTTCAACAAACGGTTATCACGCGCCCGACGTGTAATTGAGAATGCCTTTGGCATTCTTGTGGCTAGATGGCGCATTCTTCAAAACACATTAAATGTTTTGCCAGATAATGCTGACCGAATTGTGAAGGCATGTGTTGTTTTACACAACTTCGTAAAATTGAACGAAGCTGCATACTGTTCTCCAGAATTTGTTGACAACTATGACAAGAATGATGAGGTTGTTCACTATGGTCAATGGCGAAGTGAAGCTCAACCTCTTCCTGGAGTAAGACCAGTTGGATCTAACCATCCATCCCGAAATGCTTCTCACATGCGAGAAGCTTTGAAAGATTATTTATATGCAAATAAGATATAAAAAGTATTATTTTATCATAACATCCTTTTTATTACAATAAAGACCTAATAAATTCATTTTCACATAGATTACTATCAATTTTAATAATATTCGACAGTTTTTAAGTATACAAAGTAATAAGTAAGTAAGTGTAACATGAAAATGTCTTACATTATTAAAGTTTTTTTTTTCCTGATGGCTTCATAAAAGTTTTAAGACTTGCAAAATAAAAAGAAACGATAAGTTTTCATAAGATTAAGATTACTGATAAGATGATTTAACATTTGGTATGAAAAATTCTTGATTTATATGGACAAGGAATATGTTCAGTGTTCACTTTGATAACACTTGTTTACAGCTAAAATCTATATTCAATGCCACTACATATTTTTTTCTTAAGTATTTTTTCCTCCTTATCTCAAAAATCATGTTAACAAAAAAATTAGAATGGAACCGTTTTTGAGATATGAATTTTTGAAATTGTTGGTGCCATGTTCTGAAACAGCTACCTATATTGCGACCTAGAAACTACTAGGATGGTTGCAGATGGATTCTATTGAACAAATTAAAATCGCAATTTAACATTACATCTTCTTTTTTTTGATAGAATCCCGAATCCCAAAATCCCGAAAGAAAATATCGTGATTTAAAATCCGAATCCCAACCTATAAAACATTCGAAATTTATTCTAAATTTTGTTACGTTTTAGCATAATTTTAATAAAATTGTTTACTTCTTACTGTCATATGTTTAATTTTGTGTTATTTTTTTTGATAATATCACCAGCTTTTTAAAAAACGAAACCGATATCTTACAAAAAATTACCTTCAATGTGATAATGAATAAACAGCAATAATTAATGAGAAAATTAAGTATTTTTTATTCTTTTAAACATTACAATAAGGAAATTACAAAAGCACATAGTTTCTTTGTTAAGGTACAAATATCATCAGAATATATTTTACTTTATATACATTCATTTTCAAAACTAAATTGAAGAAGTTCTGCGTTTACTAACAACAACATTTTTTCTTGGATTCGATTTTTTCTCTCCTGAGGTAGGACTTTCATTTTTTTGGCCAAGCTTCTCAAGAATAAATCGTTTTCATCTAATGGCTCTGCGGTACTGAACCTTTGGTTGAAGGCTTGTGTTAAATTTCCGAAGAACTCACTTGCTTGATTCTCTGATACACGCCTTTTCTTCGCCGATGTTCTTTGTTCCGGTGGTGATATTGGATCATCAAAGTTAAAGCACATGGTGTCCTGCATTGAACTGCTTTCATCATCAAAAAGCGTAGGCGATAGTGGCTCAAAATTTCCTGTTTGTCTAAAAGAAAAATTTCATTAGAGAACAGTACCTATGGATAAAAGAAACTTAAAATTCTTATACAGGGTGTGGCGGACCTTAGTGGCATTATTTGGGTATATTCTATCTAAGACAAAATTCGTTTGAGAGGAGAGGAAATAAAATAAACAAAGGCGATGATGACGACAAATATTGCAAAGATAACACATAACATTAAGTGAAAATTCATACTTTCTTGGTTTTACAGAATCATTTAAAAATAATAATGCATCGTAAAACTCCCAAGGCTCAGCTTTCTCCCCTGACGCGCTGCCTGACGGCAGTTCTAATTTTCTTTTTTCTTTCACAAATCGATCTCTCAGGCTTTTCCACCTCTGTTTGCATTCTTCCACTAAAAAATTTAAGATTTAAATAAATTTAGATTTAATTCCACTTAAGGGTCTACCAGTAACCAAATTTAAAGATTATATGTACTTTAAATGAACCAAAACTACAAAGTAATAGGGGTGGATTGAATAGTTACACTAAGCAAAACCAACTCACCTGGCCTGTTTAGCTCAGTAGCCACTCGAACCCATGTATGGTCTCGTTTTGTTATGTTTTTATAGCTTCTAGATTTTGTGTTATAAATGCAATCATTATCCCGGATCAAGTTTATTAATTTTTCTTCAAATGAGCTCATATTTTTGCAATTGGTTTCTCTTCTCAATAAATTATATATCAACTGAAACCAACACATAACAATATACATACATAACATAATATTTAAAATTAAAAGTAGGTACCTACCTCCTTTTTACCTATAAGTCCAAACAAATTTTGTCTCAGAAATCTCGTACCCGTTTGTATGAAGGCCATTTGTCATTTGAACTACCAACTACCATGGGCTGGCGGCGCGGCGGCGTGCGTGCGTCGTGGCGACAAACAACAACATTCTTGGCTGAAGATTTTCTAAATATTAGAACTTGTTACCACCACCTCGTCGTGGAAGCACATCTTTATTGGAATTTCATGTGTTTTGTTTTCTGTAAAAGAAAACAAATAAGGTTTACGTGGCTTCTTGAGCTGACCCTGGATCCGCTGAGCGTCACCTCAGCCTTTAAAAAAGAGCAACACTACAGTAGATAGGAATCAAAAAATAAATAAAAAAATATATATTATGTAATAAAGTAAAGAATACAAAAAAAAAAATTGTTAAAATAAAAGATTAAGTAAGATTAAAGGAATGAATGACTTCCTAGATTCTAGATACCTATCTAAAGTAAATTAAAAAAAAAGCACAAACAATACAACATTCATATTTCCGTTGGCACACTCAGTGCATTGTGCATATAGTTATAAATAAATGCTCATATAGTTCAACTGGCACCTTCAGTACACAAGCTATATAATATGACACCAAATATACAACAACACTTTCAGTGATTGAAGAAAAACAAACATAATTAAGGGTCGCTGACTTATGGTAGTAAAATATGCAGAATAAGCAAGCTAGCCCAAAACACTTGAAGTGCATGGCTATTATGCTGATGCTGCATTTTATGGGAATTCTTATTGAATATCGAAGTATTGTTTAATACCAATACAGGCATTATTTTATTGACAAATTTTGTATAAAAAGAAGAATAAAATTAAAACACTCACTTCTTATTCTACATTCAAAGATTGTGTTTCACTTAATTAAGCAACTCGCTGGAGTCAAACCAATTTTTGATATAATTATAGTAACATAGACGCCCTAAAGAGCTACTCGCTTTTGGGTCAAGGTTTACTAGGCTACTCGCCGTACCACGTCTAAATTGCTAAGGAGTAAAAGTCAAAATATATATATTCCAAGCGTTATCCAGCTACAGACTTTGCAGGAGCCTTATAAGTTTTTCTCACTGCTTTATTTCTTTGACAGCTTTCGCATGATTTTATATACATAATCTTTAATATGTTTTTTCATTTTATGCCAATGGTAACGACTTTTGATTCTATTATAAGTTTTTCGAAACCCTGAATGTCCAGATTGGGGATCGTCGTGATTTTCTTTTAGTACCAAAGGTATCCTTTGTATATAGAAACTATAGTACTATCATGGCGAGTTTTTTTTAGGGTTGCAGAGGTCCTGGTGGTGGCGCTGCTGTCGGCTTTTTTTTTAGGTGTAGACTTTTTGTAGGGGAATTTTTCGAACGACGGCAATTGGGAGTAAGAGCGAGGCAATTGGGAGTAAGAGCGAGAAGAGAATACTACTTCTTTTCGGCTGGGGGAATGTAAAATTAAAACAAAATGTCAAAAAGAATAAGAAAATAAGAAAAAAAAACCATCGGTTTTTCTGTTTTGCCTTTTCCATACTGGCGAGCAAAAAATGTATGTCTGCTGGCAGGCAGAGGTAGGTTTGATTTTTTACATTTTGTTGTTTTTTTCTGTGCTTTATTTTCAGTGTGCGAGCGAAAAATATACATACATACATATGTAGCTTTAGGTATTGTTATTGACTGTTCATTTCTTGGTGGCATTTGAGGGTGGATATTTTTGTTTTCAATTTTTGGTGTAAAGTTTTTAAATTTCAATTAATATTTTCTTACGATAATGGTGTTGCGAGTTTCTTTATTTATACCAAAAATTCATGTGGTGCAATAATTGTGTTGTGTTGTGTTAAATTGATATTTGCAAATAAATAAATTAATAATTTTTTTCTTGTAAAATTACTTTTTATTTTGTTTTTTAGAGAAATTTTCCTTTTGGAACAGTAACAATAACAATAAATATATTAACTAAGTGTCAGATTAAAAAGATTCCTGTGTTGAAGTGAATAAAAAATTAAAAATGTTTTGCCGTCGGCAAAACAGCCGACGGGAAAATTATTATTTTTTTCAACTAGCTTTTTTTAATTTCTTTTAAATAAAAATAATTACTTTGCGCAGGTTTCCATGCGATAGTAAAATGCAAATATCAATTCAACCTTTTGGATAAGACTAAATTGACCTTAAAAAATCTACCAACAAGAATACCCACCCTCAAATATTGCAAGAATTTTTTTTTTTAAATTTGAATGCATTGAAATCAATGGCAAGATTTTGAGGGTGGGTAATTATTTGTGTTTTGTTTTATTTTGAAGATTTCAGGATTGACAATTAAATTGATTTTTGTAACTTATTATTGTAGCTGGTTAGGTTGTTAGGTAGATTGTCTGAAAGTGAGAACCCCATATCCTTAGGTACAATGAAAATAATAAAACACAAAAATATCAATATAAGTATCTTTCCTGAAATCTTGCAAAAAAACTATTTTTATAAGTATTAACTTAAGGACGTTTATATCCACCCTCAAAATCAAGCAAAGATACCTATGAATGAAGCTATGAAAATTAATGAGAATAATTAAATAATATTTCTCTATGATTTTATATACACATAGCACAAAGCCCATATATGTATATAAATCTATAGGAATATTATTTAAATTTTTTTTAATCTGTAAGTGGGAACCCCAATAAAATTATAAGACTTTCATTGTAGGTAAGTATACATATGTGGGTAGGTACCTACAATCAATTTTTTGAAAATTTTAAAGCGAAGAATTTTTGAAAGATTGCTTACTTACAAAATCCATTTTTTAAGGATTTTGTTCTTCAAAAAAAAAAAATGTTGAGTTCTTAAAAAACAAAAATAATAACTACGAGCAGTAGGTAGGTAAGTATATTTTAAAAGATGTGGGGTACTTAAAAAAATTAAATTTTCAAATTTTCTGTATTGTGTTTTTTAAAATACATGGATTAACATTATTAACAAGAGACACAATACAAACTATAACATTCCATTGCTCTCACATTCAATTTAAAAAAAAAATAGAAAAAATCAATAACTTCAACAATTTCTTGATTTCAGCGTAGTACCTGAAAATACACAAAATAGTTCTATATGGCTATTTTTTTATTTTATTGTCAAAATTTAAATTGGTTTTCAAAAACACACACAGAACACAATTTAAGACTATTGTGTGTTGAAATAATTAAAATCGAACAAGAACTTTTGAAATGAAAGCTTGTCGTAAGCAGCACTTAAACAAATTTCGTAAGATTTTTCTTGAAATTGTTATAAGTGGGTCATATAAACCGATGTCATTTTAAATCTACTAGCTTTACATTCATGATTTCAACGTTTCCTAGTCTCTAACAAGTTTATCTATGTGTTTCAACAAAAAAAATTAAAAAATACAAAAAAATTAGAAAAAATCCTAATTTTCACTAAATTCGTTGAAATCAGTACCTGACAATTAAAAAAAAAAACTCTTATATAGCATTTTTTTTTATTTTTCATTAAAATTCTAAATGGTTTTCATAAACATATAGTGAACATCATTTATGACTGGAATACGTGTAAATTAACAAAATCGAGCAAGAACTCTTGAAATGAAAGCTTATCATAATCACCAATTTGAAAAATTTTATACGATTTTCCTTGAATTGCTTTTTAGTGTTACTTATAAAACGTTATCATTTCAATACTTCTTGTTCGATTTTAATGATTGAAACGTCCCTAAGTCAGAAATAATGTCCTCTGTCCGGTTCTACCAAAAAAAATTGAAATAAAAAAAAATGGCAAAAAATCCAATATATGACTCATTTCGTCAGCTCAGTGCAGTACCCAAGAATTGAAAAATTATTTATATTTGTCATTTTTTTATACTTTGTGCTAGATTTCAAAACAGGTTCGATAAACACATAACGGGGATAATTTATAACTGTAGTACTTACTTGATTTAGATGATCCAAAAAAAAAACGGCACAGACAATTTTGATAAAACTTTTTGAGTTTGTCAAAATTAGAACTGCCTATTATAAAAGAATTGTATCTCCCATACAAATGTTATAAAAAACACGTTCTCAAAAATCTAAGAATTTGTTTTTGGCATTATACTTACGGTAATATTAAAAATCCGACAGTAAGAATTAGAAGTTCCTTGTTTCTAATCTCAAATCAGCCGTTTTTAATAACTTTGAATCTGAAAAAAATAAAAGTAGCATTTCGTATTCTTTTCCACATCACCCAATGGGGTAGAATACTAGACGCGTTTTTTTTAACGAGGTTCCCCAGTAGGCCTGCCTCCTAACTACTGCATGTAAAAACTACTATAACAGGACTACATGATATTGCACTACTAAAAAATTGCACTACTAAGATTGCACATTAAAATTCATAAAATAGGAACTACAGCAAATAAAGCTTTACAACTACAACTAGAATTTTTTTTTTGTTTTTTTTTTGTTTTTTGGGTTTTTTTTTTGTTTTTTTTTGGTTTTTTTATTATTATGAAAAAATACTTAAATACAACTACAACTACAACTACATATCTAACCATACTTAAAACTACTAAATGCTTTTTGTGTTTAAATTTGTTGGTGGGTATATTATTAAAGGGGTAATGGTATGGACAAAAAAATATCACTTTACAAAGAATGCGAAAGCTGTGGACAAAAAATTGGTTTTTATAATTAATGTTGATTGGTGACACTGTAAAAAAAGGTTAGTAAAAATATAATAATAAAAATCTAATATATTTTAATAAAATATTTTATTTCTTATATATATATTACATGTCATTAAATATACTTAAACTATCCTGGGGTGGTATCGGCTAACGCGATAGTTGATAGTTGATAATCAAAAACGATACTTTTGCTCTATGTAAGGTGATTATCAAATCGACAATCGTTTTTTTCCTTGTATTTCAAGTGACAGCTATTTAGGTATCGTTTTCATACATTTTTGTGAGTAACATCGTTATTTTGGATTCAATTTCTAAAGCAAATAAATTGTGTGTAGAATATTGTCAAATAAAAGCAAATACATAAATAAGAGAATCAAAATGACGTTTCTCACACTGAGTGCTGCCAAAAACTCAGCCTGTTTTATTGATCACTTTACACAGAGCAAATCAGAGTTGATAATCAAAAACGACTATCAACAAAGCGACAATCAACAATCGCGTTAGCCGATTCCACCCCTGTGTTTCACCCTCCTGAATTCCTTATTGCTCTTCCTGCAAGTCAAAATAATAAGCCCTCTTAGGATAAATTTAATAATGATCTGCCTATGATCATTATTTGTACAGCAATTTGATAGAATATTTCCTTCCATCAATTCCGCGCACCACTTTTCAACGATCCTTTCGTTGAATTCTTTTTGTGCCCTGTTTTTTTCGAAATTGATTCGGAGAGCTTTAATAGCTTCTTCGAAAAGTATCGAAGGAACCGTCAACTTTCCGAACTCCGAACTAGTGGTTTTCGACGCGTATGCTCGGAGCTTGATCAGCAAAGTTTCTTCCCTAACTTTGCTGTTCTCATCCTCATCCACCATGAACTTCCAGCAAACTTCGCAGTTGTTCAATTTTTTTTTCAGCTTTAGTGCTGCAAACCCGACGTAATACGTAGCAGCCGCTCCTTGAAGATTTTCACTTTTCAAGGTGTCGAATAAATTGTTCATTTTAATAATGAACCGTGCAGTTCCCTCAGCGAGTTCCTTCTCTGCTTCAGTCTTGAAACAACCTGTTTTCACAGCATACATAATCCCCGTGGCTACAGTATGGCTGAAAACTTGGGTCGCTAACCTCACCGACATCTTGTCGTGTACTCCTGGATTGATGTGTGCGTCCGTAAGTTTGAAGAAAACTTGGAAGGTATTTGCTTTCGAGTCCTCCTCAAAAACTTTCCTCAAAACTCCCCAGTCAGCAACATCATTTCCAGCACGAATTTGATGGCACAGCAGTATATTCCTTACAGACTTAAAAAGGTGAGGATAGTCATGCATCAGAAATATTTTTCTATCCGCTATCTCCAGATAGGGATGTTCTTCTATTGCATTTTCTGTTAGTGTTTTATACGCTAGCACATTGTTTGATCCTTGGTCGCAGCTTGTTGCAACCACTGTTAAACCACAACTTAAAACTCCCGTTATAATTGTGTTTAACATTTCGGCCAAGGCAATTCCATTTGGGGATCCCACGTAGTAAGCGATGGTTTGCTTCCAATTGGTATTGAGACCTCTAAGTGTAAAAACCATTGCTTTACACGCAACAATATTACTTCTTCCTAGCTCTCCATAGTCTGTGAAACCGTATATAATATCATCCTTGATATTATATTCCAGTTCCCTTTGGATTGCCATTTCATCAAAAAGCACAATAGTCTTTTTGTCCATCGCTGACATTCCCTTGGCCTTTTCGGTGAGCATGTCCTTCATGCTCTGGGTGAATCCAGCTTTCAACCTGATTTCGGAATGCCATCGGTAAATAGTACTTACCGATGGCAGCCTAAAACCTACACTTATCAGAAAAGAATAGCACGCTGGAGATTTAAAGAAAATCTTTTCAAAAAGTGCTTTTTCCTTATTTCTCCAAGGTGCCTTCTTCTTGTGGAAAAGTTGCGCGAAAATAAAAGTACGCAACTCTTCCAAAAAATTGGACATTTGGGTATCTAAATTTTGTTTCAAATTGTATTTGGGACATTTTTTCAATTTCTTCGGGGTGAAGAAAAGTCGTTGTCGCGCTGTCTTAAAGCGAACCGGTTTAGGAGGAGCTTTGTACGATCGGTACTTGGGGGATGGAAACTGCGACGGCGAAATAGGTGTCGACAGAGGAACATTAGGAAGAGATAAATCTCTTACATAGGTTTTTTCGCTGAATACAGCTAAATTTTCTAAAGAAAGAGCCGGAGAAGGTAGAGGGGCTGGTATAGTAGAAGGTCGAAGTAGAGGACAGTATGGTACTGGTCGTGCACGTGGAAGTGCGAAAGTAGGTATGGGAGGTGTGGGAGGAGCAGGAGAATTCCATGACTCCATAAGTTGGAAGCATGTGGGATCAATAGCTTCATCAGAGCAGCCACAAACTGAATAATAGGACAATGGAACGGCATTTTTAGAAAGAAGCTTCAAACCCGTGCGAATCACTAGGTCTTTTAAGTAAAAGTGGGATTCACACATATAGGATATCCGATCCAAGTGTGAAACACCACCATGCTTCGCGAAAACCGGTCTCCTATTATCCCACGGAACTTTAAAAAAAGAAACACTTGATGGGCGATGTTGCACTGCCCCGCACTGTGCATAACAACACTTCACCATTTTTTTATTTTATATATAACTAAAAATTTAACACTTTAAATTTTATTTCACACAATTTAATTTCACAAAAAAAAAATTAAATATTGCACACAACACAAATAGCACAGATATATTCACACTTAATTGTACACTAACTTTGAAAAAAAAGAAACACTTTTTTATAATAGGAATATTTTTTTTCTTCACTTTAAGCTTTAAAAACTTAAAATGAACACTGAACTATATTATATCACAAAAGGTATTTTCACTTTACTTAATTAATTTGCTTCACAGAAACATTTATAACAAACGTACGTCGAAAGTAAATATAAATAGCAAAAAAAAATTATTTATAAAAATAAAAGTGTTGTGAACACCCTATGAATAGAAAAATTAAAAAAAACTTACAGCTTCAGATGGGGGTTGAAAACACAAATATCCGAAAAGGAAGAGGGCTACAGAATTAATTTTTTTTTGTTTAAAAGAGGTGGGCGGTTGAAAACACATATGCGAAAATCGGGGCAAAATTAATTTTTGTTTGTCAAAAAGAGGTGGGTGGTTGAAAACACAAATTAAAACACAAAAAGGCAACTACTTAAGAAACAAACAAAATCACTAAATATTCACTATATTCACTATGCACAACAGCAGCACAAATAAAAACACTAAAAAAGCATACAAATTTTCGTTCGTAAGCGAAAAAGGATAGTTAATTTTTTTTGGTAGGTAGGTACACAACAATTTTTAATATTTTAATATTATAAATATTTAATATTCTTCGCACTAAAAAGCAAAAGCGAGACCGAACAATCAAAATTAGGTAAATTAAAATAAAATTATTTTTTTTGTTCTACACAAGCACAAGCATAAAAAGCGACCGAACAATAAAAATTACTCAAATCACTGAATCTTTCAAATTTCAATCTAAAAAAATTACGATTTGCACTTGCAGCCGAAATCCCGAAAGTTTTGCCAGCAAAAAATTCTTTTGAACCAATCAAAATAAAGAAAACCAAAGCACAGTTTTCAATTTTCCCCATCCCTTTGAGTACCAAATAACGGTGAAATAACGACAGAAAAATGTAAACAAAACCAACACCAACTGTCAAAACCCTACATAAAAAAATGTAAACAAACGAAACCAAAACAGATTTTCTCTTAATCCCATTTATCTTTTCTTTCATTATAGCCATTTCCTTATATTTTCCCTTATTCACTCTTACTCTGCTAAATACTCAATATGCCTTCTCTTTCTTAAAATATTATATTCTACACTCCACACTGGCAAAAAAAATGTCTACAAAATATCCCCTCTTTGAATTTGAGTTAGGGTTGCAGAGGTATATTAGATGTCGCCCCATTCGACTTCCACCATGATAGTACTATAGTTTTCATATACAAAGAGGTATCTCATCCTTATTTGGCGTTATTATTACGTCTTTAAATATAGTGATTTTAATTTTCGAATTTCTGAATATAAATTGAATTATGTGTCGAATTTTTTCATATTTCAACTGGTTAAATTTGTCTTCGAAAGTAGGTAACGAAATACTTTCCATATTGTCTTTTTCCAGTCTATTCTTTAGATTCTGAATTGTATAAAAAAAATCTTGATAGCTTGCTTTTTCCCAACTATTTCTTTTTATGAAACAATGGTAAATTCTTTTTTGTGTTTTTATGTTTGCTGAAGAAATGACACTATATAATTCGAGAGGGCATTATCTTGCGCTTTATTCCAATCGTACTTAACATCTTTTTTTATTAAACAGGTAAGGGGTTTAGTTATTTTGCTAAAGTTTTTTCAATAAAGCGGCGATAGTAACCTACCAATCCCAGAAATGATCGAACATCATCAGGATTTTTTGGTTTCGGAAATTCCTTGATTACTTCAACTTTCGAAGGGTTGGGTTTTACTCCATTCTCGGAAATCATATGTCCAAGGTATGCGACTTCTTTTCGAAGAAATTCGCATTTATCAGTTTGAAGCTTAAGATTATTAAGCTCTAATCTCTGGAAAATTTCGATCAGTTTCTTTTCGTGATCTTGAAGAGAGGATGCATAAATGACAACATCATCGAGGTAAACAAAACACTTTTTGTCTACTAGTCCAGCAAGAACATGATTCATTGCACGTTGGAAAGTAGCGGGAGCGTTTTTTAAGCCAAATGGCATACGGCCAAACTCAAAGTGACCATTGGCTGTGGAAAAGGCGGTCTTCGACCTGTCTTCCTCTTTTACATCGATTTGATGAAACCCGGAGGCTAAGTCCAGGGTTTTGAAATATTTACTATGACCCAATTGGTCTAATATTTCACATATGTTGGGTAATGGAAAGGAGTCTCCAATAGTAACTTCATTAAGTTTGCGATAGTCTACGACTATCCTCCATTTTTTTATACCCGAAGCATCGGACTTTTTGGGGCCACCCATAAGGGTGCGGACCACGGAGAATAAGAAGGTCTGATAATTTTTTGATCTAGCATGTTTTTCAGTTTATCGGTTTATTATTTTCTAAATGAATTTCATGCTTGACAGATTTCATTGCTGAAAGTTTATCTCCTTTAAGGAAAAATATATTTGAATACTGATTACATATTCTTAAGAGGCTTTCTTTTTCCTCTAAATTAAGATGTTCTGTTCTTATTTCTTTATTTAGGAGATCTAGTCGATCTTTAATTTGATTAGTTCCATTTTGGAACTTAAACGATTCAGATGTTAAAGGGATTAAATTGGAATTTGCCTGAGAAATTTTTACTTGGTAATCAAGTGTGTTTAGGACTGTAGCTAAGGCTTGATTTTTATTGTCGATTTTAGTAATTGCTCTGCTTAGATTCACGCCTTCTAAAATTGGAAGTTCTTGTAGAATTCCTTCCTTAATTTGTGGGTTTAATATATTTACCCTTATCAAAGTTTCTGATCGAGGAGGCAAAATATACTGTTCGTTTTTGTAATTATTTATAAAGAATGGAATAGATTCTCCACTTTCTAGACTTAAGATTTTATTTTATAATTTAGATTTGCTTTTTTAGAGACAAGAAAGTCATTTCCCAATATACCATCATATGGAATATTAGATGGGGAATCGATAACATGGAATATATTATCAAAATTTAAGATCTTAGAATTTTCGCATCGAATAAAAAATTTTAGATTAATAGAACCTATGCTTTCAATAGGGTTTATACCCTCATTGATTCCTTTAAGTTTTACTTTGTTATCTGGAATAATATTTGTGTTTTCTTTTAGATTTAGTTTTTTCAACATTGATATACTTGCAGTACTGTCAATTAAAAATTTAAAATAACCCGATTTGGATCTATTTGAACTAACTATGCCGTAAATTGTATTATCGTTTGATAAAATTATTCTGAAGGGTCTGCTGCCTTCATAATTTCCGCTCGAAACACTGCATCATTTGTTTCGAGGGTTCTTATGTTTTCCGAAGGCTTTGAAGGACTGCTTGAATTCTTTGCTTCATGTTCTTTTTTCCATTTGAGTTTCCTACATTCTTGGATATTATGCCCTACCTTTTTGCAGTAATTGCAATTATTACTTACATTATTAGAAGTTGTATGTAATAAGGGTTTGGTTGCAATAGGTTTTTTAAAACATTGATTTGCTGTATGTCCTGTTTTATGACAAATAGAACATTCGGCAGGTTTAAAATTTGACTGTTTTACTTTAATAAGCAATTGAACTTTTTCTTCTTAAATCGCTAGGTTGAAAGCTTCATTTAAATTTTCAATATTTCTTGCTCTTAACATGTTGCTTATATCAGGTTTGATATATAATATAAACGTATGTAAGGCTAGGTCGTTCATGGCGGCAAGTCTTCCCGATAGCTCAGCGGGTATTGTTGTATTTTGTTGGGTTGATGTTAACAAGCGTTTTAACGCAGTTTCAACCCTACAAATGTATTGAGAAATTTGTTCTGTAGGTTGCTGTTTGCAAGTTAAAAGTTCTATAAGCAAATGTCCATGATGCTTAGAATCAGCATATATACTTTTAAGAAAATTTTTCAAATCTGACCAAGTATTAAAATCATGGTTAGAAACTGCTGCTTCTGCTTTACCACTTAACTAAGTTTTGGTATAAGCCAGCAATATATCAATTTGATCGGGGGTAGCGATTCTGAAAGCTGCATCTACAGCATTTAAATATGGAATCAGCTTCTGCCCGTCGCCATCGAATGGCTTTATAAATTTAAAAAGAGTTTGTAATGGAACAGTTATCGCTAAATTATTTCCATCTACTTCAAATTCATCATCTTGTTCTTGATTTACATTAGCCATATCAATTACGTTATTCAAATATTAATATTTATTATAAAATCATATATGTACATATGTATCTACTACTTAAAGTTCTTTTTTTAATATATATATGTACATATAATATGTATTTATATGTATATGTAGGTATATAACATAAACTATAAAACTACACTAAGAATAAAAATGTATTAATAAATTTATGTAACTATGCGTGTACATGAGATTTCCATATTTTTTTTTTTGTTTTTGCTGAATGAAAGATACTCCTTGTAGATGATAGGTACTGCTAAGATTTGAAGATATATGTAGATATTCTATCATATTCTCTTTATTAGAGGTGACGATTTATAAAGATGCTCTGCTGTATCCACTTTGTTGATTATGAATTATGATGCTCTGATGAAGATGATTGTAATTTAATATACTATTAAGTATATTCACTTTTGATAATTATGATGATGCTCTGATTGCAGATTGAGTCTTTGTATCGAATATAAACAATAGAGTGCAGAATTTTTTATTTGCATTGTTTTTTTTTTGTTTTTTTTTTTTTTTGTGAAACTTATTATATTTTTTTTTGTATAAATGCCAAAGCATACGATTTTGATTTTGATTTTGTTTTTTATTTTACTTCTGACACCAATTTATGTTAAGATCTAGTTTTAGCTTTTTTAATAAAAAGAAACACGATGTGTTATGTTGGACTTTCACATTATGAAACTTATTTCGTTTTTGACTAGTAAAATTGTTAACAGTTTCCTATATTCTACTTGCTTCTTCTTTTAAAAAGTGGGAATTAATTTCAAACTCAAGGAGAACTTAAATCACACATTTTTTTCGGAATAAGATTCCCAGTTAGCATTGGAACTAAATCCACTTTACTAAAGTGGATTTAGTTCTCACTAAGTGGGAACTAAATCCCTCAGTGGAGTTAGTTCCCGTGGATTTATTTCCCCGCACCTATTCTTTATTCTTAGAACTAACATAGCATATTATTTATTCTTAGAATTTACATAGCATATTATAGTTTTCTTAGAATTACAATTATTTGATATATGTATGGCTTTAACAATTTAAGCCAGTGGCTTTGTTAGAACTAATGATAAGTATGGTTTATAACACTGTTCATCACCACCAAAGAGAATTCAATTTTAATCAAAAGCAATTCGGGTAAGCCCGACAAAACAATGACGATAACAAAATCTGAAAACATCACCCACTGTCGTTCTTCTGTTCTAATATACGGAGATCAACTAATTCCAATGAAATTGGGTCAACAGCAGAGCAGCGATACTCTGCAATTTACCAAAACCAACCCAACATGAACTTCAATTTTATTATATAAGAAACACTGAACTAGGTAATGGTATTCGCCCACTTTTAGCTTTAAAACTTTTCCATGTTCATTGTATATAAATTTGTTTTACATACAATGTCCATGTTGCAACAAAATCATCTATATCTGACAGCTAGCAGCAGAGACAGGCAGAGTGTGCACTGTGCAGTGCATAAGCTTCAAATTCAAATAAAAGAAAGAGAGAAATCATCAAAGTAGAAGCATAGGATTTTACCCCCCTTATAATGAGTAGGTATAGGTAACCAATTTGAGTAAATATTTTTTTTTAACCAAGCACCAACCAATATAGAGTTCGAAATATTTTCAAGTAGGCCAGTAGGCTCATACTCATTGCAGTTAAAAAAAATGTCACTAAACTAAAAACTAAGTTTTAAAATTTAAGTTTTCGACTTATGTTTCCAAAAACTAGGGTGTTATGTGACGAAATTTTGAAGTTTTGATACAGAGAAAATCCAAAAAAAAATGTTTTCTAGAAACTCGTCTTACATTTAGCTTTTATACTGCCAACGCGAGGAAGTTAGGCCCGTTTTTATTTGTAGGTAAAATTTTTTGTCTTTTTTAAAAGCAATGTGAGCATTTTCAAAAATTTCAATTTTAGAAACATTTATATGAAAGTTTGGGGAGAGTACGATAACTTGGGCGCGTAAATTGATAACGGTTTTTGTAGAGGGGTCCAAAACAAGCATTTTGTACTATGGGAGGGGGGGTCTATCTTGTCCCGTTTGGGCAGGAGGGGCAATTTTATGAAAAGAGTACTAAAGGTGGAAAAAAAATCATTAAAAAATAACGGTAATACTTACAGTTAAATTTAATACTGTTTCTCACAGCCAGTATTTTTTACTATAAGTCACTTTTTAAATCAAGCAAAATTTATGCACAGTTTTCGAAAAATTGAGCTTCAAACACAAAATTTGGGGAAAAAAACACAAAAAAAAGTTTTGAAGTGTAATTTCTCAAAACCATAAGATTTAATATAATTTTTTTTATAGAATTCGGTGCTCTTATTAATTCTTAATCAGAAACTGAAAACTAGATCATTTTATGACTTCTAGTTTTTGAGAAAATTGAAAATTACTGACTACTTTTGTATGAGATTTTAGCTTTTTGACTGCATGCCCCCCATACATACCTCAACTGCTTATACTTTACTACTGTTTAAATATCAAATTTTGCATACATCGAACCTCGCACATACCCATTGTATATAAAACTTATAGTACTATCATCCTTTGTATATGAAAACTATAGTACTATCATGGCGAGTTTTTTTTAGGGTTGCAGAGGTCCTGGTGGTGGCGCTGCAAAATGTGAGGTGTAAAATTCGATTTGGGGAGTCTTTAAGCGTGGAAAATTGGTGGTAGGGGCAAGAGTAGACTATTTTTTGGATTATTGCATCCAAAAAATATCAATAAATATCATTTAAAACCTCCATAAGCTCTCCGCAAAAAAAAAAGAGTAAGGGTTGCATAGGTAAATTAGATGTCGCCCCATTCGACTTCCACCATGATCATTGTATATCAATTTGCATAGTACTATCATCAGCACGTTCCACCACGTCGGCCCCAAAATTGCAACTCCCGCCCAAACGGGACAAGATAGACCACCCCCTCCCATAATAAAAAATTCTTGTTTTTGACCCCTCTACAAAAAACCGTTATCAATTTTCGGCGCCCAAGTTATAGTACTCGTGCCGAAAGTTTTACTAGAAAGTTATGGTTTGACCTGAATTATTACCATTTTAAATGTAAAGAATTCTGCTTGGAAATAATTTATGTATAAGGTTTAGAATTTTAACAATTTATAAAATTTACTTCAAAAAAAGTACATTTTTGTAGGTTCCCGAACATGGAGATTAAGTACCCGGACACATTAATTTCGCAGGGAAGTAGTAGTAAATTTATCCCAATTGTTAGGCAAAATCATAGATAACGAATTAGAAAGAACGTATACAACATCACCATAGAATTCGAATTCGATCGACACTCAAAACCGACAATTTTGGAAAATTAAAATTTCTAGATACCTTTTACTCCAGTCAATGCGTGTCGTGTAAAAAGGCTTGACCTTTCGCGAGTTATAGAATTACTTCCCAACGTAAACATTAATAAAAGCATACCAAGCATATTTGCTTGAGTATTATAAATTATATGAATAAAGTATCTCCATTGAATTAATGTAAACAAAGATTATTCCATTGAATTAATGTAAACAAAGATTTCTAAAGATCGATCACATTTCTCGGTCGCTACATTCTCGGTAATTTAATCACTCTAATGTCGTTTTCAATTGGCAATCCGGAATTGGTTTTAGATTCGGAATCCCAATTGAACAGTTTTTTTCGATTCGGAAAAATTTGAAGTTTGGTTTGACTGTATTAGTATTTAAAGCAATCACTTCACAGTTCGCAGAATTTGTAAATGTAAAAAATATGACATTTATCAAGTGCGACATTTAAATCTTTGAATGTGTGAGTGATTCTGTTTTTGCTTCTGATTTCAAATCCAGAAGAGAAATTCTTTTTTTTTTAGAATCAGAACTGTCACTTTTGCCCAATTGAACGCATTCAGAATGCTTTTTTCTGCTTCCAATTGCCAATTGAAAACGACATAAGAAAATATAAAATTGTCAATGATTCAAATTCTTTGAATCATAAACAAAACGTTATACTATATATGTATGTATCTTTACTGTGTATTGTATTGTATGTATCTTTACTGTGTATTCATGCAGCATTGCTGCACAGATAAATAATTAAGTATAAAAGGGCTTGCATAACGAGTCACAAAAAGATTCTAGATTGAACACTCAAATATAGCTGATGATTTACCCCCACCAGAGGTAAGGGATCTGAGGCTTCGAGAATTCAAAAATAAAGTATTGAAATATAAAAATTGTGAGTTTTATTTCATTCTTTTTAAAAATTTATCCCAGAGGATCAAATACAAAATTCGCGCAGAGGCATTAGTCGTTTTTTTTTTCATGTTTTGCTGTGGCTTATATGAGAGGCTTAATTCTAAATTTGCAGCACCTTAACACTTTTTTTTTCTACCAAAGCTATTCGCAAAAATGTGTTTTTCCCATTTTTTAATAACTTGCCAATGTCTATCGCAAATTAAAAAAATGAGACACGGAAAAAAAGCACCAGATAAAATGTTGTCGTACATACTCGTATGTTACAATATGCTACGTTTTGAAAAAAATTTTTTTTTTCAATAACTATACGGGGAGCTTTTTTGTAAATTGTTTTGTAAATTGAATGGCTTATACAAAAAACATCTGCCAACTCAAAAACATTAAAATAAATACAAAATTCTCATAATGAAAGAAATAAGGGAAATAATATGAAAAATTGAAAAAAAATTTTTTTTTCAATAACTATACGGGGAGCTTTTTTGTAAATTGAATTTGTAAATTGAATGGCTTATACAAAAAACATCTGCCAACTCAAAAACATTAAAATAAATACAAAATTCTCATAATGAAAGAAATAAGGGAAATAATATGCCTTTGTCGTATGTGTAGGTTTGACCGAAACTGCTTGTTACCCAAACACATACGACAAAATAATCAGACATACGACTACAAACGAACAAAAATTAAATATCGTTGGTATTTTCCATACGACAATATAAAAACATGTTATTTATTAAAAAGTCAAGTTTATTGTTTTTAATATTTATTCTTCTGTATAAAAAAAAATGCATGAAAATAAATAAAAGTAAAAATAAAAAAACAAGAATACAGAATTTAAAAGATCAAAGTTTTAATTGATTTTTTTAATGACACGATAAATTGTTATATATTCATTTTTTCCAGATAAGGAATCATACATTTTATATCTTTTTTTTTTTTATTGGAGTCGATGGCCTTTGCTGGAGCTAAACGAAGCTCTTTTTGCAATCGGTTGGCTTTTGCAAATGTCCGGTTTTTTTTGCTCAAATTATAATGAGTGTTAAACACTTCTTTAGATGAAGTCTTACATCCAATTTCATAAGTTTTCTCACCGCTGAGATAAGAGTTTTCACTTTAAAGAACTGGATTTGCTTGTAAGCTAGGTTTTCAGACTTGAAGTCATAATTTTTAAAATCCTTTTGGTTCATTTGCAAAATTTGCAAATTAAAGTTCGGGAAATTCATTTTTTTTAAAAAGCGAATTAAAGTAGGTAACTTGACTGGGTATCTCAATGTTTCGTAAATATTTTTCACACTGTGAGACTGTGATGGACACAGTCAACTTCTTGCAAGCAAGAATGTCCTAGCTCGCAAAACTTTTGCGTTATTTCTTTGATTGAATTTTGGTCATGAAGTGTACGTTATTCGGTTCCTAATTTGTGGAACAAATGAATCATAATACGTAAACAGGCAAAAATTACAAGTGCGAAAGGCCTGGCTTTCTAGGATAGGTTTCAGAGGTTAGCATTCTTCGAAACTGAAATAATTTCCCGCTAACGAAACCAACACTACGACTCGGATAAGGAATGATAACACGTTGACGACTTTTGGCTATTGTACCCGGGCAAAGATTGGTTTCTGGAATGTGAAGACGATTCTTGACAGCGGAAGTGAAGGTCCTCAAAGTGCCAGATTCTTCCAACTAGAGAATGAGTTCATACGGTATAAGATGGATATCTTAGGGATCAGTGAAATTAGATGGTTGGGCTCGAGGAAGTATAAGTCTCCAACACTGGCACAAGACGTGCCACAAAATCAGCTAGGTGTCAACGGACAGACAAGCAACTTCCAACTAAATTGACCACTTCGCTATCAGTCGGCGATTTAGAAGCAGTCTCCAGGATGTTCGAAACAGAAGAGGTGCAGACATAGGAACTGCCCGGGACCACCATTTGATGCTACCGTAAAATTAAGCACATCTGCAGTTCGGAGATCCCAAGAAAACACCCGAATGCCCAAGTTATATACCGATAGACTTAAGGATCCCGCAGTCCGTCAACAACAAACGGACCATCTTTCACAAGGATTGAGAGCAATCAGCAGCACGGAACCCACCTCCATCGAAAACGATTGGTGTGCTGTGAAAAATGTTTTCATATCAGGTGCTGAAAGTATAGTCGGTCGGTCGCAAGGAAGAAATAGTGCCTGGCTTTCCGAAGAAACTTTGGCTAGGATCGAAGAAAGAAAACAACTCAAACAACTGCTCTTACCAGCAGCGCCAACAACATCGTCTGAACTCCTGCTCCCACTCATAAAAAGAGCCTGGGAAACAGAAAATTTTCCTGAGGAGTGGAAAAAGGGGGTGATCGTCAAGCTCCCAAAGAAAGGAGACCTAACTCAGTGCGAAAACTGGAGAGGAAATTGCGTGCTGCTTGCTGTAGCGAAGGTTATAGCAAAAATAGTCCTAGACCGAAAAAAAGACCACCTAGAAGACACCCTTGATGCCGAACAAGCGGGTTTCCGCACTGGATCTTCCTGTGTGGACCACATCAACACTTTGCGGATCATCATCGAACAGTGCGTCGAATATCGTTCACCACTTCACCTGCTGTTAATAGATTTCGAAAAGGCTTGCTTTGCGCAGGAAGGGCATCCCGGATAAATTGATTGCTATAATCAATGCTACATAAATGAAGGATCCAAATGTCACGTTCTGCATAAAGGGAGGTTGTCAGAGGAGTTTGAAATCCAAAGTGGAGTTAGACAGGGTTGTATACTGTCACCATTACTGTTCCTGTTGTTAATAAATTATGTACTGCATGCAGCTTTGTCGAATGTAAATTCAGTGGAATCTGCTATCACACCTTAAACATCTAGACAACGCTGATGACTTATGATTACTTTCTCATTGGATCATGGATCTCCATCAAATGACAACAAGAGAAATTGAAAGCGTCGGGCTTAAGATCAACACGACAAAAAAAAAAGGATCAGCCTTGGAACTTGCTCATCTACTCAAATAGATATTTCTGGACAACCAGTAGAGATGGTAGAGAGTTTTCAATACCTTGGGAGTATTGTCTCTACTGATGGCGGGACCAAACAAGATATAACCAGCAGAATGGGGAAAGCAAAGGCTGCGTTCGGAATGCTGTTCAAAATATGAAGGAACAACTCTATAAGAAACCGAACACAATGGCGCGTAGGAGTAGTGGAGGCCCTAGGACCCGCAAGGGGAAATCTACGGATGTAAAAGGTCTGAGGACCTAAGTAAGTAAGTAAGTATGAAAATCCACAAAATAATTTTTTTCATATTCGGGTGGTCTTCCACAGCTTTGTTTAAGATTTTTATTAATCCGCTGGAGATATCATTTCCAGAACGTCCACTTACAGTTTAAATGTCTCCTTTTTGTACTTGTCGCAAAAGTTTTTTTTTGGGCATTGAATAAAAGGTTGAATTTTGTGTTAAATATCAATGGAAACGGGATTTTCAACTTTAATTTTGTACAATTCATACATCCTTTGTAGGTTTAGATGTGCATCTAAGTATTTTCCGGAACTTTTTGATAAGCATAAATGGGAGTCTACAACTGCAAAGCTCGAATTGTGGTTCTTCACCTCAGCTACACGGTCGTCATGTGTAGCCTTTCTACCAAGCTTAGCCCGAGATTTAGTAGACTCTTCATTTGTATAAGTTCTCTCTGATATACTTAATATTTTTAAAAAATACTTCTTGCATGCTTGTATGGTCTCGTGCCTTACTTTAAAATAGTAATAAAAACTTGCCTTTTCTAGTCAATTCTCATCATGTTTGTTATTTTGTCGTCCTCATTTTACTTCAACTTTTTTAATATAATTTCCATAAAATATTCGTTTGTCTACTGCTTTCAAACTCCAGAAATTCGTATGAATGACTTCCCTCTGCGCTTCGGTAATATTTCGCTTATAACCACAAAAACAGAAATCCGTGCAAGTGTCACCCATCATTCCGCCAGGTCTTGAAACAACACCCTTTCCCTTATAATGTTTCCATAATAATGGATCTCTGTTTTTTTTTTGTTTGTTGGCGTTGTACTACGCGCTCTAGAAAACAATTAAATGGAAATCTAACTTGTCACATGATATTATGTAGATTTGAATTTTCAAAAACTTACAAGAACTGCTTTAATAACTGCCTTCGGTCTTCACCTCGATTTATCCTAAACTAAATGAGTGAGTGGAGAAAATCATTTTATCTGCAGGTTAGGTTAGGTTGACGGGGCTGTCAGTATAAACTGACACTCAGACCAGGATTGGCGCATTGTGATACCACATGAATCTAGAGATTTTCTTCCATTTTTACTTTCTTCTTTTTTTGTCCTTTTTTCTCTGCAAAGCCTGTTTATTTTTATTTTGTTTTTAAAAATCATTTTTCCTATTTGCTGCTTTGCTGCGGAGTGATTTTCTTTTTCTAGTTTTTGGTTTGTTTATTTAATTTAATGTCTGGTTGAGGGTTTTGTTTATTCGCAGTATGGACGGTATATCAGTACGTTCGATGGTAAAAATACTTTCTGATGCTCGTGAAGGCTTCAAAGTGTGTTGTATAAATGCTCGTAGCCTTAACATATGTACACAAATTGGATTTTTTTAAGTATGTATTTGATTCGTCAGGGGTTGATGTTGATTGCATTACTGAGACCTGGTTTAGACCTGATATTCCTAATAGTGCATATGATATACAAAACTATAATTTAATTCGAAACGATAGAATTACTGATACAATTGGTGGCGGGGTGGCAATATATTGCAACGTATCACTTAAAAGTAGGGTTATTGGTAGATCTAAGAATGGCGGCATTGAGTTTTTAATTTTAGAGGTAACTGATGGTAATACTAAGAGTGTCTTAGGTGTGGGTTATAATCCCAATAGAAGTTTTTCTCCTGAACCTCTTTTCTCAACTCTACAACAATTCTCTGCATCTTGCGAGCATATAATTATTTGCGGTGATTTTAATGCAGATCTTTTACTATCAGATACTCGAGCCAACCAACTAAGAGATCAAATTGCATCTAATGGACTATATGTTTCAAACTCTTATGCCACACGTTTTGCTCCTAACTCAACTCCAAGTCTTCTTGATCTCATGATTGTCTCTGATTGTTCCAATGTTTTCCTTCTAGACCAATTGTCATTGGATGGTATATCCGATCATGACCTTCTTTTTTGCACCTACAACATTGATTTCTCTCGTGTGCCTATTCCATCAACTTTTCAATTCAGAGATTTTAGATCAATTGATAACTATGCACTGCAAACTGATGCCATTGAGTTGCCTTGGTATTTATGTCATAGCTTCACCAATTCTACCGAAAAAGTTAATTATTTTCAATCTTTGATTCTAAAACTGTTTGAAAAACATGTTCCTCTTAAAACGGTTTTAGTTCGCAGTAAAAATTGTCCCTGGTTTAATTCTGATGTTGAAAGGTCAATTAGAAAAAGAAGAAGGTTATATTCAAAATGGAAACTAAACCCAACTGACACCAATTGGAAATTATTTTGCCGTGCGAGAAATGATGCTACATTTGTGAATCGCAGAGCCAAAAAACGATTTTTTATGTCAAAATTGGATACAAAACAATCTTCTCGCAAGCTCTGGAATAATCTTCGTTCTATTGGGATCGGTAAAAAGGAAATTGTTCAGAATTTGCCGGATCCAAATGAGCTAAACAACACCTTTGTTTTGAGAGATATTCAGAATCTGAACTTTGTGCCTAATAATCTTGCCATCCATGATTCTTACTCAGTGTTTGAATTTGAATCCGTCTCTGAATTTGAGGTTCTGGACACCATTCGTAGCATAAAATCTGATGCTATTGGAGAGGATGGGGTGCCAATGTGCTTTGTCAAAATGATTTTGCCGCATGTGTTGAGTACACTTACACAAATAATAAATTTTTGTATTGCGTCTTCATCATTCCCAGATAGCTGAAAAATAGCTAAAGTTATTCCAATGGCCAAAAAGTCAAACCCTGGTTCTTGCTACGATTTTCGTCCTATAAGTATTCTCCCTTGCCTGTCAAAGGTCTTTGAGAGAATTTTAGCATCACAGATATCCAATTATCTACATCGATTTAACTTATTATCACCTCTACAGTCCGGTTTTCGTGCGAACCACAGTTGCCAAACTGCTTTAATAAAAGTCCTTGATGATATTAGGTTTGAATATGATTTGGATAATATTACTGTTCTTTGTCTGCTGGATTTCTCAAAGGCTTTTGACAGAGTAAACCATAAAATACTCTGCAAGAAACTTGAGTACTATTTTGGTTTTCATGATAGAGCTGTGCGCCTAGTTGAGAGCTATTTGTACAATCGCTGCCAAAAAGTTAAGTTTGGTCAAATAGAATCTGAGTCTCTGAGCATACATATGGGTGTTCCGCAAGGTTCTATTTTAGGGCCTTTATTATTCTGCATATTTATTAATGATCTACCTAATGTTTGTTCAAGTGTACTGCTACATCTTTATGCAGACGATGTACAAATTTATTTATCACGGCCGATTGGTCTACAGGATGATTTGATTTGCAGGATTAATGAAGATCTCAATGCTATATCCAACTGGTCCATCAACAATGGCCTTACTCTAAATCCGACCAAGTCTCAACTTATAGGCATATCTAAAAAATATATTGATTGCCTCCAATATTTCTTTCCCAAACTCAACTTCATTTTGTAGATACTGTGACTAGTCTTGGCTTCAAAATTAATAAGTCCCTGTCAGCGGAAAACCATATTAATTATATAGTAGGGAGAATTTATGCCGTGCTACGAAGACTCTGGCCATTCTTAAATATAACTCCTGTCAACACAAGGCTGAGACTCATAAAAACTCTGCTAGTACCCTTAATTGACTACGCAAATGTGGTCTATTGCAGTCCTGCTTCGAATTGTTATCATAAACTGCTTGTAGCTTTTAATGATATGATAAGGTATGTGTATGGTCTGCGAAGATATCAGCACATATCGCATTATCATAAACTGGTCCTTGGATGCTCACTGCAGCAATTCCTTGATGCAAGATGTTGTATATTTTTGCATAAAATTATACAGCTAAAATCACTATTATATATTTATGAAAAACTACAATTTGCACAATCCAGTAGAACTATAAATCTTTTAGTACCAAGATTCAACTACCTGAATTCTTCACGGCTCTTTATTGTTCATGCGGCAAGGCTATGGAATTCTCTTCCAGTAACTATTAAGAAGATAATTGTAATGGCAAACTTCAAAAATGCAGTCACTTCGTACTTTCGCTAAATCGTTAGAATACTTATCAAATAACTCCTAATAGAAAAATGAAATAAACAGGTTAATAAATTTAGGTTAAGACTAACACAAATTAAATTAATAAATATAAAAAAAAAAAAAAAAAACTTTATACTTTCTTTAAGAAGCTATAATCTATGTTGTAAATATGTATATAATATTTAGGCATTAATCTGTAATTATGTAATTATATCTATCCGTATATTTAAGTACTATAAAAGACTAAGTCTTACTTGTACATTACTTTGAATAAATTGAATTGAATTGAATTGAATTTGGAGCTTCTTATTATTAGGCTTAGCTTCGTCGTTCTTGAGTCGTTTTACATAACTAGTTCTCGAGATATATATGTAAGTTATAATCTAGCCCGCATAAGAAATTCCAACCAAAAGTTCTGATAACGCACCTCAAATATTATTCATCATAAGATGAAGATATTTTATTACAGCACATCCGTCACCCAAATACCCATCCATCAATTTGTCATCGATCACACAGCATCTAGACAATAGAATACCACACAAGCAGCAGCCACGCAAATATCAATCGATTTGGCAAATCAGCAGAACCTTTGTTGGCGATCGTCGCATCATTAGTTTAATTAGGTTACATTAGATTTAAATGAATTTTGTATCGTTAGATTTAAGCTTGAACTCTTAGTTGCCCAACACTAAAAATCGTTATAGGATCTTTTTTAAAAGATCCCCCGATAAATCAATTATTGTTTAATTTGTATACAGATGATAGTAGTTTTTGTTTTTTTAGACTCAGTGCATGTTGTTGTTTTTGGTTAGTGTTTCACGCATATAAAAAGTTTTGGGTGAGTTAATATCAATATCTTGCAAACAAAGTTCTCCCTGTTGTTGTTTATGAAACAATGCAATTGACTTTAAAAATTAAAACATAATTTCGCTCATACGGTGAATTAAATTTCAGAATAATCAGAATGTCATCAGAATTTGAATTAGAGCGTGAGGGCATGCGGAAAATGTTGTTCATTGATGGCGGTTTAATTTGCAGAGCGTTATAAAGTAAAATAAATTTTAATTTTAAATTCTCATCGGGACAATGAGGTACGCAGGATAAGACGCAAATTTATCACAATTTTATACATGCGGAAGCCACTACGCGGTGGCCTGCACGTTTTTAAGTTTTTTAAGTGCGTTCAGTTTATTTTTTTGCGAGAGTTGATTGTTTATTTACATCATTTAGTGTATTTTTTAGTGTGGAAATTTCGGAGTTATGTGTAGATATGTTTGTTGGTGGCCCTAAACGACGAACATCGTTTGCGTTTCCCCCTACACGATGAACACATTTGTGAACATGCATTTCGTTCCGATTCTCCAAAGAATAAACATCATGTGCGACAAAGAAGCTCTACAACAAAGTTCTCACCAAAAGTGTCCTTCAATTCCTTCTTATATTTCTTTAAGGATTCTTTATAGTAGTCCCAGTATGTGGATTCTCTCGTGCTTTTAGCACGATTGAAGAGTTTTCTACATTAATTTCTGAGCGTCTCCAGCCCTGAGACCCACCAGTGTGGTTTTCTTTAACCCCTTACTTGTATGAGTTGACAAGAGAGTCCCATTGATTTGTTCAAGCCTGATGCTTTATTGTGAAGTTCGTTAGTGCTGGTTGGAGGAATTAAAAGTTCGGGTTTAATTCAAATAATTTCTAATATTTAGCCCAGTCAGTTTTCCGATAATTACGAAACTTTAACGGCTTAGGGGCTTCTTAGGGTCGAGGTCCAGTTATCTGTATTATTTGGCATTTCATATGTAGGATCTTCTTCCTCATCGTCTGCTGAATAATCATAATCACTGTAATAAGGATTAGCACCTTTATCATGATCATCTTCGTCATCGCCTAATATTTCGTTACGCATGTTAAGACATTTATTATTTTATTATTATTATTCAAAACACTCTTAATACTTTATCTTCCACTATCAAACGTGTAGAGTTCTTCACATACACTTGGTGCAAGGAACTCGTCAGAACTCTGCGACATCTTGATCTCGATTCAAGACGGAAATTACATCTGTCTTTGTTTTTTCTTATGAGACATTCTACAAATAGGCCCCAGCCCCATACACTACACATGCCTGCATGCATGGTCCTGCATGCATGGTCTTTAATTGTTCAATTTTAATTATTAAACTTTTTGCCCAGCGGAGACCTATCGTGTGTTTTTTTTTTATTTTGCATGTATCTAAATAATGCATAGTCCGAATGGCATCACATTAAATTGCCACAGACCGTTTCCTGTGGAGAACGCCGTCTTTTCCCGATCTTCTGGGTGAATTTCCACTTGCCAATAACCGCTCTTCAAATCCAAAGTTGAAAGCCATTGGGCTCCTTCCATCGCGTCTAAGGTGTCGCTGATTCTGGGTAGAGGGTAGCTATCTTTCTGTCACGTCGTTCAGTCTTCGGTAGTCTACACAAAATCGAGAGACGTCTTGCTGGTTGGCGAATTGGTCTTGCATCTCCTGTATCAATTCGATGCCATACAAGTTGTGTTCGACCATATTGTCCGTTGGGTGAAGAGAATATATCAGCATACTCATGAAGAAGATCTCCAGCAACATTAAGCTGATGTTGACTCAGACTTGATGACTTTAGAATTTGGACTTTTAATCTGTCAAAGCTCAGGGGCTTCTTTGTTTCCGCTTCGGTGATCTTAGTAATCGCGGATACAGGTTCACATTGCCCAACTACTTCTCCCTTCTTGAGCTTAATTTCGTACGGTTTGATGTTCAGTATCCGTACAGGCATCATGTTGTTCTTTGGTGCCACCAGAGTCTTCCCTACCTTGATGTTTTGGGAACGTTGTTCCGCATCTGGTTCCACCATGAGGTATCGATGGCTTCCAAAGTCGCCCTTTAGTTTCGTCCACACGAATACTTCCGAAGAAGCAGGCAAACAAATGTCTTTTTCGATGACGGTCCTGATAATTGTTGAGTTTTCGTTGCCATAGACCATTGGAATCTCCACATTTTGATACTTAAGAACTTGCTTACCAATATCCAAAATTATTCCATGCTCCTTCATGAAGTCGATTCCAACGATGCACTCGTCACATATATCCGCTACCAGGAATAGGTGTGAAAACTCCTGTTCTGCCAAGCGGATCATAAGACGAACCTCACCATACACTTTTGCTGCCTCTCCTGTGGCGGTCTTCAGACGGTAGCTATTGGTGTTGTGTAGCCAAGTCATCTTGACCAAGTCTCTTCGCACAATGGAGGCGGTGGCACCGGTGTCGATTGTAGCCACGTGTTTCTTTTTGTTTATTATTGCCTCCACTGTCAGGCTTTTGTTGTCTCGTTTAGTCTGTGAGACTTGGATAGTGTTTCTGGGGCCATCGATACCAGAAACCAGCTTCTGCCCCTCGAAGTTGGTTCTTACTCGTTGAGCAGGAGTGTTATTGGTACTATTGCTTAATTGTTCTCGAGCGTTGGTTCTGCTTCCACAATGTTGGCATGCAGCTCTTCTCGGTGGTAATCTGCACTGCCGCTGGATATGTCCGGTTTTGTTACAATTCCAGCATCGAGCAAGTCCTTCACGCTGGCTTCTTTGGAATGCGATTTTCTGACAAGAGCATTCTTCAACTTCGACTTCTCTGACTCGATGAACTCCTTGGGAAGCTTGTTCTGCCGCTTCCATAGTCAGAGCAAACGCTAAAGCTTCAGAAAGCGTTCGTTTTCCAGTAGTTCTAATTGCTCGCTGTAAGTTAATGTCAGATACAGCACGGATGAAGGCTTCTGTTGCAAGTTGGTTGACGATTTCATCCCCTGCAGCTGGATATGTGAGATACGCCAACCTTTCAATATCCGCTTGAAGTTGCTGCAGAGTTTCTCCTCTTTTCTGGACTCTAGTATTCAGTTGGACGCGGAAGACTTCTTGCATATGGCCATCTCCAAAGCGTTTGTCTATGGCCTGAACAAGAGCACTGAAGTTACCATTCTTATCTGCTGGAATGGTTTGCAGCAGTTCAGCAGCAGATCCTCTGAGGGCAACCGTCAGAGCTATAAATTTGTCTTCTTCATCCCAGCCATTTGTCGCTGCGGCTGCCTCAAACTGTTTTTTATAGATCGACCAAGAAGTTTGCCCGTCAAAAGTCGGTGGATGTATTTCCTTCTTCCTTGGGTAATCGCCAACACTTTCCCTAATCCTAATTTCTCGAACTTTGTCTAATTCGTCGGTTATGATTTGTATTTTGCCTTCGAATTTCTCTTGAACACTCTCGAGCTTTGCGTCTACTTTTGAAAATTGCTTTTCGACGCAATCAAAACGTCCATCAATAGTAGCGAACTTGTTCTCAAAGGCATCAAGCTTACCTTCGATGAGAGTCTTCTGTTCTTCTAAAAGGTTCTTTTGTTGTTTTTAAATTTGTTCAAGAAGGTTCTCTTGTTCACACTTTTGTTGTTTTTCCATTTGTTCAAGAAGGTTCTCATGTTCACACTTTTGTTGTTTTTTCAGTTGTTCGAGAAGGTTCTGTTGTTCACACTTTTGTTCTGTCCGTTGTTCTTCGAGAAGATTCTTTTGTTCTGTATGTTGTTCTTCGAGAAGATTCTTTTGTTGTTTTTCCATTTGTTCCAGTTGGTTCTTTTGTTCTGTACGTTGTTCTTTGAGCTTGCCAATGAGAAGTGCCATCATTGCCGACAAGTCGACACCAGTACTTACTTGTTCTTCAGGCATTTCTATTTCGAATAGGAATGTGTCTGGGTCTTCTCCGCGTTGACTTAAATCTTCTTGCAGACGAATTATGAGGTCAGCTTTTCTTCCAGCAGTAGGAAGGCCTCGTTTATTCAGCTCTGCCTTAAGTTCAACACAATTCAATTCAATTACTGTCTTACCCATTTTGCTTTTATTTTTTTTTTTTTTTTTTAATCACAGTCACTTTTTGTCTTTGTTTTATCAAAACACACACACGTATATTTTTTTTTTTTTATCACCACAAATTATCTGAATGCACAGACAACATAACTTTTATTCCACTTCTAACACCAATGTAATATTCTGCTAAGAGTTCTCAATAAAAACTTGTTTACTTTATTTCTTAACTTCTTTTTATTACATTTAAAATAAAACACACTTTACTTCAATTGAAATCACTTTTATTAATCACTGGCACAACAGTATGCAACACTTTACACGAACTTTATTCTTTCACTTTCAAAAATAAAACTGTGTCCAATCGGTAGCGCCATCTAGCTTATATAGAGAAATATCTGGTGCTGGTCTAATGTCGAAAACAATAGAAATCTTTAGAACCAGCTTTGTATATGAAAACTATAGTACTATCATGGCGAGTTTTTTTTAGGGTTGCAGAGGTCCTGGTGGTGGCGCTGCAAAATGTGAGGTGTAAAATTCGATTTGGGGAGTCTTTAAGCGTCGAAAATTGGTGGTAAGGGCAAGAGTAGACTATTTTTTGGATAATTGCATCCAAAAAATATAAATAAATATCATTTAAAACCTCCATAAGCTCTCCGCAAAAAAAAAGAGTAAGGGTTGCATAGGTAAATTAGATGTCGCCCCATTCGACTTCCACCATGATAGTACTATAGTTTTCATATACAAAGGAACCAGTATCTCGATCTTTCTATTCTGACAGATAGATGGAATAATTCTCCTTCGTACTTCGACATTTAACAAAGTTCGAGAAAGCTCATTCAAAGCTCATAGCAGGTTGTTTTAAATCGCAATGGTACTAGATGGCGCTGTCATCGCATTCGAGAATCGATATAGTTCGAATGTAAAAGTCGTTATATTATGATTCAAAAGTAGTTAACTAATCTTCGTTACATTGCCCCCCTCTTAGAATTGATCGTCCCGAACAATTTCATAACCTCTTTCACTGTTATATCGATGTAACCGGTCAGCGTGAACTACTTTTAATTTGCCTCTTACGCCTCTTTGTATACGGTTAACCACATCATTGATTCTTTTCACCACAGTATATGGGCCCTCCCAGTTTTGTTGGAGTTTTGGTGATAGCCCCTTTTGTCGATAAGGATTGTAAGACCACACAAGGTTTCCTTCTTGAAATCCCGTTGCTGTCGCTCTTGCGTCGTATCTTGTTTTCATCCGATCACTAGACAATCTTATATTTGTCCTTGTTTGTTGATGAATGTCAATAAGCCTTTTCTCGAGATTCGAGGTCATCCACATATTCCTCTGTTCCCTGTGACTCATTTGGATGACAACCAAATTTCACTTCCCTTGGCAGCCGTATAGTTGATCCGAACAGGATTTCCGATAGTGTTTTTCCTGTCGAGCTATGGGTTGCACTTCGATATGCCATAAGGAACAATGGGATATGTCGGTCCCAGTTTCGTTGGTAGTCGCCAACAACCTTAGACAGATGTTCTTTAAGGGTTCTGTTGAATCGTTCAACCATCCCATCAGATTGTGGATGGAGCGGTGTTGTTCTTGTCTTTTTAATGCAAACTTCCTGAAAGACTTTAGATTCGAAGTTCCTTCATTGGTCAGAATGAAGCTCCATGGAAACACCGAACCTGCTCACCCAATTAAAGACAATTTGATCCACAACTGTTTTGGTTTCTTGGTTTGGGATGGCAAATGCTTCAGGCCACTTGCTGAAATAGTACACAAGGATGTATCGGTTTCCGTTGTTAGTTTGAGGAAAAGGACCCACGACATCTATTGCAATTCTCTCTGTGCCCACATTATACTGCTGCATTTTACTTTGAATTTTTCTACCTGGTCCCTTGCTAGCAGCACAAGTATCACATTTTCGGCACCATCTTTCGACGTCATCTCTTGCATGTAGCCAGTAGAATCGTTGTCGTACCTTTTCCAGCGTCTTATTCACTCCCAAATGACCTCCAGAAGTTCCATTACGCATCTCTTGAAGTACGTCGTTAACATTTGACCGAGGTACGACTAGTTGCGTCACATAAGATTTACCGTCTGCGGATTCCCACTTACGCCTTAATACCCCTTCTTGCACATGAAGCGAGTCCCATTGTGCCCAATATGCTTTGAGAGCCGGACTTCGGCCTTCCAGCAGTAGGAAGGCCTCGTTTATTCAGCTCTGCCTTAAGTTCAACACAATTCAATTCAATCACTGTCTTACCCATTTTCCTTTTATTTTTCTTCTTTAATCACAGTAACTTTTTCTCTTTGTTTTATCAAAACACACACACGTACATATATATATTTTTTTTTTGTATCACCAGAAATTATCTGAATGCACAGACAACATAAGTTTTTATTCCACTTCTAACACCAATGTAATATTCTGCTAAGGTTCCTTTGTATATGAAAACTCTTTGTATATATAAACTATAGTACTATCATGGCGAGTTTTTTTTAGGGTTGCAGAGGTCCTGGTGGTGGCGCTGCTGTCAGCTCTTTTTTTAGGTGTAGACTTTTTGTAGGGGAATTTTTCGAACGACGGCGATTGGGAGTAGGAGCGAGAAGACAATACTATTTTCTTTGGTTGTAGGAATGCAAAATTAAAAGGAAGTGTCAAAAAGAATAAGAAAATAAGAAAAAAAGCCATCGGTTTTTCTGTTTTGCCTCTTCCATACTGGCGAGCAAAAAATGTATGTCTAGCAGGCAGAAGTAGGTATCTACTTCATTCTGTATGTTTTTCTCATTTTGCAGTTTTGTTGCTTTATTTTCACTGTGCAAGGTAGAATATATGTACATACATAATTCTATAGCGTTAGGTTGTTATTATTTGACTATTCATTTTTTGGTTGCATTTGGGGGTGGTTTTCAATTTTGGTGTGAAATATTTAATTGTCATTAATATTCTAAAAAAATAAAACAATGGTTTTGCTTTTGCGAGTGTCTTAATTTATACCAAGAAGTTCATCGATAGTTCAATCGATATTTGCAAATAAACAAATAAATTAATAATTTTTTTTCTTGTACTTTTTATACCTATTGTTTTTAAGTGAAATTTTCCTGTTGAAACAATAAAAATAACAATAAAGATATTAACTAACTAATATTTTGTTCCGATTTGAATGCATTGAAATCAATGGCGAGATTTTGAGGGTAGGTAATTATTCGTGTTTTGTTTTATTTGGAAGATTTCAGGATTGATAATTAAATTGATTTTTGTAACTTATTATTGTAGCTGGTTAGGTGGTTAGGTAGATTGTCTGTAAGTGAGAACTCCATTATCATTAGTTACAATGAAAATAATAAAATACAAATTTCAATATAAGTAGGTAGGTATCTTTCCTGAAATCTTGCAAAAAAAAAAACTATTTTTATAAGAAGGCACTTAAGGACATTTATATCCACCCTGAAATCAAGCAAAAAAATCTAAAAATACCTATGAATGAAGCTCAGAAAATTAATGAGAATAATTAAATAATATTTCTCTGATTTTATATGCACATAGCACAAAGCCCATATATAAAAACCTATAGGAATATTATTTAACTATTTTTTTAATCTGTAAGTGGGAACCCCAATAAAATTATAAGACTTTCATTGTAGGTAAGTATATGCAGGTACATATGTGGGTAGATACCTACAAATCGATTTTTTGAAATTTTTAAAGCGAAGATTGAAAGATTTGCTTACTTACAGCATACATTTTAAAAGGATTTTGTTCTTCAAAAAAAAAATGTTGAGTTCTTAAAAAACAAAAATAATAACTACGAGCAGTAGGTAGGTGGGGACTTAAAAAAATTAAATTTTCAAATTTTCTGTATTGTATTTTCTAAAATACATGGATTAACATTATTAACAAGAGACACAATGCAAACTATAACATTCCATTGCTTTTTCAATCTCACATTTAATTTAAAAAAAAAATCGAAAAAATTAATAAATTCAACAATTTCTTGATTTCAGTGCAGTACCTGAAAATGCACAAAATAGTTCTATATGGCTATATTTTTATTTTATTGTCAAAATTGAAAATGGTTTTCAAAAACACACACAGGACACAATTTAAGACTAGTGTGTGTTAAAAGAAAGAGTTCGCACGTGGAAAGGTTGCAATTGCCATTGATCTTAACTTAAATAAGTTTTAATAAATTTCGTGTATAATATCATAGAAAAGAAGACTTTCATTTAAAATAATAAGCACTTTCTTAATCGCATGAAATAAAAATTTATTATGCAATGTGTGTTCCATAAATAAAATTAATTACCAGATAATAATTTTACTTGTGTGATTGACTCGATGTTAATGTGTGCTTCTTGTTCTTAACAAAAAAAAAAAAAAAAAAAAATAAGAAGAAAAAAAAAGAAAAACAACAGCAATAAAAAATTGTGGTTATTTTGACCTGAAGACAAGTTATAAATGTGCTTTAACAAATCAAAAAGAAAAATGTGGCATAGTAGTTCGAAGCATATTTGAGACTGTGAGTGCGAAACACCTCATTTTTTTTTGTTTAATTAAATGTTTACTATTTACACATCATTACTCTGTGATCTATAAGCTTAACCCATGTTCGTATAGTTCACATGAACAAGTAATTGTCATATTTTTTACGTCATGGCCCAGAAATGCATTACCTGCAATGGCTATATAAATAAAAACAGCAAGGGAGTGAAATGTACAGACTGTAATAAACATTATCATTTGCTCTGTATTAAACTAAAAAGTGAAATAAAAAACGCTATCGAAAATGGTACAGTCGCATTTATTTGTACAAACTGCAGCATAAACAATGCCCACACCTCCACCGGGGAAGCTGATTTTGATGACGACAACAGCACAATAAATATCACAGCTGCAATTCAACACATGTCAGATGAGATCAAAAGCATCAAAACAAAACAAGAAAGCTTCAACAAATCATTAGAATCTATGGTAGCTAGCCTTTTAAATATTGAAAAAATAGCTCCTATTGTTGATGAACATAATAAAAGAATTAAAGCCTTAGAAGAAGATAAAATAAAACGTGATACTGAACTTCATTTAATTAAAGAAAAACTTTCACAACTTGAAGATAAAAGTATATGTTCTTTTATAGAAATGAAAATTTATATGAAATCATTGAAAAAATACATAAATATTTTGAGATAAATATAACTATTAATGATGTTTGTAAAATTTATCGTATGCGTAAGGCAGATGTAAATAGTAATAGTAATATAATTGTCCAATATAATTCTGAATCAATCAGAGATCGAGTCTTAATCGGTTATCAAACCAAAAAATATAATATATAATAAAATATAAATATTAAAATTTTAGACTTTTCTGAAGATAAACCTGTTTTTATTAATGAATTGTTATCCAAATCCAAAAAAGCATTATTTTATAAAGCTAAATTATTTAAAGTAGAACATAATTTTAAGTATTTGTGGGTTAAAAAAAGCAAAATATATCTAAAAAAAGAAGATAATTCAATCCCCTTTATTATTAAAGGTGATTTTTCCTTCGACCTTGTACTTAAAAAGATAAATAAAAATAATTCTCAAAATTAAACATGGTTTATAAAATTTATTACCAAAATGTAAGAGGTCTGCGAACTAAAATTGAAAATCTTCGTCTTGAAGTTTTAAATTGCGATTACGACATTATTTGTTTGACTGAAACTTTTCTTCGTGAGGATATTAATAGTAGTGAGTTATTTGATGAAAGATATATAGTTTTTAGAAAAGACCGTAATATTAACAATCTTTACTCTAAGAAGGATGGTGGTGGTTGTCTTATTGCTGTGAAGCGTTCCATTTTTTGTTTCCGAGAGCCTAGTTTTGAAACAGACAATGAGGATTTAGTGGTTATCGTTAAAGATAAAAATATAGCACTGTATATTTGGTGTGTATACATTCCACCTAAAAGTAATGTGGATGTTTACGAACACATTTTGTCAAACATAAGTGAAAAATCATATTGGGAGATTTTAACTTACCTCAAATAACATGGAATTTTGATAGAGACAAAAATTGTTTATGTCCTTCAAATAACACAGATAGTTCTTCTATGGCACTCTTTAAGTATATGTCATTTTTAAACCTTACTCAGTTTAACAACCAGTTAAATCAAAATGAAAGGATACTTGATTTAATATTAACAAACATTCAATTTGATAAACCCTCAGTATCTGCTGCATTTACCCCACTGTCAAAAATTGACCCCCATCATGTTCCTTTAGATGTAACAATTGAAATTAAAAAAGCAATATTTATGAATGATTTTAAAAAAATGAAACGCAATTTCAATTTAGTAAATTATGATAGCATAAATCAATACCTATTACAAGTTGATTTTCTGAATAATTATTCTGAAGATGTTGATATACTTTTAAATAGGTTTTATAATATCCTCGAAGAGTGTTTAAATATTTTTATTCCTACTAGAGAAATATCGAAAAGTGAATATCCCGTATGGTACTCTCGACATTTGTTGAAGGTATTGAAACTTAAAGAAAGATTCAGATGTTTATATAAGAAATCAAATAACCCGGAAGCATATGCAACATTTTCATACCTAAGAAACATGTCCAAGAAGATTCAAAAAAAGTGCTATTTGTCTTACATCAATAACGTTGAGGAATCAATTAAAAGCAACTCAAAAGTTTTCTGGTCACTAAGCAAGACTTTAAAATCCACAAATTCATTTCCTTTGGAAATGAAATTAGGAAATCGTTCCTCTGAGTGCCCTAATGCAGTCTGTTCCCTGTTTTCCGAATATTTTCAATCTGTTTATTCAGTTGATAGTGTAACCTCTTCTACTAATGTTCATGTTGAAAACAACAGGCAAACAATAGAAATGTATAATATAACTTCTCATAATATTGTGAAAGTAATAAACGAACTTGATTCCAAGAAAAACCCAGGTCCTGACGGAATTCCTAATATTTTTTATAAAAAATGTATATCGGTACTATCTGAACCAATAAGTAAAATTTTTAATTGCTCTATAAGACAAATGAAATATCCAACAATGTTTAAAACAACTTTTGTAACACCTATTTTCAAATCTGGTGACCCTAAGGAGATATCTAACTATCGTCCAATTTCTATCTCGAGCAGTTTAGCGCTGATCTTTG
Source organism: Syrphus vitripennis (assembly GCA_958431115.1). Lineage (NCBI taxonomy): Eukaryota > Metazoa > Arthropoda > Insecta > Diptera > Syrphidae > Syrphus > Syrphus vitripennis. Next base: position 78,375,105 of record OY288108.1, on the reverse strand, counting down.
AGAAAGTTGTGTATAAGCAGCTTTTTCCTCAGACCTAAAGCTCTATAAGTGATTTTCAACATGGATTTGTTCCTGGGCGCTCAACCATAACCAACCTTGCTCTATTTACAGATACAATTGCATGTGCTCTCGACAATGGTGACCAAGTGGACTGCATTAGCACTGACTTTTCGAAGGCCTTCGATAAGATGCAACATAAAATAGTTCTGGAAAATATTTAGAATAATTCAAAATTCAAGTGATAATTTTACACTGCAAAATGATCTGAGATTTTTTGAAAACTGGTGTTATGAAAATTGTTTAAAATTAAATATTAATAAATGCAAAACAATATCCTTTACTAGAAAACGTAACAGCACTAACTTTCCATATACAATTAATGGGCGTGTTCTTGAAAGGGTAAGTGAATTAAAAGATCTCGGTATAATTTTTGATTCGAAACTTCTTTTCTCTTCACATATAAACTTTATTACGAAGAAAGCATTTAAAATGCTTGGTTTTGTAATGAGAACATGTAAATCTTTTCAAATGACTAAATCTTATACTACTATGTTCGATTCTCTGGTAAGGCCTATAGTAGAATATGGGGCTACAATATGGAACCCCTTTTATTTGACATATTCGAAACAAGTCGAAACTGTTCAAAGAAAGTTTACAAAGTATCTTTTCTTTAAAATGAATGGTCCTCAAGTAGAATATAATGTAAGACTTCAAATACTAATGTTTTTATCACTTGAGGAAAGAAGATTATGCACAGATGAAACTTTTGTGTACAAAATATTACATGGTTTGATAGACAATGCTAAAATACTTGAAAAGATCCATACGCGCAATACAGACATCAACATCCTTTTTTCTATCTTAGAACACCAAGAACTAATCTATTGCTTAAATCACCGTTATACCGAATTCAAAAAAATCATAATCAAATTTTTCATGATATCAACTTAGACGAACTTAGTATAATCAAATTTAGAGTTTCAGTTATCGATAAAATCATTTCAAATAGAATCTCGAACTAAACAAAAAGTTAGCTTCGCAAGCCTCACTTAATAATAAAAAAAGAAAAAAAAAAAAAAAAAAAAAACTAAACAAAATAAAAACATAATAATGTAAAAATACTTTCCATAAGCTCTATGAATTCTCAATTTATAAAAATATTTAATTGCGTAAATTTGTAATTTTACTAGAATATACATAGGTATGTACTTTATTTCACATTCAAGAATTTTATATTTTTCTTCTCTTTCTTTCTTACAATTGTTATATTAATTATATTATGTATTTAATAATGGTAGTAAGTAATTGGACACATGTCTGTTTATTATCATTTTTAATTGAAATAAAAATAAAAATAAAAAAAAAATCGAGCAAGAACTTTTGAAATGAAAGCTTGTCGTAAGCAGCACTTAAACAAATTTCGTAAGATTTTTCTTGAAATTGTTATAAGTGGGTCATATAAACCGATGTTATTTTAAATCTACTGGCTTTAAATTCATGATTTAAACGTTTACTAGTCTTTAACTAGTTTATCTATGTGTTTCTACAAAAAAAATTAACAAATACAAACAAAATGAGAAAAAATCCTAATTTTCACTAAATTCGTAGGTAGCTACTGACTACCTGACAATAAAAAAAAACTCTTAGGTATATAACATTTTTTTATTTTTCTTTAAAATTCTAAATGGTTTTCATAAACACATAGCAAACATCATTTATGACTTGTCTGCGTTTAAATTATAAAAATTTAACAAGAACTTTAGAAAAAATAAATGAGAAAAATTCCGAAATTTTACTTATTTCGTCAGTTCAATGATCGGAAAATGAAAAAATAAAATAAAATCTAAAATGGTTTTCAAAAACATTATTTAAGACTTTATTATTTATTAAAAGTTAAAAAGTCGAAAATTGCAAAATTGATGTTTTTTACTTTTTTCGTGAATTTTAGATAGTTTTTGATTTTTTATAATCATATGAAGGTATACATATGTACATTTATAAAATTTTCAAAGGAATGATTTATTACTTCAAAAACAAAATACTTACTATGTTATTAAAAACCTGACCTCAAGTCAGGCGTTTTTGATAATCTTTGTTAACTTACCTCCCAGACATCTACCATGGAAACTGAAAAAGTAGAAAAAGCATTTCGTATTCTTTTCCACATCACCCAATGGGGTAGAATACTAGACGCATTTTTTCTAACGAGGTTCCCCAGTAGGCCTGCCTCTTAACTACTGCATGTAAAAACTACTACTACAGGACTACATGATATTGCACTACTAAAAAATTGCACTACTAACAAATTGCACTACTAAGATTGCACATTAAAATTCTTAAAATAGGAACTACAGCAAATAAAGCTTTACAACTACAACTAGACATTTTTTTTTGTTTGATTTTTTTGTTTTTTTTTTTTGATTTTTTTTTGGTTTTTTGGTTTTTTTGTTTTTTTTTTTTGGTTTTTTTATTACGAAAAAATACTTAAATACAACTACACTACTTACATATCTAACCATACTTAAAACTACTAAATGCTGTTAATGTTATTAAAAATATAATAATAGAAATCAAATACATTTTAATAAAATATTTTATATATTACATATATACTACATTTCATTAAATATACTTTAACTATCCTGTGTTTCACCCTCTTGAAATCCTTGTTGCTCTTCCTGCAAGTCAAAATAATAAGCCCTCTTAAGATAAATTTAATAATGATCTGCCTATGATCATTATTTGCACAGCATTGTGATAATATATTTTCTTCCATCAATTCCGCGCACCACTTTTCCACGATCCTTTCGTGGAATGCTTTTCGTTCCCTGTTTTTCTCGAAATTGATTCGGAGAGCTTTAATAGCTTCTTCGAAAAGTATCGAAGGAACCGTCAACTTTCCGAACTCCGAAGTAGTGGTTTTCGACGCGTATGCTCCGAGCTTGATCAGCATAGTTTCTTCCCTAACTTTGCTGTTTTCATCCTCATCCACCATGAACTTCCAGCAAACTTCACAATTGTTCAATTTTTTCTTCAGCTTTAGTGCTGCAAACCCGACGTAATACGTCGCAGCCGCTCCTTGAAGATTTTCACTGAAATTCTTAATTTTTACGACGGGCATGTCGTCTTCATCGAGCTCCTCTATCATGTCTAGTAGTTCTTTGTCGTTGAATTGCTCTTCTTCTACGGCATACATGATTGCTGACTCCAAGAGATCGTCCTCGATGGGTAGTTCAAATTCATAGTCCTTGTTGTCTTCTATGTTTTGAAGGTCTTCTTCCTGTATGAGTTGTTGCGCGCCCGAATCCTCATACCCCGAATATTCCGCCGCGATAAAATTATGGAATATAATTTGCTTGAGATTCCGGATGAATCTCCAAGCCGAAGGGTTCCTTTCATACGAGCCTCTATTGCAACGTAGCATAGAGAAAAGGTTTTCCGCGACGTCTGTGTTCAAATGTGCGAGTAGGAAATAGCTCTGCTCTTCGCTCTTGAGGTATTCCCACATCAGCACAATTGCATGGTGCAATAAGTCTGTTACTGCTGGATCGCCACGTTGATATCCATTTTCGAGCTTCTTTTAAAGCAATCAGGGTATCGGTGGAATCCGATAGCACCTGCTCGTTGGGATTCCGCGAATACCGCTGGGGATTATTCAACGTGTCGAATAAATCGTTCATTTTAATAACGAGTTCCTTTTCCGCTTCAGTCTTAAAACAACCAGTTTTCACAGCATACATAATCCCCGTGGCTACAGTATGGCTGAAAACTTGGGTCGCTAACCTCACCGACATCTTGTCGTATACTCCTGGATTGATGTGTGCGTCTGTAAGTTTGAAGAAAACTTGGAAGGTATTCACTTTCGAGTCCTCCTCAAAAACTTTCCTCAAAACTCCCCAGTCAGCAACATCATTTCCAGCACGAATTTGATGACACAGCAGTATATTCCTTACAGACTTAAAAAGGTGAGGATAGTCGTGCATCAGAAATATTCTTCTATCCGCTATCTCCAGATAGGGATGTTCTTCTACTGCATTTTGTGTTAGCGTTTTGTACGCTAGCACATTGTTTGATCCTTGGTCGTAGCTTGTTGCAACCACTGTTAAACCACAACTTAAAACTCCCGTTATAATTGTGTTTAACATTTCGGCCAAGGCAATTCCATTTGGGGATCCCACGTAGTAAGCGATGGTTTGCTTCCAGTTGGTATTGAGACCTCCAAGTGTAAAACCATTGCTTTACACGCAACAATATTACTTCTTCCTAGCTCTCCAAAGTCTGTGAAACCGTATATAACATCATCCTTGATATTATATTCGAGTTCCCTTTGGATTGCCATTTCATCAAAAAGCACAATAGTCTTTTTGTCCATCGCTGACATTCCCTTGGCTTTTTCGGTGAGCATGTCCTTCATATTCTGCGTGAATCCTGCTTTCAACCTAATTTCAGAATGCCATCGGTAAATAGTACTTACTGATGGCAGCCTAAAACCTACGCTTATCAAAAAAGAATAGCACGCTGGAGATTTAAAGAAAATCTTTTCAAAAAGAGCTTTTTCTTTATTTCTCCAAGGTGCCTTATTCTTGTGGAAAAGTTGCGCTAAAATAAAAGTACTCAACTCTTCCGAAAAACTACTCATTTGAATATCTAAATTGTTTTTTAAATTGTATAGACGTTGTCGCGCTGTCTTGAAACGAACCGGTTTCGGGGGAGCTTTGTACGATCGGTACTTGGGGGATGGAAATTGAGACGGCGTAATAGGTGTCGATAGAAGAACAGTGTGAAGAGATAAATCTCTTACATAAGAGTTTTGGCTGAATACAGCTAAATTTTCTAGAGAAATAGCCGGAGAAGGTAGAGGCTGGTGTACTAAAAGGTCGAAGAAGAGGGCAGTATGGCACTGGTCGTGCACGTGGAAGTGCGAAAGTAACTATGGGAGGTGTGGGAGGAGCAGGAGAAATCCATGACTCCATAATTTGGAAGCATGTGGGGGATAATGGAACGGCATTTTTAGAAAGAAGCTTTACACCCGCTGTGCATAACAACACTTCACCATTTTTTTATTTTGTATATAACTAAAAATTTAACACTTTAAATTTTATTTCACACAATTTAATTTCACAAAAAAAATTAAATATTGCACACAACACAAATAGCACAGATATATTCACACTAAATTTGACACTAAATTTGAAAAAAAAGAAACACTTTTTTATAGGTAATAGGAATATTTTTTTTTTCTTCACTTTAAGCTTTAAAAACTTAAAATGAACACTGAACTATATTTTATCACAATAGGTAGGTATTTTCACTTAAAACTTAATTAATTTGCTTCACAGAAACAATTATAACGTCACAGGTAATTTAAATAGCAATAAAAAATTTATTTATAAAAATAAAAGTGTTATAAACACTAAACATCTGCAACGAATGGCTTGAAACCACTTCCAAGCCGTTCTATATTTTTTCAAATACACTATTCACTGCATTCACATCTTTCAAAACAAATCAAATGAATCATCAACTCAAACCAAAACAATAGAATCGTGTATTTACTTGAAACGAATACACCATTTGATTTTTTTCTCAAATGCATCGAATACAGCGAGTTTATATCGAACACATCGAATACACCGAATCAAATACAACAAATTAATTTAATTTGAATTTATGTATTTGTAAATGTTTTCATTGATTTTTTCGTTGTTTTTTTATTTTTTTATTTTCTTAGCTATACGAAAAATTTGAAATTCTAACAGCTAATTTTTTGGTAAAAAATTCAAAACTCTATGTTACCGTTAAGCAAAGATATTAAGCTAAACGTTTTGAATTTTCTAATGTTTTTAAACTGTTTTTCAAGTTTTTTTTAAAATATTTTCTAAACGTGTTGACATAAAAATCTGAAATTTTAACACAACAAGTAATTTATTCTATAAAAAATAATAAAAAAATAATTAAAATTATAAAAAATCACCAAGTACCGTTATTTGCATAGAATCGATTAAAAACCACACAACTCTTTATTGCTTGAATGTAGTGTGTTAATTTTTTCATATATCGCATCTGTGTATTTTTTGATATCTCATTTGTAATTTTACGTGCCATATAAGCGTCACAATCATAAAATAAGTTTAAATTAGAAATACACTAGAATTGAATTAGAAATTTTTTCCCGGTTCGTCGCTGCGGCCAACTACCATAAGAAGTAAAGCTTAGAAGAGGAAAAAAAAAACTAGTGTATTTGATTTTATACTCGGTACATTCGGTGTATTCGGTGTGTTTATAACATGTTAGGCTTGTTCTGTTCTATTTGATTCAAGCATTCAAGCCCAGGATAGAAACCAAATACTGTATTCGTTCTGTTATAAATAGATCGAATCGTGTGCAGTATTTGTTTTCAAGAATAGTGTATTCATTTTTAGTGTACACTACTTTCTATGAATGCAACGAACAGAATACACTGAAGTACTGTGCTTGGTCAGAGAAGGCAAATGAATGTATTCATGCAGACCTCTAATAAACACCCTATAAATAAGAAAAATTCAAAAAAACTTACGGCTTCTGTTGAAATAAGATTATCATTTATTATTAATTACTTTAATCTAAACAACCTATAATGAATTCCATATCAAACTCAATTAATTGTATTTGTATTCATTGCATTTTATAATCTAATACAATTGTTTTTGGCATCACTTTTATAAAACTTCCTTTTAATAAAATGTCTGGCTCCTTCTTCTCTTGCCAAACCTCAAAGTTGTAAGTTGTGTGCTTTCTAATTTCTCGTGTCTTAAATCCTAGGTATCCGCCAAAACTCTGCAACAGGTTATGGGCCCAGATACCCGCAGCAGTGGAATAATCTAAGACTGAGGTGTTTAATAAAAAAAAAAAATTTTTTTTGTTTTATTTTCTGTGCGAGGATTCCGTAGATTTTTTTGTTCGATTCCTGTTGGCAATACATCGTGCGAAAGATGTCTGTCTCAATGTTGCCTGTAATTGAACGTCTAAAAGGAAGAGAAAACTTCGATTCTTGGAAGTTTGCCGTGATGAACTACCTGGAGCACGAGTTGCTCTGGAAATGTGTGACGGGAGAAGAGCAGGATGCTCTTAAATTATCAAAAGCTAAATGAAAACTGCTTATGCTGATTGATCCGATAGCTTATGTACACGTTCGAGAAGCCACTAGCGCCAAAGAAGTTTGGAATAACCTCACAGCTGCATACGACGATTCTGGTCTCACGAGGAAAGTCAGTCTTCTTCGTACATTGGTCACAACTAATTTAAATAATTGTTCTTCGATAGAAGTGTAGGTGAATAAAATTATTATGACCGCACATAAATTAAATAGTTTAGGTATACGTGCCTGGTCTATGTGCAAACCTACTCTCGGTAAGTCAAATGCTCAGCAATGGTAATGAGGTTATTTTTTCTGAAAACATGTGCAAAATTTTTAATAATACGGGTCAGTTACTTGCCACTGCCACTTTACATGGAAATATGTTTAAATTGGATGGCGTTCGCCAGTCAGAAAGTATCTGCAAAAATACTTCTTATAACGTTTGGCATAGGCGGCTAGGCCATATTAATTTCGATAACTTAAAAATAATGAAAGACTCCAGTGTGGAAGGCATGGATTTTGTGGACACAAATAAGGAACAGTGCGAAACTTGCTTAAAAGGTAAGCAATCCAGATTGCCATTTAAATCCTCAAGTTCCATTTCTAAAGAGATGCTAGAAATTGTGCACTCTGATCTTTGCGGGCCGATGCCACAAAAATCCTTAGGAGGCGCAAAGTATTTTTTCCTATTATTAGATGATTTCTCTAGAAAAATCTTTGTCTACATGCTACATTCAAAAACCCAAGTCAAAGAGAAATTTCATGAGTTCAAACTCCTCGTAGAGAATGAAACTAAAAAGAAAATTAAAGTTTTGCGCACGGATAACGGGAGTGAATATTGTAACAACGAATTTTTAAGTTATTTACGAAATGCAGGCATACGTCATCAAACCAGTGTACCGTACACACCGGAGCAAAACGGGAGAGCTGAAAGGATGAACAGGACCATAGTTGAACGATCTCGGTGCTTGCTTATAGATGCGGGGTTAGATAAATCGTTTTGGGGTGAAGCTGTTCCTACTTCTACATATCTCATCAACCGAACTGCCAGCAAAGTTTTGAAAGATAAAACTCCAGAGGAAATGTGGTCAGGCAAAAAACCGAATCTTAATAATCTTCGTTTGTTTGGATGTGTAGCTATGGTGCATATACCGAAACAAAAGAGAATAAAGTGGGATCCAAAATCCGATAAATGCATCATGGTAGGGTATTGTGACAACACAAAAGGATACCGATTGTTTAATCCTATTTCAAAAAAATTAACTATTAGTCGTGATGTAGTATTTTTTGAAGATAAACTTTATTCAAATAAAATAATTGGGGAACTGAAAATATTTTTCCCCAAAACGTACTAACCTATGAAATTACAGATGATCCTGAAGATGAAGAACAGAGCGAAAGTTTAACGAATGAAGAGGAAATTTCTGATGAAACCGAAGAACAGATATCTGAACAAACTGATGTTAACATTTCTGAAAATTCTATTCCTTCAGAATCCGAAAACGAGATGTTCTTCACCGACGATGACGAAGATTACACGCCGCCCGCAGACCAAGTCACACCAACCAACAACAATGGCCAATTCCAAAGAAGAACCAACCGCCCACCGAAGCCCATAAGACGAGAGGATTTCATTTCCTATGCTGCAATTGCCGAGTGTTTAGGAGATCCACTAACCTATGAAGAAGCGATTTCAAGAGAAGATGCAGTACAATGGCAAGAGTCAATTAATGCTGAATACGAAGCGTTACTACAAAACCATACTTGGGAGGAGGCTGAGTTACCACCTGGAAAAAGAAAATTAAACTGTAAGTGGGTTTTTAAAACCAAATTGAATCCTAAAGGTGAGATCTATAAATACAAGGCACGGCTTGTAGCGAAAGGCTGCAGCCAGAGACAAGGTTTCGATTACACAGAGACTTTTTCACCAGTCGTCCGATACAACTCAATTCGCTTTCTTTTTGCCTTAGCTGCTCAGATGGATTTAGACGTTGACTAAATGGATGCTGTGTCCGCCTTTTTACAAGGTGACATTCAAGAGGAAATTTACATTGATCAGCCCGAAGGTTACAAGAATGGAAGTAAGGTACTGCGTCTTAAAAAGTCCATTTATGGACTTAAACAATCTTCTCGTGTATGGAACAAAAAACTCGATGATGAGCTGAAGAGTCTAAGTTTGCAACAGTCAAAAGTTGATCCTTGCATATACTTCATCATCGATGGTCAAAACATACTGATTGTTGCTGTATATGTGGATGAATTTTTAATATTATCCAATAATCAAAATATGAAAAATAATTTAAAGAAAAACCTTATGAATATCTTTCAGATGAAAGATATTGGACCGGCTCATACTTTTTTGGGATTGCGGCTGCACAGAAATCGTCAACAACGTAAAATATGGCTGGACCAAGAGAGCTATATACAAAGCATTATAAACCGATTTGGCATGAGCGAATGCAAGCCGTCAACAACACCAATGGATATCAACCAAAAGCTGTCAAAGGGTATGTCACCAAAGTCTGAAGAAGAAAGGGAGCATATGCTTAAATGCCCCTATCAAGAACTGGTCGGGAGTTTGCTGTTTGTGGCTCAAGTTTCGAGGCCCGACATTTGTTATGCAGTCAACACTGTAAGCAGATTTAATAACAACCCAGGCAAGCTTCATTGGATAGCCGTGAAACGAGTTGTAAGGTATCTTAAGCAAACGTCTAAATATAAACTTTGTTTCCAACAGCAAGAAGACGGACCTCCACGCATTACTGGCTATTGTGACTCTGATTTCGCAAGCGATATAGATGAACGAAAATCAATATCAGGGTACATTTTTAAGATGCACGGTGGATCCATCTCTTGGTGCTCAAGAAAACAACCGACGGTAGCCCTCTCAACGACGGAAGCCGAATACATGTCATTAAGCTTTTCCATGCAAGAAGGTTTATGGCTTCAAAATCTTCAAAAAGAACTTCAACCGTACTCACCTAAGATGTATATTTTTTGTGATAACCAGAGTACCATAAATCTTGCTTCAACAAACAGTTACCACAGCAGGACGAAGCACATCGATGTTAAGCATCATTACATACGAAATATTATCAACGATGGCAAGATAATATTGGAATACATGCCAACAGAAAAAATGGTTGCTGATGCGCTTACAAAACCACTTCCAGCGCTGAAGAACAACTACTGTGCTGAATCTATGGGTCTGTTTAAATAAGAAATAATTATCTAGAGGAAATGTTGAAATAAGATTATCATTTATTATTAATTACTTTAATCTAAACAACCTATAATGAATTCCATATCAAACTCAATTAATTGTATTTGTATTCATTGCATTTTATAATCTAATACAATTGTTTTTTTCATCACTTTTATAAAACTTCCTTTTAATAAAATGTCTGGCTCCTTCTTCTCTTGCCAAACCTCAAAGTTGTAAGTTGTGTGCTTTCTAATTTCTCGTATCTTAAATCCTAGGTATCCGCCAAAACTCTGCAACAGCTTCAGATGGGGTGGGTAGTGATAAAAAGAAAGAAATATCTGAAAAGGCGGCAAATTTAATTTTTTTCATCAAAAAGGGGTGGGTGGTTAAAAATCACAAATTAAAACACAAATGGGCAACTACGTAACTTATGAAATTGTTTTTTAAAGAATAATCACTAAATAGGTAAGTATACAGTATATAAATTTATATTTTTGTAATACACAAATTTTTTAATATTAATTTATTATTTTGCAAATAAAAACACAAAAAGGAACAACTACGTAAGTTATATTATGCACTATATAACGAACAAAAAAACAAACACAGCAAAAAATTTTTTCCTTCTAGGAAAGTTAATTTTACACAATTTTTAATATTTTAATATTATAAATATTTTATATTCTTCGCACTAAAAAGCATAAGCAGCTACCGAACAATCAAAATGAGGTAAATTAAATTAATTTATTATTTTGTTCTCTACAAGCATAAAAAAGCGACCGAACAATGAACAATGAAATCACTGAATCTTTCAAATTTCAATCTAAAAAAATTTTGATTTGCACTTGCAGCCGAAATCCCGAAAGTTTTGCCAGCAAAAAATTCTTTTGAACCAATCAAAATAAAGAAAACCAAAGCACAGTTTTCAATTTTCCCCATCCCTTTCAGTACCAAATAACGGTGAAATAACGATAGCAAAATGTAAACAAAACCAACACCAACTGTCAAAACCCACCATAAAAAAATGTAAGCAAACGAAACCAAAACAGATGTTCCCTTATTCCCATTTATCTTTTCTTTCATTATAGCCATTTCTTCATATTCTCCCTTATTCACTCCTACTCTCCTAAATACTCAATATGCCTTCTCTTTCTTAAAATATTCTATTCTACACTCCACACTGGCAAAAAAAAATGTCTACAAAATATCCCCTCTTCGAATTTGAGTTAGGGTTGCATAGGTACTTTAGATGTCGCCCCATTCGACTTCCACCATGATACAAATCATGCAATGTTTGAATTTATAACGTTTAAATTTAAAATAAAAATACTTACGCTGTTGAATTTCCTTTTATAGCTGGCCATAATTTAATATTGATGGTTTTTTAATATGCTTTTACATCAATAACATCAAAAATTTTTGATGTGAAAATGTAGCAAGAATTTACAGTTATTTGTAGTACAACAATGTAGTATCAAAAGCTGTGAAACAGAATCATACATTTTTCCAATATTTCCAGTTGATTCTCCATAGATGCATTGATGTACTACAACTGAAAAACCGATGTACATATGTTTGAAACAGAAATGATGTAATACAACTTTTATTCTGCTACATTGTAGTTGATGTAGTAGCGGAGAAATAGGCCCCAGGTTGTTTTAAATCGCAAAGGTACTAGATGGCGCTGTCATCGCATTCGAGAATCGTTATAGTTCGATTTCAAAAGTCGTTATATTATGATTCAAAAGTAGTTAACTAATCTTCTTTACAGTATTTTACTCAAAATTTCGAAAAAGTTGAAAAGTGGATAGAATTTTTTTTTTGAAAACAAAATTCGAACGGTTTTGAATTACATTTAAGGCGCTTATAAAAATGCTGTGACTCCAAATGCATTTGATGAACAAGTACGACATATGGACACGCAGCATCAGTGGTCTGAAGTGGTGTAGTGCGTAAGTGCACATGACTACAAAGACTGAGCAGATCTGATATGCGTGGGTTCGAATTCTACGAGTGTTCTTCAAATAAAATTGGATTAAAGCTCAGCACCACTAAGGAGTCTGATGATTGCCTGGCAAGCATGAAATAGCTATAACTCCGGCCAAAAATAAAAAAATATAAATGAATTAATAGAAAATTAATTCATACAAAACAATTGGTGGTAGTGCCTTTAAGTTGTTGTTGTTGTTCACAAAAATTCAATGAAATTGACGGAATAAAGAATGGTCAAGTCTAATAAACTGACATTCTATGTACAAGTGTACACTTAAAAAAAAAAAAAAAAAAAAAAAAAAAAACATTTAATATCGTTTTTTTTGAGTATTAAGTTATTGTTATTTTTAACAAATATTGCTGTCAAAAAATGGAAATATGTAAAAATATATTGCTTACACTACATTTATATAGTAGGTATCTTACCTAATCACGTACCGAATTTTTAAAATTTTCCATACTTAAGTTGGCTTAAAAATTTTGACCAAAATGCACCAAGTAGGTACATAGGTACTCCATAAATTTTCTATGAGAAACTTAACGTGCTGGGTAACACGTGTTGACGTTGACCGATTTTAATAAAATTTTGCACATATTTTTTTTATTAATTATACTCATCATTTCTACATGGGGAACGAAAGAAATTCGCATATTTCGTAGATAAGCCCCACCTTAGCATATTATATGTGATGTATACAATGTGATTCGTTGTATTGTTTCGTGTGAATTGAATTATTATATCGGAAGCTCAAAGATGAGTTCTAGTGCATTGCCTTTAATTTGTTTTGTGGAATAAATAGTAAGGACGTGACCTTATTTGTTGGACTTGGCGTATCATTTTCTTAGGTAACAGACTGTGTAAGGTTGTTATTTAGTCGCCATCCTGGCTTAATGGATGCTTTGGGTGTTCATGTTGCTGTACATTGCAAAGCAACCTGAAAGAATTTCCTCCTCTTAGAGTTCTAATTAAGTATCTTAGGTCTTATGAATTATCATATCGAAAGGTTAAATTGAGCTTGCATTTTGGGTAGGAAACATGTAATGGAGTAACTGTAACTGTAATGAGCAATGAACGTCACCAAAAAGGAAATGGCGGCTATGAGCGAAAACTGCTTACATACATGTTGTCTCTTATGTACTATATTGTCTGTTTTGTACTATTCTATAACCCTCCCTTTAAATTTTTTTTGTCAAACCTTATGGAAATTAACCGCTTCGTGTGCAGAAGGCATAGGTGTTATTCTACATCTTTTACCAGTCAGCCTACATATTATTATCTTGCAGTATGATAAGACTAAAAGAATCAAATTGTTGAATTGCCAACCCTAGTAATATAAAATTTATTTCAGAGGATATGTTTTCTGCAAGCACTAATTCGTTCCGAAAGTTAACACTTTGCACTCTGCTTTAAATCGGTAATTTGTAAAACTTTCGAAATGTAAAAAATGGTCGGCCCTATCGAGGTAACCGTCGGAGCGGAACTTTCTCCACAACGCATCCTTCGCTGGAGAATCAATTTCGGTTCGAAGTAGGAGTAGCTGTCATCGGAAAAAAGAAAAACTTCCGCGCCAAGAACTTGTCGGAGGACTTCGGAGAAAATATTAAAGAAAAAAAAAAAAAACGATTTGAAGTACCTACTTCATCGCATGCAAATGGCATGCATTTAATTTCGTCGGAGAGAATCAGTATCAGTTCTCAGATCAGCTGATCGGTGAACTACCTCGAAGCAAAATGTCTCCGATTCGTAGAATTTCGGAGAGAATTCCGCTCCGACGGTTACCTCGATAGGGCCGAGTATTGAATCCCGAATCTGGGATTTAGGATCTGTGGAAACTAAAAATAACGCTTCCACTTTCGGAACGATATGCAGAGTAGGCTCCTGAACAGAAATGCGGCTATCCTCATATACATTCAGACGACTTTTAAACCCATCAACTTAAGCTAACTGAATTATATCTAGGATTATATGGCCCACCAATTATGAGACCCGTTAAAATGATCTTTTATGCCGACCCAGGCAAGACAAAGCCTGGGTTGTTGCGGTTAGTACATTGGTGTATACAACTAGCATTAAAGTTGGGAATTCATCACAACAAACATTGCCGTGGTTGTGGTTACCAACAGGATATGGAAACAGTGATCCATTTCCTCTGCAAATATCTTGCTTTGGCCAATATGAGAATGCAATCTCATGGAGAGCATTCTTAGATGACTTAAATGAACTATCTGAAATGAAGATCAAAGACTTGTTTTATATTTTCGCAGCACGACCAGGGGCCTATTTCACAGATTTTACATCATACAATGTGTGATTGCCAAAATTGACTACAGACAACAGTGTAAATTTTATATTTTTTTTAAAGCATTTTGTGATTCCTGTTTATGCGCATAGTTTAGTTTTTTATTGCAAATTTGCACTGTGCATCATATGAGGCCAGCTCGAAAAACATAAACTTCATACATTGTATGTGATGTATGTTCTGTGAAATTGGCCCCAGGTGGCTCTAGCGAACTTCAGTCTTATCTATAAATTCATTATCATTATACACATCTTCTTCCTCTACCTGAGCGTCGAACTTGTCGAGTTGTAGAGGCTGAGTAGGGTCAATGATTCTCGAGATCATCTCCAGATGAGTCCTGAAACCAAAGGTCGCTCACGTTTTCCCTTTACCCGTCCCTCAATCCTATCCCATCCCACATAGGAAGCGAATAGCCGACTATTGTCACCAACTCCTTTCCCACCCATCCCACGTTGATGGTGAAAAAACCATACAACGTTACCCCCCACTGATTCCTTTCTCATCCTCCTGGGCTAGTACAGCTCATAATCCTTGTAATCAATCCTTTCCATCAGTACGGTGCAAGCACTGTCTGATTCCTGACCCTCTCTCTCCTCTTCCAATGTCTATTTCCCAATTGGGCTGGATCTAAGGTGTTACACGACCCGTGCCGATGATCAGCCTGGCTGAGGGCCCAATTAAAAAACTAGCTCAGTCGTTAACGGAGTATTCGGATACCTGGCGACCTCCGAATTAACTAGCCTTATCTGTATATACGGATCTCTGTACAGATGGACCACCCCTTCTCCGCCACTCGTGGGATCAAATATGAATAAAAAACAATAACAAACAAAAACAAAACAAAAGTCCGAATCGGCCGGCAGTACGGCTGTAAAGCTGTCTGCTGCTCATCCTCCCTCCACTGACGACAATACGGCCATGGACACCCATGGCCCTGTTGCCGCCAGCTGTAGTAAGGATGATCAGGTAGTTTTACTACCTCCTTCATGTAGTGAAGAGGTTGTGAAGTATGGCCCCTCCACTACTACTGAGAGAAAACCTCTCAAAACTTCAACTCCGCGGCCACCACAAGTCCTCGTCCCGGTGGTAGCGGGGTTGTGAAACATGGCCCACTTACCATCAAAGGAAATACAATCCCTGTGGAAGGCCGTGGCGGGGGCGAACGGAAGCTCAAACCCTCCAAGACCTTCTACAGGGACATGCGAAATGCTAAAGTGACGTGGTAAAAGACAAATTGGTAGTCGCGATCATCGATAGAAGCGACGTGGATGGCACGATCTCTGCCGAGAACTGGACAAAGGTCAAAGGTCAGCTGGCCCTCAGATTTCTGGGAATTATGTCCGATAATCCGAGACCACCGCACATCACAAACGATGGCGGTTGGCATCAAGGCCATATCAAGTTGATGGTCTGTGATGATCAGAGGTCGTGTGATCTACTGACGCTGGCTGTCAGCAGTCTCGGGGAGGTCTGCCCTGGTGCAAAGCTGGAGGTCGTCGCCAAGGAAGACATTCCTTGCCGGCCAAGAGCTCGCACCATGGTTCCGGCCGTTTTCGAAGGCCTGGATCAAGTCCTGGAGGTGATCCGGCTATCAAATCCATCCCTCCCTACTCACAACTGGAAAGTTGCAAAATTGGAAGAGGCTAAGGGACCCTATAGAGGTGCTATTGTAGTCATGCCACTCTGGCGCAGCTGAAAGGCGTGATTAGGTGTGGGTTTGAAGCCATAACCTTGAGGGTGTACAAGAAAGATGGGGCCGAGGCTCAATCCCTTCTCCCTCCCCCGCCCCTTCCCTTCCCCTTCCATCACCCTTCCCCCTCCCTCTCTCCTTCTTCCTCCCCCCATCCCCCTACACAAGCTGAAGCGACTGCTGAGGAGCCAGGTGCATCGATCACCTTTCCTACAATGGAAGATGATGCATCTCGGTCATCCTCGGCAGAAGTGGATGCTCTTTCAGTCGACGGTTTATCCGAAATGGAGGCCGAAGACTGCACTATCGGAGACGAGGATGCTCTCTTAGAGTCATCCTCGGAAATCGAGAAATGGAGATTGATCGGGAGTACTGTAGCAAAAATGCTGCAAATACTTCAGATTAATCTCCAACACTCCAAAAAGGCTTCGGCCTCCCTCCTCATACGCCTCTCCAGCAGCGATGAGGATATAGTCCTGATTCAAGAACCGTGGATTGTAAAATCCATTGTTCGAGGAATCAGGACTCCTAATCACTACTTGCTATATGCATCAGGTGAGGGTGAACCCAGATCTTGCATATTAATCAAAAGTAGCCTAAATGTATTCTTACTCCCTAATTTTAGCGATAGAGATATCACCGCTGCAAGACTGGAAACAGCCAAAGGAACGTTCTGGCTGGCGTCGGCGTATCTCGGCCACGACCATCTTGGCCCTCTCCCGGGCAACACCCTGGAGAGATTAGTTGCTGAATCACAAAGGCTTAACATCGGCCTCATCATCGGAAGTGATGCTAACGCACACCATACAGTGTGGGGTAGCACTGATATAAACGACAGGGGTGAGTCTCTTTTAGATTATATTCTTAACACTAACCTACTTATAAGTAATGTTGGTAATGAACCAACTTTTATTACTAAAAACCGACAAGAAGTTCTAGATATAACTCTTGTCTCAGATTTCATAAACAATAATATTCTCAACTGGAAAGTATCCAAAGATCACTCCTTTTCCGATCACAGATACATCCAATTCAGTCTTACAAATGATCCTTTTAGTCAACCCTCCTTTTGTAATCTAAAAAGAACAGATTGGCCAAAATATGAGAGAATATTGAACAGTTTAGTCAGACCTGAACTTTTTAATATTCCTACTAATATCAAAGATCTTGACGACAAAGTCAATAATCTAACACTAGCCCTAAACAAATCTCTAGACACTGCATGTCCCCTTGTAGTCTTGTACAAATAAGGGGTAAAAAGAAACCTCACTGGTGGAACTCTGGGTTAGATCCACTTCGAAAAGAATGCAGAAAACTCTTTAATAAAGCAAAAGCTTCTAGAGATACGTCTGACTGGGATTTTTACAAAGAATCACTGAAGACATACAAAAAAGAATTTAGAAAAACCAAACGGTCGTCCTGGAGAAACTTCTGCAGCACAGTGGAAGACTGCTCTGAAGCATCCAGACTACGTAAAATCCTCTCCAAAAACCCAGTCATGCCAAGCTGCTTGAAGAATGCCTCTGGCCTCTGGACCAACTCATGCGAAGAATCGCTCAACCTGCTACTAGATGTTCACTTCCCTGGTAGCTCCAATAATATCAGAAATATTACTCCAAGTCTGTGCGACAAATGTAATAACTCCTCCTCAAGATCAAGTCACCAGGGAAAAACTCAAATGGGCTATTAACAGCTTTAAACCCTTCAAATCTGCAGGTCCGGATGGTATAATTCCGGCTGAACTGCAACAAAATGCAAATTTTCTAATGCCCATCCTAGAAAATATCTTCAAAGGGTGTCTAAAACTGGCATATATACCACTGTCATGTTTTTATCAGAAAAGCTGGAAAATCCAGTCACGTGAACCCTAAAGATCTGACCAATCAGCTTATCATCATTCTTCTTAAGACATTTGAACGTTTGATTGATATCCACTTAAGGGCAAATATTGATAAGTCCCTCCTCTCAAAGGCCCAACATGCCTACAATAAAGAGAAATCGGTTGAAACGGCTCTACACTGTATAGTACGTACAATCGAACGTTCCCTCCACCAAAAAGAGTACACCCTAGTTGCCTTCTTAGATATAGAAGGAACATTTAACAATGTCGACACATCGGCAATTACACGTGTATTGACATCTCTCAAGGTAGACAAATCGATCAGTACTTTGATAAATCAGATGCTGATAAGCAGGATTATTAACTCAAAACTGGGCGATTTTACTACACAAAGGAGTGTCAGCAGAGGTACGCCGCAAGGCGGTGTCCTATCACCTCTCCTCTGGAACTTAGTAATAAATGAACTACTAATCACTCTAGAAGGAGAGGGATACAAAGTGTTTGCCTATGTGGACGATGTTGCTATCGCAGTGACGGGAAAACATCCCAATTCACTTAAAGAACTCTTACAGAACGCTTTAAATAAGCTCATCAATTGGGCAAATCAGTGTGGACTAGGTGTTAACCCACATAAAACCGATCTTGTCCTCTTCACCAGGAAATACAAAATCCCACCCATCGACCCTCCCACATAAACGGTGTTCCACTTAAATTTTCAGAACAGGCAAAATACTTGGGTCTTAATTTGGATAAGAAATTAAGTTGGAAACCGAACATTCAAGAAAGAATAAACAAGGCCACAGTAGCCTTGTTCTCTTGTAAAAAAGCCATTGGAAATAAATGGGGTTTTCAGCCCCGCATTACATACTGGCTATACATCTCGGTTATAAGGCCGATCCTTACATACGGAGTAGCGGTATGGTGGACTGCGCTGGACATAGCGACAAATCGTGATAAGCTCAGCAAAGTCCAACGAACAGCCTGCATGTGTATGGGTGGAGCACTTCGCTCTACCCCCTCCGCCTCACTTGATGTTCTGTTCCATCTATTACCGCTTGACCTTTTCAGTAAGCAAACGGCTGCAAACACTGCCGTACGGCTTCAAGCCTCCTCACAGTGGTTCAATAATCAGATTGGCCACTCCGCTATTCTGAATTCATTCAAATCAATTAATAGTAATATCGACTACACCATCCCCTTTCCCCACTTCAATAACAATAGCTTCAGGGTGACTATCCCTTCCAGGTCTACCTGGGAGGAAACATCATTTCTGAACGATGATCCCATTAATTTCTTTACAGATGGATCAAAAACGGATGATGGGGTTGGTGGATGCGTATACTCCGAAAGACTAAACTTAAGTCTCTCTTTCCGTCTACGTGATCACTGTAGCGTGTTCCAAGCTGAAATCCTGGCTATTAAAGAAGTCCTTTCCTGGCTTAGAGAAAACGTTATATCAAAAACTGATATACGCATCTTCTCTGACAGCCAAGCTGCGTTAAAATCGCTCTGTCTCTACGAATTCATCAACAGCCTTAAACTGTCGATCATCACTTACGGAGATGGCCAAACAGTTCAACATTCACCTTTGCTGGGTGCCGGGCCACAGAGAAATTCCAGGAAATTGCAAAGCCGACGAACTTGCAAAAAGAGGAACAACGCTACCTCTGCTAGCTCACAAAGCTGGCGTAGGTATGCCTTTAGCTACTTGTAAACTTATGCTGAAGCAAGATACAATAGGGAGAGCAAACTACAGATGGAACAACATCACCACCTGTGCAGCGACTAAACTAATTTGGCCTAGACTTAGTGCCAAACGCTCCAAACAATTGATCTCCCTTAGTAGATTGCATATTGGCTACGTCATAAGTGTCTTAACTGGTCACTGCTTAATAGGGAGGCATGCAATTCGACTTGGAGCCCCTGCAAATGATTTTTGCAGGAGTTGTATGGACGAAGAGGAAGAAGAGACGATCTCTCATCTTCTTTGCACTTGCCCCGCCCTGTCACAAAGACGAAAACTCCACCTTGGAGATTTCTTTTTCAATGATCCCAGTGATCTAATAAACTCCGACATTATTTGTCTCCTACGCTTCATTCGCAGCTCCAACTGGTTCAATGAGTGAGGTAGATCAACTGATCCATGTGGTATCACAACGGACCTAATTTTGGTCTATGTGTGTTGGAAATTGTCCAACAGCCACCTTAACCTAACCTAACCTACACATCTTCTTTTTATTCATAGGTCAAATGAGGCTCGAGGCATAAGCGAATACATATGAAAATCACATCTGCGGAAAAATGGAACAGCCTTACTTTGTTTGTTATAGTTAAGGAGCAGATTAAGTTAGATAAAAATCAAAGCGAATAGTTAGTAGCTGGTGTCTGAAATTTCGGAAAAATTGTTGAGTACCATTTTTAAATCACAATAAAACAAAAGAATATTTAAAAAAAAATATTTTTTATTCAACAATTTATATTTAATACGTAATAAGGTAGAATATGTAAACATGCATGTATAAAAATATTATGGCTAAGGTTTTACTATTTTTATAAATATGTAAGTAATATCTTAGAATGCTTCTATTTATTATCTACAAAATATGCATATGAAATCAAGAAGCATTAAATTATCTCTTCGAAAATTAATAATAAGTTATTTCAATAGAAATTAGCTGCAACTTATGTATATATTATTTCAGAAAAAAAAAATCAGCTACAACCCATGTAGTGTAGGTACACATTGTGAACAAAATGGACATATTAAGAACCCAAGAGCTTCTTTGTTAGTTTTTCCGTTCCTGTCCGTTTTATAACTTCTCGAAGAGCATCACTGGAATTCATGCCCCAGACATCGAGTTTTGTTCGATCAAACAATCCAACTCTTAAAATAAAATTAGAATGAAATAAAATGTATATGTACTATTTATGTATAATGTATGTATATAGACCAAAAACTTAAAACAAAAAATTAACTAACCGTCCTCCAGAGAGAGAGTGTAAAAATTTGTAATAACTTGGACGCAGGTTGAGTGGCTCAATAATTGCAGCGTGGAATAGTGTTGCTGTACAAAAGCAGTATAGAAAAATCAAGAATCCTCTCACTTTTGGTAACTTTTTTTTACTTTCCCCATAGTTGTAGACAATTTGCAAAGTTTTCCACATCACATATAGAGCAACGGTAATATCAGGGTACTGTGTAAATGCAATGCTGCCAACCAATCCAGCTGGAAAAGCGTATCGTGGATCATCTTTCCCCAACATATTTCGAAGAGTACAAGACACTCCCTGAGTTAGTACAAAAATTAATTTGCAATAATTTGTTTTTTACATTCATGGCTTACCTTAAATAAGAAAGAAAAACTTCCCAAAAATATACCTAATCCGATAGTTTTCGAATTGAAAATATTCTTTCGCAAATTTATTCGACCTGATAAAATTTTTCTCATATTTAAGACAATTTTGAGAACTACTTGAAGTCCAATTCCACCAATAAATGACTTTACTCCTCCAATAAGCACGTACTGCAAACACCCTTCACTGTGTGGACAAGAGTCGTGTTTTCCTTTCAGCCATCGAAGACACCTCGAATAAGCCTGAAGTACTCCAGCAATACTAGTGTAATCAATACTTTCTGGTTGGACGGCGGCGGCAGGAGTAACCGTTGGAGGTTCTATTTGACTCATACATTCCTCATTCTTTCCTACAAATATTCGTAAAATATCAAAAATAGAATCTTTACAAGGTTGAGTTTTGTGGAGGCCCAAACGATAAAGATATAACAAAACCGATACACCAACTCCAAAAATAAGAGCTTGTCCTTTGGGAATAGATTTGACAAAGCCACGAGATTCGGCCATACGCCATAAAGTTTCGGTTGCAACATTAGCAACGTAGAGTGCAAGTAATGGTCGTCGGACAGGCCGTTCAATGTATATAGCGGTTAGACTGGCCAAATAGGCCGGCAAGAAAGTATTTGACAGGAAGTAAAACTTCCCAAGGACGTTTCGCAGCAGACATACGTAAAGCACGAATGTAAAGCTGTTAGTGGTAAGAAATGCAGTAGACTGTATGATGCCGATCAGTGTTCGTTTAAGGTCAAGCAGTTTGGGGATTCGATGTCGCATTATAAGGGAAAGCTGTGAAAAAGGAGTTAGATTTCTTCATGCAGAACTTTTGAATGTGAAACTACAACTTACTACATAGACAACTGTGTAGATTCGCATACTTTGTGGAACTGTATTTAAAAGTATGTCAGCAGTGGAAATTGTGCAACTTTCGGTCCAGGGATGTAAAAACTCCCTGCATGTGCAGAAGATTGGTGAAAGTTTGCTTTGGACGTTTGTCATGATTTGGTTTTCTGAAAATAAAAAAAATATGAAATATAAGGTAAGTAAAATTATTTGAATAGTTCATACATAATTTATTTTTATATTAAATGCTTTTGGTACCTTTTTGATCTGTGGGTAGGTACATATAAAATTCTAATGCAAAATGATTGGTTTTAAGTCTCATTTTTGTGTAATTGCTGGCACACTTTTGTATGAGTGAATCGACAAAAAAGTGAGGACTGAGAGATTTACAAAATGTGTCGTAGCAAATACCAGTTTATATGTTTGCACTACAACGACTTGACTTTGTATCATATACATAATTCGGTCTGTAAAATGATTTTATCTGCAAATCAAAAAAATGGCAAAAACTTGTCCTTTCAGATAAAAAAAGTTGATATGATATGGAACGCACAAAGATAAATTACTTCTTCCAAAATGTATGGAAAAAAGTTACTTTATTTAATTAGTTTATTTTAATGACAGTAACCACACTGCAAAATCATATTGGAGACATCGTTTGCTCTATTTCACGATTTATTTTATGTATTTCCATTATTTGCTGTTGCGGCAAATCGGCCACAACGGAAAACTCTTTTCTTAACCAGCAAATTAAAACAAACACAAGATAGCATACTTTAAGGTGCTTATAAAAATGCTGTGACTCCAAATGCATTTGATGAACAAGTACGACATCTGGACACGTAGCATCAGTGGTCTGAAGTGGTGTAGTGCGTAAGTGCACATGACTACAAAGACTGAGCAGATCTGATATGCGTGGCTTCGAATCCTACAAGTGTTCTTCAAATAAAATTGGATTAAAGCTCAGCACCACTAAGGAGTCTGATGATTGCCTGGCAAGCATGAAATAGCTATAACTCCGGCCAAAAAATAAAATATAAAATGAATTAATAGAAAATTAATTCATACAAAACAATTGGTGGTAGTGCCTTTAAGTTGTTGTTGTTGTTCACAAAAATTCAATGAAATTGACGGAATAAAGAATGGTCAAGTCTAATAAAACTGACATTCTATGTACAAGCGTACACTTAAAAATAAAATATAAATAAGAATAAATTGTGACTGGTCCAGTGGCCGATTCTTCCGAAACTCTCCCCCCTTTGATACGTACTACGATATGCAGTCTATCGAAGTAAGGCATGGAGAAAAAATGGAGGCGGAACAAGATAGCATACTTTAAGATGCTTATAAAAATGCTGTGACTCCAAATGCATTTGATGAACAAGTACGACATCTGGACACGTAGCATCAGTGGTCTGAAGTGGTGTAGTGCGTAAGTGCACATGACTACAAAGACTGAGCAGATCTGATATGCGTGGGTTCGAATCCTACAAGTGTTCTTCAAATAAAATTGGATTAAAGCTCAGCACCACTAAGGAGTCTGATGATTGCCTGGCAAGCATGAAATAGCTATAACTCCGGCCAAAAAATAAAATATAAAATGAATTAATAGAAAATTAATTCATACAAAACAATTGGTGGTAGTGCCTTTAAGTTGTTGTTGTTGTTCACAAAAATTCAATGAAATTGACGGAATAAAGAATGGTCAAGTCTAATAAAACTGACATTCTATGTACAAGCGTACACTTAAAAATAAAATATAAATAAGAATAAATTGTGACTGGTCCAGTGGCCGATTCTTCCGAAACTCTCCCCCCTTTGATACGTACTACGATATGTAGTCTATCGAAGTAAGGCATGGACATTGTATATAGATTTGCATAGTACTCTCATGAACACGTTCCACACGTCGGCCATCTAGCGATCACATCACTTACTAATTTTTTGGTTGCTGTTTCTGTGTATATACAAGTGCGCCCTCAAACGACCACATCACACAACGTTTGGAACGTGTTCATGAGAGTACTATGCAAATCTATATACAATGGGCATGGAGAAAAAATGGAGGCGGAACAAGATAGCATACTTTAAGGTGCTTATAAAAATGCTGTGACTCCAAATGCATTTGATGAACAAGTACGACATCTGGACACGTAGCATCAGTGGTCTGAAGTGGTGTAGTGCGTAAGTGCACATGACTACAAAGACTGAGCAGATCTGATATGCGTGGGTTCGAATCCTACAAGTGTTCTTCAAATAAAATTGGATTAAAGCTCAGCACCACTAAGGAGTCTGATGATTGCCTGGCAAGCATGAAATAGCTATAACTCCGGCCAAAAAATAAAATATAAAATGAATTAATAGAAAATTAATTCATACAAAACAATTGGTGGTAGTGCCTTTAAGTTGCTGTTGTTGTTCACAAAAATTCAAAACAAATTTAGTTTATTTGCATAGGTTACAAATCCTTTATTTGGGAATTAAAAGTATTTGTTGTAATTTAGTGATATGTACATTATTTTAAGTTTACTTACTTAGTTTTCTTTTATAGTATTTATATTATTCAATTTAGGTAGTACAATAAATTTAAGTTTTTTTTTTAAATTTAGAGAATAAAGCCACCTCGTGGCTGGCAAATCGGAAATAAAAAGCACAGGGAAAAGTGAAAGAAATGACGGATGAAAATGTAATAAATTAATATTCGATTTGGTGGCTCCACCCAACAGTCAGTGTGGGAAACTACTTTATGGTGCATAAGCATCTATTTCAACACTCCCCCTTGGTAGTTTCTCCTGCGGACTGGTGTCTTCTGGGGTTTTGATGTCAAGAACGGCCAATTTGACTGCAGGTCTTTCGTAGACTCCACTCTGCGTTTGTATAAAAGCGCTTCGTACTTGATCGTCTTTGGAAATCTTAACTTTAATTATTCGTCCTTTAGCCCAACTTTTTCTGGGACTGTTTGGGTCTACGACCAGGACTATATCGCCGACTTCTAAAGGTTTTGCAGGTGTGAACCATTTTGTGCGTCTGGTAAAAGTGGGTAAGTAACCCAGCGCTTCCAGAAGCGGTCCGCAAACTGCTGTGAGATGAGCCAATTTTTACGAAGCACTGTCACGTCGTCGTTGAATTCCACCAAAGGTTTGGAACCACTGGCCGAGCCTAATAAAAACTGGTTAGGCGTAAGAGCTTCTGGATTTGCAGGGTCGATTGGAATATATGTTAAAGGCCGTGAATTAAGTGTATTTTCAACTTCTATTAGCATACTGCGCAGCAGCTCATCATTTGGATTTCTTGTCGGTGGAATGGCATAAAGGGCATTTTTAATGGAGCGAACTAAACGCTACCATATGCGGTGAGGCCGGTGGTATGAATTTCCATTGAGTATTTGTTGTAGTGAAGCTTTCAGCTAGTCTGTCTTGCCGGGTACTAGCAGCCGCTTCCCAAAGCTCCCGTTCTGCGCCGTGAAAATTAGTGCCGTTGTCACTATGAAACTCGATGGGCGTACCTCTTCTGGCCATGAAGTTTCTTAGACAAAGAATACAGGAATCTGTCGTCAAGGTATGGGCAACTTCTATATGGACTACCCTAATGGTAAGGCAGGTCAGAAGGACTCCTCACCGCTTTTCACTTCTCCGACCTACAGTGACTAACATAGGGCCGAAGTAGTCGACGCCAACGTACAAAGACGGTCGATAGAAAGATGCAAGTCGTGCATGAGGAAGTGGTGCCATGATCGGCGGTTGTGGTCGAGATCTGTTTATCTTGCATTGTGGACAGACTTTCTTGACAGCTCTTAAAGCCGATCGCATCTGAGAAATGCAGAATTGTTGGCGAAGAGTATTTATCACCGTTTCGTCGTTTTGGTGATTATAACGATGATGAACATCTTCGATAATAAGAGCAGTGATTCGATGAAATCTTGGGAGGATGATGGGTAGCCTGACGTCTATGCTGAGTTCTACTTCCAAACGGACTCTCCCATTAGCTCGAATGAGTCGATTTTTATCCAGAAATGGGCACAGGTTAAAAAGCGGGCTGCTTTTCTCGACAGAACGGTTCGTGGTTAAGTCTACAACTTCATAGCGTATACACAATTTTGTGCTTCTCTCAACAATTCGTTTTGCGCTTTCTGTAGTTCTGTACGTGACAAAAGGCCACTCTCCTTGAATGTCTTCTTTCTTTTAGAGCTTGTGTTGTGAACAAATCGAAGAGCATACGCCGTGCTCCTAAGCAGTTTCCACCAGGTAGATATTTCGTCAAATCGGAAAATGTTATCCCGGTCTAAAGTGTGAATAGCAACGAAATTCGTTTTTAGCTCTTCAACTGTCGAACCCACGATTGTCCCCTGTGGCCATTGATTTCGCTAGCGTCGACGAAAATATGTAACTGTACGTCAGAGCCCAGGGTTGAGGTCACGTAGCACCTTGGGATTTTAACCGCTTCGACTTTGGATAGATGATGCACCCATTTCAGACATTTATTGTATTCATCGTCTTTGATTTCATCATCCCACTCAATTTTGGAGCGCCAAATTTCTTGGAGTAGAATCTTGATGTACATCAGGAAACACGATATTAGCCCTTAAGGATCAAAAATTGTCATCATCACTCTTAGAACTTCACTTTTAGTAGAACGTCTTGTCACAAAAAGAATTTCTCTCTGATTTGGGTTAGTAGTAAGCTTGAATGTAAGGCAATCTAAGGAGGTGCACCACCACATACCAAGCACTTTTTCTGTACCTAGTTCAACGCTGACTTTCATGCTTATCTGTTCTGTTGTTTCTGATTGGAGTGCTCTTAGAACTGCGGATGAATTGGAAACCCAGTTCCTGATGTGAAAACCACCCTGCTTATGAATGTGTCGAATCTCCTGCGCTAATGTTATGGCCTCTTCCACAGTAGGAACGCTATCCATCAAGTCATCTACGTAGTGATTTTCCTTAATTGAACGGGCCGCTCTTGGAAATTCATTAGCAAAGTCATTCGCGTTGGTATTTTTGACAAAGTGTGCGGTACAAGGGGAACAAGTTGCCCCAAATGTCATCACGGTCATAATGAATGCATCGGGTTGTCCATCTTCATTGCAGCCCCACAAAAAGCGCTGGTAATGTTGATCCTCTTCCCGTATACCGACTTGATGGAACATTTCCATAATATCCCCACAAATCGCGATCTTGTGTTGTCTGAACTTATATATGACGGATGTCAGAGGAGTAAGTTGATCGGGACCTTTGAGGAGTAGAGAATTAAGTGAAGTACCGCGAACCGCAGCATCAGCGTCCCAGACGATCCTAATTTTTCCGGGTTTGTTTGCGTTTTCCACTGGAAAAACGGGTAAATACCAACGATTCTGATTCCCCAGTATCTCTTGGTGAGTAATCTTTCGTGCATAGCCTTTCATGACGTATTCTTCAATTTTACTATTTAACTTATCAGCTAGGATTGGATCACGCTGCATTTGTTTTTGTAGACAGACTAATCGCTTTTTGGCCATTGGATAGCTATCAGGCAGCTGTACTTCATCAAGAGTTCCGAAATTATCATCGCATATAAAGTTCTTCACAAGACGGCGCAGTTCAAGGTCATTACATTCACAAACGTGAATACTGTGGGTTTTATCGGTATTGCTTGCTTTTTCGATACACTTTCCATGAATCACCCATTCTAGGCGAGTTTTAGTCGCGACGGGTTCATTTTGACTTCCCTCTTTAGATTTTATCGGAAACCCAAGGTATGCATTATTAACGCCTATAAGCAACCGTGGAACAGCTTTGTTGTATGGGGCGATGTCGATTCCCTTTAGATGTTCCAACTTTTTTTGCAACTCATCTAAATTGAGTGTTTGGGCTGGTAAGCATAGTTTCTCCACGGTGTGTACATCTGCGTTCGCATTGGTGCTGGATATTTGCAGATTGATCAACTCGGACTTACGCTCATATCGGGAAGTGTTTCCAGTCCATTTCAGACAAAGAGGTCGTGGCTCTCCATTTACGTTTAACTGCTTGGCGAGATCTTAGTCCTTTAACGTTACAGAAGACCCATCGTCCAAAAATGCAAACACTTTTATTTTAATTCCTTTTCCATAGTGGAATACGGGTACAACTCGAAACAGAACAGAATCAGTATTGTTAATCTGAGAATTTGATTTATTTTCTGAATAGATTCCAACGGTTCCATCCGCAGGTGAACACTGTGCGAATTGTTTTTGGTCGTTATGGAGGAGCTTGTGGTGTTTAAGAACGCAGTTGTTCTTTCCGCATAAGGGCTCTGACTTGCACCTGTAATTCAAGTGCTTTTTAAAGCATCTATAGCCGATGCTTTCTCACTTCCTACCATCGATCGGTGCGGTTCGACTCCTGAAACTTCTTACAATCGGCTACCGAAGAACAATTACCACCACAAACACAGCACTTGCTTTCTGAGTACAAATTAGGTTGACCTTTTTTGTAGTGAGCGTTAACGATTCCTTTATCTTTCCACCCTTTGTTGAGTTTCTTATCCTCAGAATATGTGGAAGGGGCTGAAACCAGAACCCCATTTGCAGCTTCGGCCATCGTATACATCCACGTACTGAAGTGTACAAGAGTGCATGTCGGCAATGATTGCTTGTGGCCCAATTAAGACGAAGCGTTGGAGGAAGACGGCTGGTGTCCGTAAGTCTGTTCATAAGGATGTTGAGGAGTTTGATTATTTTGAACACCCTATTGATTATTTTGAACACCCTGTGAAGTTTGCACCAAAAAATTAACTGTGGCCATTGTATATAAATTTGCATAGTACTATCATCAGCACGTTCCACACGTCGTCCCCCAAGCGATCACACAACTAACTAATTTTTTGGTTGCTGTTTCTGTGTATAAACAAGTGCGCCCTCAAACGACCACACAACAAAGCTTTGTGGAACGTGCTGATGAGAGTACTATAGATTTCTTATACAGTGACTGTGGCTGTGTTGTGTTGATGATCAGACTTTGGTAACAAAACTC
Source organism: Syrphus vitripennis (assembly GCA_958431115.1). Taxonomy (NCBI): domain Eukaryota; kingdom Metazoa; phylum Arthropoda; class Insecta; order Diptera; family Syrphidae; genus Syrphus; species Syrphus vitripennis. The sequence continues at coordinate 78,345,783 of OY288108.1, read as the reverse complement.
CATCGCATTTGGCAGGATGAAACTGGCTAGCACCTGATACGACGGCTGAACATGACGGCTGTTGGTTAGTGATAATCGCTGGTTCCCTCTGAGCGCCGCGCCACGTATTATAAATGTGTTGGTGTTGAGAGTCAGTCGGCATGAAGTCGGGGGGATTGGTGTTCACGTTCGTCGTGGAGTGCAGGTAATTCATCCCTGTTGTTCCATCAATTCATTTGCCAACATTCACTTTGGCGTTCACACTCTTATTTTTCACCTTTTCCGGACCATAGGCAGCCTCGTCGTCATCGTCTGAAGAATCAAAAACTCGATTCATAATTTTGTACTTTTTGGTTATGTACTCGGCATCTCCCTCCTTTCTTAGCTTGAGTTCTTCTTTGTCGCGATTTTCCCTCAGCTGCCTTTCCTCATCGATCTTCTGCAACTCGATTTGGAGTCGTTTAGTTGATGAACACTTCGAGTGTAATGTTTAAACTGACGTTTCTCAAAGGGATCCTTGTATCAAATCGCCTGGCATAAATGCCTCAGCTCAGACCTCTGGCTAACGCACTCGAGGTTTTGACCTTAGAACCAATTGAAATAATTGTCAAATTGTACTTGTAGCTCGTAAGCTTCTCAAGTAATAAAAAGACGTTACTTCTTCTTTAGTGTCTACAGACGAAGACAGTTTTATTCAAAAATGTAGTTCCTATTTATATAAAATGATTTGTTATTGAAATCGATCCACACTTCGATTCTTGAACCTATTAATCGATACTCAGCATAATTTGTACGATACACCGAGGGTGAACGTCCAGCCACAAAATGTTTAGTTGACATATTTCTCAGTCCAAACAAATGACCGCTGATCGCATACCATCAGATCATTAATATTTTATTATGCTCATGTTATATTCTTTCAGTTCGTGTCATCAGAGTAATATGATATTTTTTGATAATTATAATGTTGACTACGAGTCACATATATGCTCGAGTATATCTTTTAATTACCCTGACGTAGAAGGCAAGCCAATGCTTTACATTATATTTTGATTGAATGTATCTTGTGCTTAGGGCAATGTATGTATGTTATGGGAACTTAAGTGTCAAGTATCGAAGCATGGTTGGATTCAAAACAATTAATGAATTAATTATTTAAGTGGTCGCTAGTGTGCTCCCTTCACACCACCCTTCCTGGGGAAAAAGGAGAAATCATGACAACTCTTGATTTCTTCTTTTACGCGCCACTTGTACAATTATGGATATATATTTTTTTTTTTTTTTTTTTTTCTAATTAATTTTTTTTTTTTTTTTTTAATTCTTTTTGTTTTCATTGGGATAGAACATATATTAGATTGTATTATTATTTATGTTACATGTATATAATATTATTTATATATAAAAGTGTATACCTATGTATATATAAATATATATTTTTTTTTTTTTTTTTTTGTACAATCATTCATTCATTCATACAATTAATTTTTACGTGACTTATTAAATACATTTTACTTCTTCTAATTTGTTTTTGTTAACGTATACTATATTCTATATTTGTTTAAAAATATTACTTAGTTTCTATGCCGGCTATATATGAAAGAGAAGAAAAATTTAAGTGATAATCTGTATATTACTTTTTACATCTTTTTAATCATTTATGTTATTTAATGTGTGTGTTGCATAGGTTTTAAAATAATCTTACAATAATAGCATACATATATATATAAAAAGGTTTTAGTCTATTTTTATGTACATTCATTTTCTTATCACCATATTTTATTTCACAATTTACTCCTTTTTGTGATAATACTTCATATGGTCCTATGTATATGTATATTGGGTCTAACTTCTTTCTATTTTCATTCCTAAGCAAAACTAGACTACCTGCATTAAAATCTGAAACTTTTGCTCTTATATCTGTATCGTACCTCGTTTTCCTATTAATTTTCTTGTTTATCAGGGTATCCCTAGCGTCTTTATGAGCTAATTGTAGTTTGTGTCTTAAGTCTATCACATAATCTTCGTAGTTGTACACTGGATCTACTTTATTGGTAAGGTTGGAAGGTAGTTTACATTGTCTTCCAAAAACTAATTCGAAAGGTGTGTACCCTGTTTCCGAATGTACTGAAGTGTTGTAACAGAAAACATAATAGGGCAACCAACTGCTCCAATCTGTATGTTTTTCTGATACATAACTCCGAAGATAAGCTCCTAAAACTTTATGGGAATTCTCTAATGCTCCAATGCTTTCATGATGGTAAGCAGTAGACTGTAGTTGTTCTATCTTTAACAAATTACACATATCTTTAAAAACTTTATTAATAAACTCTGTACCTTGATCAGATGCTATAGTTCCTGGGATTCCATATCTTAGGATAAAATTTTCTACGAGTCCTTTAGCTACAGTATTGGCTTCCTTGTTTGGTAGTGGTATAGCTTCTATAAACTTTGTCAATTCGTCTTGAAGAGTGAGAATATATTTTGACCCATTTTCTGATTCGTCAAGAGGTCCAACTAAATCAAGAAAAATTTTATCGAAACCTGATTCGGCTGTCGATGTGATAGTCATTGGTTGCTTCTTTGGTTGTATATATTTGTTACGTTGGCATACTGGGCAGTGCTTAACGTATGTCGTCACATCGTTTTGCATGCCTGTCCAAAAATATTTTTTTCGAATATTACGTAACATGCGATTAATACCAGCATGTCCACTCGTTGGTAACATATGATAATCATTTAGTATTAGTTTTATTTTGCAAGGGTCCGTTATTTTAATCGATTCATCTATTATGTGCACTTTTATTTTACTTTCTTTAAATATTTCTTCTATCTGTTTCTTTAATATATTTATTTTTTCTTTACGACGGCCGTCTGATAATTTTCTTAATTCTTCTTTAGTTATATAAATATTTTTAATTAATAAAGGTCCGCAAATTGTACGCACGTCCCTCAACAACATTTTGTCAAATGATGTCGATCGGTCAATAGTGCCATTCTTGGATTCCTTTTCATTATTTATTTGCGGTTCATAGTTTTTCTGCACGTCCCTCAACAACATTTTGTCAAATGATGTCGATCGGGCATTAGTGCTTACCTTGGACCGATTTAAAATCAAACAATTACTTCCTGGAATATATCCTAATATTAGACTTGGACCTACTACTCTAGTACCCTTTAATTTAGCAAAATCTTCATCTTCTTCTTTGAAACTGTTAATTATTTTTAACTCAACTACTTTCAAACCCTTTTCTGGAGGTTTCAAGAGTTCACTAATGATTTTCTCTTTTTCTAACTTTTCATTTTTGGAACTATCTTGTTTTATATCAGATTTCTTTAATTGTGCTCTTGTAGTCACACAAACGTATAATTTTTGCAAGTCTTCTGAATTAATTTGTAATCTACTCAGTGCATCTGCAGTACAGTTATTTTTCCCTGGTGAATACTCTACATAAAAATTATATTCTTCTAATAAAAGCCTAAATTTGGTTAATCGACTGGAAGGTTCTTTAAGCGAAAATAGATATACTAAAGGCCTATGATCGGTAAATATTTTAAAACGTCTTCTGAAAGAGTTTAATAAATTTTTAATTTTATTTAATTTTATTTTTTAATAAAAATCATAAAATATTTTTTTTTAATATTATTGTTTTTGTTTTTCTTTCTCTTCTCTCGCACATTTTTGTGCTCAACAATATCACAATTTTAATTTTTGTAAATTTCTTTTAATTTGAATACAAAATAAAAATGTGGATGTTAGTATTGGTATTCGGGCAATTGCATGGGTTACAATAATGATAAGTGAATTAAATTGAAACTATTTAACGATTAAATTTACATACAAAAGTTGAATTCAATAAGAATTTAATTTAAATAATTTTTTTTTTCGATATTGATAGTAATTATGTTCTTGTCCTGATGTCATTTATGTGGAGAGCAATGGTTGCATTCAATGACGATTAAAATTTATTAGAAAAAGCATTTTGGGCCGTTTAGCATTTACGCCACGGTTGTTGTTGGCATCGCTGCTGACCTTGCTGTGCTGCATGTCTGAACGACGCTGGCGATTGCTGTTGCTGTTATATTCACGTACTTTATTCGAACGCTTGATAGCTCCACGACAGATAGTTCGACGCTCCTTTTTGTCTTGGACCTTTTGTGCAGAGCGGGTTAGCAACTCCATTTTGCACTGTGTAGCGTTAGGCCGTTCAACACGATTCCTTGCAACACGAGGGGCAACAGATTGATTCCATCTTGTTGGCTGTTCAACAATGACTCTTGTTACATTTTGAGATTCCTCCACCCCGAGATCAAGACTGACAAAACTTTCGGCAACCTCTTGAGCTGACCTAATACTATGGTACACTGACATACTTGGATGCTCAATCAGTAGATTTTCAAAGCCATGCAAAGTTGGTTGGTTGGTTCCAATTCAGTAATCTACTGAACTGGCAAGATCGCCATGTAATGTTTAAACTGAACTGGCAAGATCGCCATGTAATGTTTAAACTGACGTTTCTCAAAGGGATCCTTGTATCAAATCGCCTGGCATAAATGCCTCAGCTCAGACCTCTGGCTAACGCACTCGAGGTTTTGACCTTAGAACCAATTGAAATAATTGTCAAATTGTACTTGTAGCTCGTAAGCTTCTCAAGTAATAAAAAGACGTTACTTCTTCTTTAGTGTCTACAGACGAAGACAGTTTTATTCAAAAATGTAGTTCCTATTTATATAAAATGATTTGTTATTGAAATCGATCCACACTTCGATTCTTGAACCTATTAATCGATACTCAGCATAATTTGTACGATACACCGAGGGTGAACGTCCAGCCACAAAATGTTTAGTTGACATATTTCTCAGTCCAAACAAATGACCGCTGATCGCATACCATCAGATCATTAATATTTTATTATGCTCATGTTATATTCTTTCAGTTCGTGTCATCAGAGTAATATGATATTTTTTGATAATTATAATGTTGACTACGAGTCACATATATGCTCGAGTATATCTTTTAATTACCCTGACGTAGAAGGCAAGCCAATGCTTTACATTATATTTTGATTGAATGTATCTTGTGCTTAGGGCAATGTATGTTATGGGAACTTAAGTGTCAAGTATCGAAGCATGGTTGGATTCAAAACAATTAATGAATTAATTATTTAAGTGGTCGCTAGTGTGCTCCCTTCACACGAGGATCTTGAACTGCTTAACCTGGGTCTCGGTGGCTGGGACACAAATTGTGTAACACGATCTTCTTCGGGTAGCACAAAACCTTGGGTTGACGTTTTTTTCACTGTTGAGAAATGTCCACTCCCTATTAGAGATGATATAGGCAAACCGTGAGCAAAAGTCGAACGACTTTGAGCATTTGAAAGAAATGTGTCAGCACTCGGCGGCAAAGTTGGCAAGCCGAATATGTTCTGACTTGAAGTTGTCACATAGGAGTATGGCTGACTAGAGTACGCAGTTGAAACGTTGGAAAGACAAAGATTTCCACACATGGCAGCAACTTCGGCCGCACTATGCGCAGAAACTTTCACAGTACTTTGGGCAAACGCAGCAGGAGTAGGTACTGCTGATGGTGACTTATAGTAGGCGGAATTCTGTAGAGTTGGTTCATCGGCTAGATTCCTACGCATGGCCATTGTATATCAATTTGCATAGTACTATCATCACGATGATTTTTGAGTTGTGCGCTGTGGTCGTCTGAGGGCGCACTTGTATATACACGGAAACAGCAACCAGAAAATTAGTATGCGCTGTGATCGCTTGGGGCCGACGTGGTGGAACGTGCTGATGATAGTACTATGCAAATTTATATACAATGCGCATGGCAGCAACTTCGGCCGCACTGTACGCAGAGAATGTCGCAGAACTTTGGGTATATAAGCATTAGTAATTGGTGCTGCAGATGCTTGCGATCAGATTAGATTCGAAGGAGTTGTAACATCGTCAATATTTCCGAACATAGCAGCAAATTCGGCTGCATTTGTAACAGGAACCGTGGCAGCAGCGCTTTGTACAAACGTAGCAGTAGTTGTTGCTGATGATGTTTGTGACGATTGGCTGTTCATATTGGCTCCACCCACCCACTACTTTATGGTGCACACGCATCTATTTCAACAATTTGCTACCAGTTTAATATACCAGAAATGAGTTCTCACTATAGAAGTTCTAATTTTCGTTAAATGAAGTTTGAAGATGTAGAAATTGATAACAAAAACATCAGTTGGGAAAACAAATTGGGCCAAATCGAAACCAAAGTTACAAAAAAAAAACCTAAAAATACTATTAAAATTTTTATGATTTAGGGAAAACATTTATCAGGCCAAAATATTGCTTCTATCATTGTATATCAATTTGCATAGTACTCTCATGAACACGTTCCAATCGTTGTGTGATGTGGTCGTTTGAGGGCGCACTTGTATATACATAGAAACAGCAACCAAAAAATTAGTAAGTGATGTGATCGCTAGATGGCCGACGTGTGGAACGTGTTCATGAGAGTACTATGCAAATCTACATATATACAATGGCTTCTATGCAAAAAAAAACAGATATTTTTTTTCATATATGTCATTGTATATAAATTATAAATCATGAACACGTTCCAAACGTTGTGTGATGTGGTCGTCTGAGGGCGCACTTGTATATACACAGAAACAGCAACCAAAAAATTAGTAAGCTAGGTGGCCGACGCGACGTGTGGAACGTGTTCATGAGAGTACTATGCAAATTTATATACAATGATATATGTACATTATTTCAATGATGATTTCAAATATAACAAATAGTATTACGATGAATTAACTGAATAACTGAAGACAGTAAGTTGTGTAGATTTCTAATGTAGGTTGTCATGACAAATACTACTTTACGTTAATAGTGCACTGATTTATATGCAAATATTTGTCCAATGGTTTTAATTTTTATACTTACTACACAGAGAAAAAGAACCACATATTTTAATATGTAAATAGAAGAATCCCAACAAGAAAAAGAAAAATGTCGAATTATAAAAGTGAAGAAAATATTACTGAACTATATAAAAAATGGCTAGAATGTAGAAGAATAATTTGTATTTATATTTTTTCGATGCCCATCTATCAAAAAAAAAAAAAATTTAAGACTTTAATACAAAAATATATACATAGAATATAAGAAAAAGATTTTAAAAGAAGAAAAATATATTTAAAATACAGAGTGTCCGGTATTTCTTGAGCCATGCTTTGGGATGCGATTCTTGGTCATATTCTAAGAAAAAAATTATTCTACAGTAAAGTCTAATTTTCAACTTTGACTCACTTTTTGACGACTTTGGTGTACCCTGACCCATGTTAAGTTCAATTTCTCTTTCAGTACTAATGGTAGGGACCTCATTTCACACTTTTTTTGGTAGAAATACAATGTTTTGGGTAGCCAAGTATTCAATTTCAAATGGTGTTCAATTTTTCTTGGCCGAGCAACATTTTAACTTTGAGGTCATTTTTTTCAAAAATATTGTAATAATAAAGTGTCTTATTTTTACCTGATGAAGAAAACAATAATAAAAAAAATCATTGATAAGACTACCCAAAAACCCATACATTTTGTAATACTTGGGAAAATTTGAAAAAATATATGTATATGTACCTGTTTTTTTTTTTTAATTTTAATATTAAACTTTTCTGCGTAAGGCTAGCTAAGCATCAAGCTATTTAGTACACACTAACTAACGTAACATTCACCCAAAAGTGTTTTCACCAAAGTGACCTTACGACATATCCTATAAGTGTACTGAATATCCTCAACTCGTCAGGTCAACATTTTATAACAGAAAAAGTTAATTCACATCTTTCAAACAAATATGAAGGCCAATACGCCATCAATTCTTAGTCTGTTCTTGTTCAAGTACTCTACCACACACCGCATGTTTCGATAACAGTAATAATTAATGATAACACTTTTCCATTTTACACACGTGATGACTAATAAATGAAATAATAAACTTTTCGATTCCAATGAAGCTCCAAAGCAATAGAATCAGATTTATTGAGATTTTTATAAAATTTAACACTTTAGGGAAAGATTCAATTGGGTTACTACTTCGTTCATTTGGACATATTATTTCATAACATTGTTTGGATTCAAATATTTTTTCATCTTTTGACTTCAATTAGTCTTATACAAAACTGCTGCCGTAAATTTGGATAAGATTAATTAAATCGCAGCAGAAATTTTAGTTTTGGTTGGATAAAAATATAAACGAAAAGTCAAATATACAAAAAAAAAAACACATTGACCCAAAACAGTATTCAAGTTACATAACTCGGTACGATTTTTTTTTCTATTGGTACTTTTTTTTCTTTTGTTAGTTTATGTCGACCACCTTAAATTGTATCAAATCAAAATAATTGTTCATCCTTAATGCACTCTGTAGTACGAACTTGTTTTCCAAGACGATTTATTTTAGTTTCAAGTTGCACCATACCACAAAACATGTTCATGGTCATATCACCACCTGATAACACGAACAATGTTATTCATATAAAATTATAAAATATAAAACAATTCGAATTTGCAGGGTTTTTCTTATTTTTTGTTTGCTTTTTTTATCTAACTCCCATTGTTTAGCAGAAAAAAAAATACTCCTACGTTGGTACACTCCATAGTACCTAATTTTTATAGGTCTCGTTTCTGGGGACTAGGTAGACCGCCCCATATATATTTGCTTTAATCTGAATTTTAAATCAAAGAAGTAAACAAGTGAACTTAGTGATAATACGATTTAAAAAATGTCTAGAAGATAATAAATGCTGTCGTGAGATATTGATCAATTATATAATATTATGAACTTAATATAAGGAACTGAACCTAGAGCACCTGAAACACATCTAAAACCAAAGTTAAATGTTTTTTAGTTTGCCTGATTATTTGAAGCGATTGCGTGGGATAAGATAACGTATAAGGCATACACACCGTGTCAATAGATTTGAGTCCCAATCTTTTAAATTCTTACCATCAGATTACACACGCGTGTCTTTTATACGTTTTAAGATAAAAACAATTTTATGTGACAAAAATTGTAAGGCCAATGTCTGAATAAAAAGAGACTCTAAAGAAATTGTGCGTGCGAATGAAACTCCTTGTGCTTGAAACTTATAGCTGTTTAAAACATTTTGAAAATGGGTATACATAATGTATGTTGGAAAATTATTATTTATTGTCTAGGTTGTACCTCGACAACTTATTTTAAGGAAGTAGATAGATAGATAGATATATTTTATTTCGCAAAACAGTTTAAAGGCTATGTAACCGCCCATTTTACAATTCAGAGATATGATTAAGCTTATCTTACAACTGAAACATTATCGTAAATACATTAAGAATTTATTTTGGGCAATAGTTTATCTGAAGGAAAATGCTTTAAGAACCTTAAATTTAAATAAAAAGAAAAAGAGAAAAAAAATGACTAGAATGCAATAAATTAGAAATACTAACAACATTTTCCAATAATAATTAATATATAAAAAAAAATTAATAAGGCAAAACAATATACAAACAAGTCAAGAGTAATCAAACTCGGCAAATATATAAAAATAAAAAATAAATTACAAGTAAATAAATAACAAAT